>OX463868.1:9073093-9570426 GCA_949825065.1 Odontocerum albicorne
CTAAATGTATAGGAACATTTCTTAGTAATTTACCGATATTACACACTATTTACCAAAAAAACTGCCATTGACGACCAAAATTACGGAATATATGTACAAAACCACGACAGAATTATTATTTGTTCTACGAGTTTTGATGTTTTTCGTCCCAAGCCGCTTATTATGCAAAATTTCAATATTTCGTGTCAATATTTTAAAACTTGCTAAAATGTATACGAACATTTCCTAGTAATATACCGAAATTACACACTTTTAACTCAAAAAACTGCCATTAACGACCAAAGTTACGGAATATATGTACAAAACGAAGACAGAATTATTATTTGTTCCACGAGTTTTTAGGTTTTTCGTCCCAAACCGCTAATTTTGCGAAATTTCAATATTTCGGGTCAATATATTCCAGTTTGAATGAATTTTGACTAACAAAAAACCAATTTTTGTACAAAAGTGCTTGAATTATAATGAATGAAGACAGAAGTGTGGTAGAAACGCATTGAAGTTAATTGTGATATTAAACGTTAAAACTTGCTAAATGTAAAGGAACATTTCTTAGTAATATACCGAAATTACACACTTTTTACCTAAAAAACTGCCATTGACGACCAAAGTTACGGAATAAATGTACAAAACCACGACAGAATTATTATTTGTTCTACGAGTTTTGATGTTTTTCGTCCCAAGCCGCTTATTATGCAAAATTTCAATATTTCGTGTCAATATTTTAAAACTTGCTAAAATGTATAGGAACATTTCTTTGTAATATACCGAAATTACACACTTTTTAATAAAAAAAACTGCCATTGACGACCAAGGTTACGGAATATATGTACAAAACCACGACAGAACTATTATTTGTTCCACGAGTTTTTATGTGTTTCGTCCCCAACCGCTAATTAATTGTGATATAAAACGTTAAAACTTGCTCAAATGTATAGGAACATTTCCTTGTAATATACCGAAATTACACACTTTTAACTCAAAAAACTGACATTGACGACCAAGTTTACGGAATATATGTACAAAACCACGACAGAATTATTATTTGTTCCACGAGTTTTTATGTTTTTCGTCCCCAACCGCTAATTAATTGTGATATAAAACGTTAAAACTTGCTCAAATGTATAGGAACATTTCCTAGTAATATACCGAAATTACACACTTTTAACTCAAAAAACTGACATTGACGACCAAGGTTACGGAATATATGTACAAAACCACGACAGAATTATTGTTTGTTCCACGAGTTTTTATGTTTTTCGTCCCAAGCCGCTTGTTATGCAAAATTTCAATATTTCGTGTCAATATTTTAAAACTTGCTAAAATGTATAGGAACATTTCTTAGTAATATACCGAAATAACACACTTTTTAATATAAAAAACTGCCATTGACGACCAAGGTTACGGAATATATGTACAAAACCACGACAGAATTATTATTTGTTCCGCGAGTTTTTATGTTTTTCGTCCCCAACCGCTAATTAATTGTGATATAAAACGTTAAAACTTGTTCAAATGTATAGGAACATTTCCTAGTATAGGAACATTTCCTAGTAATATACCGAAATTACACACCTTTAACTCAAAAAACTGACATTGACGACCAAGGTTACGGAATATATGTACAAAACCACGACAGAATTATTATTTGTTCCACGAGTTTTTATGTTTTTCGTCCCCAAACGCTAATTAATTGTGATATAAAACGTTAAAACTTGCTCAAATGTATAGGAACATTTCCTAGTAATTTACCGAAATAACACACTTTTAACTCAAAAAACTGACATTGACGACCAAGGTTACGGAATATATGTACAAAACCAAGACAGAATTATTATTTGTTCCACGAGTTTTTATGTTTTTTGTCCCAAACCGCCAATTAATTGTGATATAAAACGGTAAAACTTGTTCAAATGTATAGGAACATTTCCTTGTATAGGAACATTTCCTAGTAATATACTGAAATTACACACTTTTAACTCAAAAAACTGACATTGACGACCAAGGTTACGGAATATATGTACAAAACCACGACAGAATTATTATTTGTTCCACGAGTTTTTATGTTTTTCGTCCCAAACCGCCAATTAATTGTGATATAAAACGTTAAAACTTGTTCAAATGTATAGGAACATTTCCTAGTATAGGAACATTTCCTAGTAATATACCGAAATTACACACTTTTAACTCAAAAAACTGACATTGACGACCAAGGTTACGGAATATATGTACAAAACCACGACAGAATTATTATTTGTTCCACGAGTTTTTATGTTTTTCGTCCCAAACCGCCAATTAATTGTGATATAAAACGTTAAAACTTGTTCAAATGTATAGGAACATTTCCTAGTATCGGAACATTTCCTAGTAATATACCGAAATTACACACTTTTAACTCAAAAAACTGACATTGACGACCAAGGTTACGGAATATATGTACAAAACCACGACAGAATTATTATTTGTTCCACGAGTTTTTATGTTTTTCGTCCCCAACCGCTAATTTATTGTGATATAAAACGTTAAAACTTGCTCAAATGTATAGGAACATTTCCTAGTAATATACCGAAATTACACACTTTTAACTCAAAAAACTGACATTGACGACCAAGGTTACAGAATATGTGTAAAACCACGACAGAATTATTATTTGTTCCACGAGTGCTTAGGTTTTTCGTCCCAAACCGCTAATTTTGCGAAATTTCAATATTTCGCGTCAAAATTGTCCAGTTTAAATGAATTTTGACTAACAAAAAACCAATTTTTGTACAAAAGTGCTTGAAATATAATGAATGAAGACAGAAGTGTGGTAGAAACGCATGGAAGTTAATTGTGATATAAAACGTTAAAACTTGCTTAATGTATAGGAACATTTCTTAGTAATATACCGAAATAACACAATTTTTAATAAAATAAACTGCCATTGACGACCAAGTTTACGAAATATATGTACAAAACCACGACAGAATTATTATTTGTTCCACGAGTTTTTACGTTTTTCGTCCCCAAACGCTAATTAATTGTGATATAAAACGTTAAAACTTGCTCAAATGTATAGGAACATTTCCTAGTAATATACCGAAATTACACACTTTTAACTCAAAAAACTGACATTGACGACCAAGGTTAAGGAATATATGTACAAAACCACGACAGAATTATTATTTTTTCCACGAGTTTATATGTTTTTCGTCCCCAACCGCTAATTAATTGTGATATAAAACGTTAAAACTTGCTCAAATGTATAGGAACATTTCCTAGTAATATACCGAAATTACACACTTTTAACTCAAAAAACTGACATTGGCGACCAAGGTTACGGAATATATGTACAAAACCACGACAGAATTATTATTTGTTCCACGAGTTTTTATGTTTTTCGTCCCAAACCGCCAATTAATTGTGATATAAAACGTTAAAACTTGCTCAAATGTAAAGGAACATTTCCTAGTAATATACCGAAATTACACACTTTTAACTCAAAAAACTGACATTGACGACCAAGGCTACGGAATATATGAACAAAACCACGACAGAATTATTATTTGTTCCACGAGTTTTTATGTTTTTCGTCCCAAACCGCCAATTAATTGTGATATAAAACGTTAAAACTTGTTCAAATGTATAGGAACATTTCCTAGTATAGGAACATTTCCTAGTAATATACCGAAATTACACACTTTTAACTCAAAAAACTGACATTGACGACCAAGGTTACGGAATATATGTACAAAACCACGACAGAATTATTATTTGTTCCACGAGTTTTTATGTTTTTCGTCCCAAACCGCCAATTAATTGTGATATAAAACGTTAAAACTTGTTCAAATGTATAGGAACATTTCCTAGTATCGGAACATTTCCTAGTAATATACCGAAATTACACACTTTTAACTCAAAAAACTGACATTGACGACCAAGGTTACGGAATATATGTACAAAACCACGACAGAATTATTATTTGTTCCACGAGTTTTTATGTTTTTCGTCCCAAACCGCCAATTAATTGTGATATAAAACGTTAAAACTTGTTTAAATGTATAGGAACATTTCCTAGTATAGGAACATTTCCTAGTAATATACCGAAATTACACACTTTTAACTCAAAAAACTGACATTGACGACCAAGGTTACGGAATATATGTACAAAACCACGACAGAATTATTATTTGTTCCACGAGTTTTTATGTTTTTCGTCCCAAACCGCCAATTAATTGTGATATAAAACGTTAAAACTTGTTCAAATGTATAGGAACATTTCCTAGTATCGGAACATTTCCTAGTAATATACCGAAATTACACACTTTTAACTCAAAAAACTGACATTGACGACCAAGGTTACGGAATATATGTACAAAACCACGACAGAATTATTATTTGTTCCACGAGTTTTTATGTTTTTCGTCCCCAACCGCTAATTTATTGTGATATAAAACGTTAAAACTTGCTCAAATGTATAGGAACATTTCCTAGTAATATACCGAAATTACACACTTTTAACTCAAAAAACTGACATTGACGACCAAGGTTACAGAATATGTGTAAAACCACGACAGAATTATTATTTGTTCCACGAGTGCTTAGGTTTTTCGTCCCAAACCGCTAATTTTGCGAAATTTCAATATTTCGGGTCAAAATTGTCCAGTTTAAATGAATTTTGACTAACAAAAAACCAATTTTTGTACAAAAGTGCTTGAAATATAATGAATGAAGACAGAAGTGTGGTAGAAACGCATGGAAGTTAATTGTGATATAAAACGTTAAAACTTGCTTAATGTATAGGAACATTTCTTAGTAATATACCGAAATTACACAATTTTTAATAAAATAAACTGGCATTGACGACCAAGTTTACGAAATATATGTACAAAACCACGACAGAATTATTATTTGTTCCACGAGTTTTTACGTTTTTCGTCCCCAAACGCTAATTAATTGTGATATAAAACGTTAAAACTTGCTCAAATGTATAGGAACATTTCCTAGTAATATACCGAAATTACACACTTTTAACTCAAAAAACTGACATTGACGACCAAGGTTAAGGAATATATGTACAAAACCACGACAGAATTATTATTTTTTCCACGAGTTTTTATGTTTTTCGTCCCCAACCGCTAATTAATTGTGATATAAAACGTTAAAACTTGTCAAATGTATAGGAACATTTCCTAGTAATATACCGAAATTACACACTTTTAACTCAAAAAACTGACATTGGCGACCAAGGTTACGGAATATATGTACAAAACCACGACAGAATTATTATTTGTTCCACGAGTTTTTATGTTTTTCGTCCCAAACCGCCAATTAATTGTGATATAAAACGTTAAAACTTGCTCAAATGTAAAGGAACATTTCCTAGTAATATACCGAAATTACACACTTTTAACTCAAAAAACTGACATTGACGACCAAGGCTACGGAATATATGAACAAAACCACGACAGAATTATTATTTGTTCCACGAGTTTTGATGTTTTTCGTCCCAAACCGCCAATTAATTGTGATATAAAACGTTAAAACTTGCTAAAATGTATAGGAACATTTCTTAGTAATATACCGAAATTACACACTTTTTACCCAAAAAACTGCCATTGACGACAAAGGTTACGGAATATATGAACAAAACCATGGCAGAATTATTTTATTTTTTCCACGAGTTTTCATGTTTTTCGTCCCAAACCGCTAATTTTTCGAAATTTCAATTTTTCTGGTCAACATTTTCCAGTTTGAATGAATTTTGACTAACAAAAAACCAATTTTTGTACAAAAGTGCTTGAAATATAATGAATGAAGACAGAAGTGTGGTAGAAACGCATGGAAGTTAATTGTGATATAAAACGTTAAAACTTGCTCAAATGTATAGGAACATTTCCTAGTTATATACCGAAATTACACACTTTTAACTCAAAAAACTGACATTGACGACCAAGGTTATGGAATATATGTACAAAACCACGACAGAATTATTATTTGTTCCACGAGTTTTTATGTTTTTCGTCCCCAACCGCTAATTAATTGTGATATAAAACGTTAAAACTTGCTCAAATGTATAGGAACATTTCCTAGTAATATACCGAAATTACACACTTTTAACTCAAAAAACTGACATTGACGACCAAGGTTACGGAATATATGTACAAAACCACGACAGAATTATTATTTGTTCCACGAGTTTTTATGTTTTTCGTCCCAAACCGCCAATTAATTGTGATATAAAACGTTAAAAATTGTTCAAATGTATAGGAACATTTCCTAGTATCGGAACATTTCCTAGTAATATACCGAAATTACACACTTTTAACTCAAAAAACTGACATTGACGACCAAGGTTACGGAATATATGTACAAAACCACGACAGAATTATTATTTGTTCCACGAGTTTTTATGTTTTTCGTCCCCAACCGCTAATTTATTGTGATATAAAACGTTAAAACTTGCTCAAATGTATAGGAACATTTCCTAGTAATATACCGAAATTACACACTTTTAACTCAAAAAACTGACATTGACGACCAAGGTTACAGAATATGTGTAAAACCACGACAGAATTATTATTTGTTCCACGAGTGCTTAGGTTTTTCGTCCCAAACCGCTAATTTTGCGAAATTTCAATATTTCGCGTCAAAATTGTCCAGTTTAAATGAATTTTGACTAACAAAAAACCAATTTTTGTACAAAAGTGCTTGAAATATAATGAATGAAGACAGAAGTGTGGTAGAAACGCATGGAAGTTAATTGTGATATAAAACGTTAAAACTTGCTTAATGTATAGGAACATTTCTTAGTAATATACCGAAATAACACAATTTTTAATAAAATAAACTGCCATTGACGACCAAGTTTACGAAATATATGTACAAAACCACGACAGAATTATTATTTGTTCCACGAGTTTTTACGTTTTTCGTCCCCAAACGCTAATTAATTGTGATATAAAACGTTAAAACTTGCTCAAATGTATAGGAACATTTCCTAGTAATATACCGAAATTACACACTTTTAACTCAAAAAACTGACATTGACGACCAAGGTTAAGGAATATATGTACAAAACCACGACAGAATTATTATTTTTTCCACGAGTTTATATGTTTTTCGTCCCCAACCGCTAATTAATTGTGATATAAAACGTTAAAACTTGCTCAAATGTATAGGAACATTTCCTAGTAATATACCGAAATTACACACTTTTAACTCAAAAAACTGACATTGGCGACCAAGGTTACGGAATATATGTACAAAACCACGACAGAATTATTATTTGTTCCACGAGTTTTTATGTTTTTCGTCCCAAACCGCCAATTAATTGTGATATAAAACGTTAAAACTTGCTCAAATGTAAAGGAACATTTCCTAGTAATATACCGAAATTACACACTTTTAACTCAAAAAACTGACATTGACGACCAAGGCTACGGAATATATGAACAAAACCACGACAGAATTATTATTTGTTCCACGAGTTTTTATGTTTTTCGTCCCAAACCGCCAATTAATTGTGATATAAAACGTTAAAACTTGTTCAAATGTATAGGAACATTTCCTAGTATAGGAACATTTCCTAGTAATATACCGAAATTACACACTTTTAACTCAAAAAACTGACATTGACGACCAAGGTTACGGAATATATGTACAAAACCACGACAGAATTATTATTTGTTCCACGAGTTTTTATGTTTTTCGTCCCAAACCGCCAATTAATTGTGATATAAAACGTTAAAACTTGTTCAAATGTATAGGAACATTTCCTAGTATCGGAACATTTCCTAGTAATATACCGAAATTACACACTTTTAACTCAAAAAACTGACATTGACGACCAAGGTTACGGAATATATGTACAAAACCACGACAGAATTATTATTTGTTCCACGAGTTTTTATGTTTTTCGTCCCAAACCGCCAATTAATTGTGATATAAAACGTTAAAACTTGTTCAAATGTATAGGAACATTTCCTAGTATCGGAACATTTCCTAGTAATATACCGAAATTACACACTTTTAACTCAAAAAACTGACATTGACGACCAAGGTTACGGAATATATGTACAAAACCACGACAGAATTATTATTTGTTCCACGAGTTTTTATGTTTTTCGTCCCCAACCGCTAATTTATTGTGATATAAAACGTTAAAACTTGCTCAAATGTATAGGAACATTTCCTAGTAATATACCGAAATTACACACTTTTAACTCAAAAAACTGACATTGACGACCAAGGTTACAGAATATGTGTAAAACCACGACAGAATTATTATTTGTTCCACGAGTGCTTAGGTTTTTCGTCCCAAACCGCTAATTTTGCGAAATTTCAATATTTCGGGTCAAAATTGTCCAGTTTAAATGAATTTTGACTAACAAAAAACCAATTTTTGTACAAAAGTGCTTGAAATATAATGAATGAAGACAGAAGTGTGGTAGAAACGCATGGAAGTTAATTGTGATATAAAACGTTAAAACTTGCTTAATGTATAGGAACATTTCTTAGTAATATACCGAAATTACACAATTTTTAATAAAATAAACTGGCATTGACGACCAAGTTTACGAAATATATGTACAAAACCACGACAGAATTATTATTTGTTCCACGAGTTTTTACGTTTTTCGTCCCCAAACGCTAATTAATTGTGATATAAAACGTTAAAACTTGCTCAAATGTATAGGAACATTTCCTAGTAATATACCGAAATTACACACTTTTAACTCAAAAAACTGACATTGACGACCAAGGTTAAGGAATATATGTACAAAACCACGACAGAATTATTATTTTTTCCACGAGTTTTTATGTTTTTCGTCCCCAACCGCTAATTAATTGTGATATAAAACGTTAAAACTTGTCAAATGTATAGGAACATTTCCTAGTAATATACCGAAATTACACACTTTTAACTCAAAAAACTGACATTGGCGACCAAGGTTACGGAATATATGTACAAAACCACGACAGAATTATTATTTGTTCCACGAGTTTTTATGTTTTTCGTCCCAAACCGCCAATTAATTGTGATATAAAACGTTAAAACTTGCTCAAATGTAAAGGAACATTTCCTAGTAATATACCGAAATTACACACTTTTAACTCAAAAAACTGACATTGACGACCAAGGCTACGGAATATATGAACAAAACCACGACAGAATTATTATTTGTTCCACGAGTTTTGATGTTTTTCGTCCCAAACCGCCAATTAATTGTGATATAAAACGTTAAAACTTGCTAAAATGTATAGGAACATTTCTTAGTAATATACCGAAATTACACACTTTTTACCCAAAAAACTGCCATTGACGACAAAGGTTACGGAATATATGAACAAAACCATGGCAGAATTATTTTATTTTTTCCACGAGTTTTCATGTTTTTCGTCCCAAACCGCTAATTTTTCGAAATTTCAATTTTTCTGGTCAACATTTTCCAGTTTGAATGAATTTTGACTAACAAAAAACCAATTTTTGTACAAAAGTGCTTGAAATATAATGAATGAAGACAGAAGTGTGGTAGAAACGCATGGAAGTTAATTGTGATATAAAACGTTAAAACTTGCTCAAATGTATAGGAACATTTCCTAGTTATATACCGAAATTACACACTTTTAACTCAAAAAACTGACATTGACGACCAAGGTTATGGAATATATGTACAAAACCACGACAGAATTATTATTTGTTCCACGAGTTTTTATGTTTTTCGTCCCCAACCGCTAATTAATTGTGATATAAAACGTTAAAACTTGCTCAAATGTATAGGAACATTTCCTAGTAATATACCGAAATTACACACTTTTAACTCAAAAAACTGACATTGACGACCAAGGTTACGGAATATATGTACAAAACCACGACAGAATTATTATTTGTTCCACGAGTTTTTATGTTTTTCGTCCCAAACCGCCAATTAATTGTGATATAAAACGTTAAAAATTGTTCAAATGTATAGGAACATTTCCTAGTATCGGAACATTTCCTAGTAATATACCGAAATTACACACTTTTAACTCGAAAAACTGACATTGACGACCAAGGTTACGGAATATATGTACAAAACCACGACAGAATTATTATTTGTTCCACGAGTTTTTATGTTTTTCGTCCCCAACCGCTAATTTATTGTGATATAAAACGTTAAAACTTGCTCAAATGTATAGGAACATTTCCTAGTAATATACCGAAATTACACACTTTTAACTCAAAAAACTGACATTGACGACCAAGGTTACAGAATATGTGTAAAACCACGACAGAATTATTATTTGTTCCACGAGTGCTTAGGTTTTTCGTCCCAAACCGCTAATTTTGCGAAATTTCAATATTTCGGGTCAAAATTGTCCAGTTTAAATGAATTTTGACTAACAAAAAACCAATTTTTGTACATAAGTGCTTGAAATATAATGAATGAAGACAGAAGTGTGGTAGAAACGCATGGAAGTTAATTGTGATATAAAACGTTAAAACTTGCTTAATGTATAGGAACATTTCTTAGTAATATACCGAAATTACACAATTTTTAATAAAATAAACTGGCATTGACGACCAAGTTTACGAAATATATGTACAAAACCACGACAGAATTATTATTTGTTCCACGAGTTTTTACGTTTTTCGTCCCCAAACGCTAATTAATTGTGATATAAAACGTTAAAACTTGCTCAAATGTATAGGAACATTTCCAAGTAATATACCGAAATTACACACTTTTAACTCAAAAAACTGACATTGACGACCAAGGTTAAGGAATATATGTACAAAACCACGACAGAATTATTATTTTTTCCACGAGTTTTTATGTTTTTCGTCCCCAACCGCTAATTAAATGTGATATAAAACGTTTAAACTTGCTCAAATGTATAGGAACATTTCCTAGTAATATACCGAAATTACACACTTTTAACTCAAAAAACTGACATTGGCGACCAAGGTTACGGAATATATGTACAAAACCACGACAGAATTATTATTTGTTCCACGAGTTTTTATGTTTTTCGTCCCAAACCGCCAATTAATTGTGATATAAAACGTTAAAACTTGCTCCAATGTAAAGGAACATTTCCTAGTAATATACCGAAATTACACACTTTTAACTCAAAAAACTGACATTGACGACCAAGGCTACGGAATATATGAACAAAACCACGACAGAATTATTATTTGTTCCACGAGTTTTTATGTTTTTCGTCCCCAACCGCTAATTAATTGTGATATAAAACGTTAAAACTTGCTCAAATGTATAGGAACATTTCCTAGTAATATACCGAAATTACACACTTTTAACTCAAAAAACTGACATTGACGACCAAGGTTACGGAATATATGTACAAAACCACGACAGAATTATTGTTTGTTCCACGAGTTTTGATGTTTTTCGTCCCAAACCGCCAATTAATTGTGATATAAAACGTTAAAACTTGCTCAAAAATGTATAGGAACATTTCCTAGTAATATACCGAAATTACACACTTTTAACTCAAAAAACTGACATTGACGACCAAGGTTACGGAATATATGTACAAAACCACGACAGAATTATTGTTTGTTCCACGAGTTTTGATGTTTTTCGTCCCAAACCGCCAATTAATTGTGATATAAAACGTTAAAACTTGCTCAAATGTATAGGAACATTTCCTAGTAATAAGCCGAAATTACACACTTTTAACTCAAAAAACTCACATTGACGACCAAGGTTACGGAATATATGTAGAAAACCACGACAGAATTATTATTTGTTCCGCGAGTTTTTATGTTTTTCGTCCCCAACCGCTAATTAATTGTGATATAAAACGTTAAAACTTGTTCAAATGTATAGGTACATTTCCCAGTATAGGAACATTTCCTAGTAATATACCGAAATTACACACTTTTAACTCAAAAAACTGACATTGACGACCAAGGTTACGGAATATATGTACAAAACCACGGCAGAATTATTGTTTGTTTCACGAGTTTTGATGTTTTTCGTCCCAAACCGCCAATTAATTGTTATATAAAACGTTAAAACTTGTTCAAATGTATAGGAACATTTCCCAGTATAGGAACATTTCCTAGTAATATACCGAAATTACACACTTTTAACTCAAAAAACTGACATTGACGACCAAGGTTACGGAATATATGTACAAAACCACGACAGAATTATTATTTGTTCACGACTTTTTATGTTTTTCGTCCCAAACCGCCAATTAATTGTGATATAAAACGTTAAAACTTGCTCAAATGTAAAGGAACATTTCCTAGTAATATACCGAAATTACACACTTTTAACTCAAAAAACTGACATTGACGACCAAGGTTACGGAATATATGTACAAAACCACGACAGAATTATTGTTTGTTCCACGAGTTTTGATGTTTTTCGTCCCAAACCGCCAATTAATTGTGATATAAAACGTTAAAACTTGCTCAAAAATGTATAGGAACATTTCCTAGTAATATACCGAAATTACACACTTTTAACTCAAAAAACTGACTTTGACGACCAAGGTTACGGTATATATGTACAAAACCACGACAGAATTATTATTTGTTCCACGAGTTTTTATGTTTTTCGTCCCCAACCGCTAATTAATTGTGATATAAAACGTTAAAACTTGCTCAAATGTATAGGAACATTTCCTAGTAATATACCGAAATTACACACTTTTAACTCAAAAAACTGACATTGACGACCAAGGTTACGGAATATATGTACAAAACCACGACAGAATTATTGTTTGTTCCACGAGTTTTGATGTTTTTCGTCCCAAACCGCCAATTAATTGTGATATAAAACGTTACAACTTGCTCAAATGTATAGGAACATTTCCTAGTAATAAGCCGAAATTACACACTTTTAACTCAAAAAACTCACATTGACGACCAAGGTTACGGAATATATGTAGAAAACCACGACAGAATTATTATTTGTTCCGCGAGTTTTTATGTTTTTCGTCCCCAACCGCTAATTAATTGTGATATAAAACGTTAAAACTTGTTCAAATGTATAGGAACATTTCCCAGTATAGGAACATTTCCTAGTAATATACCGAAATTACACACTTTTAACTCAAAAAACTGACATTGACGACCAAGGTTACGAAATATATGTACAAAACCACGGCAGAATTATTGTTTGTTTCACGAGTTTTGATGTTTTTCGTCCCAAACCGCCAATTAATTGTGATATAAAACGTTAAAACTTGTTCAAATGTATAGGAACATTTCCCAGTATAGGAACATTTCCTAGTAATATACCGAAATTACACACTTTTAACTCAAAAAACTGACATTGACGACCAAGGTTACGGAATATATGTACAAAACCACGACAGAATTATTATTTGTTCACGACTTTTTATGTTTTTCGTCCCAAACCGCCAATTAATTGTGATATAAAACGTTAAAACTTGCTCAAATGTAAAGGAACATTTCCTAGTAATATACCGAAATTACACACTTTTAACTCAAAAAACTGACATTGACGACCAAGGTTACGGAATATATGTACAAAACCACGACAGAATTATTATTTGTTCCACGAGTTTTTATGTTTTTCGTCCCAAACCGCCAATTAATTGTGATATAAAACGTTAAAACTTGTTCAAATGTATAGGAACATTTCCTAAAATCGGAACATTTCCTAGTAATATACCGAAATTACACACTTTTAACTCAAAAAACTGACATTGACGACCAAGGTTACGGAATATATGTACAAACCACGACAGAATTATTATTTGTTCCACGAGTTTTTATGTTTTTCGTCCCAAACTGCCAATTAATTGTGATATAATTATTATATATATTATTGTGATATAAAACGTTAAAACTTGCTAAAATGTATAGGAACATTTCCTAGTAATATACCGAAATTACACACTTTTAACTCAAAAAACTGCCATTGACGACCAAGTTTACGGAATATATGTACAAAACCACGACAGAATTATTATTTGTTCCACGAGTTTGTATGTTTTTCGTCCCAAACCGCCAATTAATTGTGATATAAAAAGCGTTTAAACTTGCTTAGATGTATAGGAACATTTCTTAGTAATATACCGAAATTACACACTTTTTACCCAAAAAACTGCCATTGACGACCAAAGTTACGGAATATATGTACAAAACGAAGACAGAATTATTATTTGTTCCACGAGTTTTTAGGTTTTTCGTCCCAAACCGCTAATTTTGCGAAATTTCAATATTTCGGGTCAATATATTCCAGTTTGAATGAATTTTGACTAACAAAAAACCAATTTTTGTACAAAAGTGCTTGAATTATAATGAATGAAGACAGAAGTGTGGTAGAAACGCATTGAAGTTAATTGTGATATTAAACGTTAAAACTTGCTAAATGTTTAGGAACATTTCTTAGTAATATACCGAAATTACACACTTTTTACCTAAAAAACTGCCATTGACGACCAAAGTTACGGAATAAATGTACAAAACCACGACAGAATTATTATTTGTTCTACGAGTTTTGATGTTTTTCGTCCCAAGCCGCTTATTATGCAAAATTTCAATATTTCGTGTCAATATTTTAAAACTTGCTAAAATGTATAGGAACATTTCTTTGTAATATACCGAAATTACACACTTTTTAATAAAAAAAACTGCCATTGACGACCAAGGTTACGGAATATATGTACAAAACCACGACAGAACTATTATTTGTTCCACGAGTTTTTATGTGTTTCGTCCCCAACCGCTAAATAATTGTGATATAAAACGTTAAAACTTGCTCAAATGTATAGGAACATTTCCATGTAATATACCGAAATTACACACTTTTAACTCAAAAAACTGACATTGACGACCAAGTTTTCGGAATATATGTACAAAACCACGACAGAATTATTATTTGTTCCACGAGTTTTTATGTTTTTCGTCCCCAACCGCTAATTAATTGTGATATAAAACGTTAAAACTTGCTCAAATGTATAGGAACATTTCCTAGTAATATACCGAAATTACACACTTTTAACTCAAAAAACTGACATTGACGACCAAGGTTACGGAATATATGTACAAAACCACGACAGAATTATTATTTGTTCCACGAGTTTGTATGTTTTTCGTCCCAAACCGCCAATTAATTGTGATATAAAAAAGCGTTTAAACTTGCTTGAATGTATAGGAACATTTCTTAGTAATATACCGAAATTACACACTTTTTACCCAAAAAAACTGCATTGACGACCAAAGTTACGGAATATATGTACAAAACCACGACAGAATTATTATTTGTTCTACGAGTTTTGATGTTTTTCGTCCCAAGCCGCTTGTTATGCAAAATTTCAATATTTCGTGTCAATATTTTAAAACTTGCTAAAATGTATAGGAACATTTCTTAGTAATATACCGAAATAACACACTTTTTAATATAAAAAACTGCCATTGACGACCAAGGTTACGGAATATATGTACAAAACCACGACAAAAATTATTATTTGTTCCACGAGTTTTTATGTTTTTCGTCCCCAACCGCTAATTAATTGTGATATAAAACGTTAAAACTTGCTCAAATGTATAGGAACATTTCCTTGTAATATACCGAAATTAAACACTTTTAACTCAAAAAACTGACATTGACGACCAAGGTTACGGAATATATGTACAAAACCACGACAGAATTATTGTTTGTTCCACGAGTTTTGATGTTTTTCGTCCCAAAACCGCTAATTCATTGTGATATAAAACGTTAAAACTTGTTAAAATGTATAGGAACATTTCTAGTAATATACCGAAATCATACACTTTTTACTCAAAAAAGTGACATTGACGACCAAGTTTACGGAATATATGTACAAAACCACGACAGAATTATTATTTGTTCCACGAGTTTTTATGTTTTTCGTCCCCAACCGCTAATTTATTGTGATATAAAACGTTAAAACTTGCTCAAATGTATAGGAACATTTCCTAGTAATATACCGAAATTACACACTTTTAACTCAAAAAAACTGACATTGACGACCAAGGTTACGGAATATATATACAAAATCACGACAGAATTATTATTTGTTCCACGAGTTTTTAGGTTTTTCGTCCCAAACCGCTAATTTTGCGAAATTTCAATATTTCGGGTCAATATTGTCCAGTTTAAATGAATTTTGACTAACAAAAAACCAATTTTTGTACAAAAGTGCTTGAATTATAATGAATGAAGACAGAAGTGTGGTAGAAACGCATGGAAGTTAATTGTGATATAAAACGTTAAAACTTGCTAAATGTTTAGGAACATTTCTTAGTAATATACCGAAATTACACACTTTTAATAAAAAAAAACTGCAATTGACGACCAAGTTTACGAAATATATGTACAAAACCACGACAGAATTATTATTTGTTCCACGAGTTTTTATGTTTTTCGTCCCCAACCGCTAATTAATTGTGATATAAAACAATAAATATTGCTCAAATGTATAGGAACATTTCCTAGTAATATACCGAAATTACACACTTTTAACTCAAAAAAACTGACATTGACGACCAAGGTTACGGAATATATGTACAAAACCACGACAGAATTATTATTTGTTCCACGAGTTTTGATGTTTTTCGTCCCAAACTGCCAATTAATTGTGATATAAAACGTTAAAACTTGCTAAAATGTACAGGAACTTTGCTTAGTAATATACCGAAATTACACACTTTTTACTCAAAAAACTGACATTGACGACCAAGGTTACAGAATATGTGTACAAAACCACGACAGAATTATTATTTGTTCAACGAGTTTTAGGTTTTTCGTCCCAAACCGCTAATTTTGCGGAAATTTCAATATTTCGGGTCAATATTTTCCAGTTTGAATGAATTTTGACTAACAAAATACCAATTTTGTACAAAAGTGCTTGAATTATTATCAATGAAGACAGAAGTGTGGTAGAAACGCATTGAAGTTAATTGTGATATAAAACGTTAAAACTTGCTAAATGTATAGGAACATTTCCTAGTAATATACCGAAATTACACACTTTTTACCCCAAAAAACTGCCATTGACGACCAAGGTTACATAATATATGTACAAAACTATTACAGAATTATTATTTGTTTCACGAGTTTCCATGTTTTTCGTCCCACACCGCCAATTAATTGTGATATAAAACGTTAAAACTTGCTTAAATGTATAGGAACATTTCTTAGTAATATGCCGAAATTACACACTTTTAACTCAAAAAACTGACATTAACGACCAAGGTTACGGAATATATGTACAATAAACCACGACAGAATTAATGTTTGTTCCACGAGTTTTTATGTTTTTTGTCCCCAACCGCCAATGCATTGTGATATAAACGTTAAAACTTGCTCAAATGTATAGGAACATTTTCTAGTAATATACCGAAATTACAGACTTTTAACTCAAAAAACTGACATTAACGACCAAGGTTACGGAATATATGTACAAAACCACGACATTATTATTGTTTGTTCCACGAGTTTTTATGTTTTTCGTTCCCAACCGCCAATTAATTGTGATATAAAACGTTAAAACTTGCTCAAATGTATAGGAACATTTTCTAGTACTATACCGAAATTACACACTTTTAACTCAAAAAACTGACATTAACTACCAAGGTAACGGAATATATGTACAAAAACCACGACAAAATTATTGTTTGTTCCACGAGTTTTTATGTTTTTCGTCCCCAACCGCCAATAAATTGTGATATAAAACGTTAAAACTTGCTCAAATGTAAAGGAACATTTTCTAGTAATATACCGAAATAACACACTTTTAACTCAAAAAACTGACATTAACGACCAAGGTTACGGAATATATGTACAAACCCACGACAATATTATAGTTTGTTCCACGAGTTTTTATGTTTTCGTCCCCAACCGCCAATTAATTGTGATATAAAACGTTATAACTTGCTCGAATGTATAGGAACATTTCCTAGTAATATACCGAAATTACACACTTTTAACTCAAAAAACTGACATTGACGACCAAGGTTACGGAATATATGTACAAAACCACGACAGAATTATTATTTGTTTCACGAGTTTTTATGTTTTTCGTCCCAAACTGCCAATTAATTGTGATATAAAACGTTAAAACTTGCTTAAATGTACAGGAACTTTGCTTAGTAATATACCGAAATTACACACTTTTTACTCAAAAAACTGACATTGACGACCAAGGTTACAGAATATGTGTACAAAACCATGACAGAATTATTATTTGTTCCACGAGTTTTTAGGTTTTTCGTCCCAAACCGCTAATTTTGCGAAATTTCAATATTTCGGGTCAATATTGTCCAGTTTAAAATGAATTTTGACTAAACAAAAAACCAATTTTTTGTACAAAAGTGCTTGAATTATAATGAATGAAGACAGAAGTGTGGTAGAAACGCATGGAAGTTAATTGTGATATAAAACGTTAAAACTTGCTAAATGTATAGGAACATTTCTTAGTAATATACCGAATTTACACACTTTTTAATAAAAAAAAACTGCCATTGACGACCAAGTTTACGAAATATATGTACAAAACCACGACAGAATTATTATTTGTTCCACGAGTTTTTATGTTTTTCGTCCCCAACCGCTAATTAATTGTGATATAAAACGTTAAAACTTGCTCAAATGTATAGGAACATTTCCTAGTAATATACCGAAATTACACACTTTTAACTCAAAAAACTGACATTAACGACCAAGGTTACGGAATATATGTACAAAACCACGACAGAATTATTATTTGTTCCACGAGTTTTTATGTTTTTCGTCCTCAACCGCTAATTAATTGTGATATAAAACGTTAAAACTTGCTCAAATGTATAGGAACATTTCCTAGTAATATACCGAAATTACACACTTTTAACTCAAAAAACTGACATTGACGACCAAGGTTACGGAATATATGTACAAAACCACGACAGAATTATTATTTGTTTTACGAGTTTTGATGTTTTTCGTCCCAAGCCGCTTATTATGCAAAATTTCAATTTTTCGTGTCAATATTTTAAAACTTGCTAAAATGTATAGGAACATTTCTTTGTAATATACCGAAATTACACACTTTTTAATAAAAAAAACTGCATTGACGACCAAGGTTACGGAATATATGTACAAAACCACGACAAAATTATTATTTGTTCTAACGAGTTTTTATGTTTTTCGTCCCCAACCGCTAATTAATTGTGATATAAAACGTTAAAACTTGCTCAAATGTATAGGAACATTTCCTTGTAATATACCGAATTAAACACTTTTAACTCAAAAAACTGACATTGACGACCAAGGTTACGGAATATATGTACAAAACCACGACAGAATTATTGTTTGTTCCACGAGTTTTGATGTTTTTCGTCCCAAACCGCTAATTCATTGTGATATAAAACGTTAAAACTTGTTAAAATGTATAGGAACATTTCTTAGTAATATACCGAAATCATACACTTTTTACTCAAAAAAGTGACATTGACGACCAAGTTTACGGAATATATGTACAAAAACTTGACAGAATTATTATTTGTTCCACGAGTTTTTATGTTTTTTCGTCCCCAACCACTAATTTATTGTGATATAAAACGTTAAAACTTGCTCAAATGTATAGGAACATTTCCTAGTAATTATACCGAAATTACACACTTTTAACTCAAAAAACTGACATTGACGACCAAGGTTACGGAATATATGTACAAAATCACGACAGAATTATTATTTGTTCCACGAGTTTTTAGGTTTTTCGTCCCAAACCGCTAATTTTGCGAAATTTCAATATTTCGGGTCAATATTGTCCAGTTTAAATGAATTTTGACTAACAAAAAACCAATTTTTGTACAAAAGTGCTTGAATTATAATGAATGAAGACAGAAGTGTGGTAGAAACGCATGGAAGTTAATTGTGATATAAAACGTTAAAACTTGCTAAATGTATAGGAACATTTCTTAGTAATATACCGAAATTACACACTTTTTAATAAAAAAAACTGCCATTGACGACCAAGTTTACGAAATATATGTACAAAACCACGACAGAATTATTATTTGTTCCACGAGTTTTATGTTTTTCGTCCCCAACCCGCTAATTAATTGTGATATAAAACGATAAATATTGCTCAAATATATAGGAACATTTACTAGTAATATACCGAAATTACACACTTTTAACTCAAAAAACTGACATTGACGACCAAGGTTACGGAATATATGTACAAAACCACGACAGAATTATTATTTGTTCCACGAGTTTTGATGTTTTTCGTCCCCAACCGCTAATTAATTGTGATATAAAACGTTAAAACTTGCTCAAATGTATAGGAACATTTCCTAGTAATATACCGAAATTACACACTTTTAACTCAAAAAACTGACATTGACGACCAAGGTTACGGAATATATGTACAAAACCAAGACAGAATTATTATTTGTTCCACGAGTTTTTATGTTTTTCGTCCCAAACCGCCAATTAATTGTGATATAAAACGTTAAAACTTGCTAAAATGTACAGGAACTTGTATTAGTAATATACCGAAATTACACACTTTTTACTCAAAAAACTGACATTGACGACCAAGGTTACAGAATATGTGTACAAAACCACGACAGAATTATTATTTGTTCCACGAGTTTTTTAGGTTTTTCGTCCCAAAACCGCTAATTTTGCGAAATTTCAATATTTCGGGTCAATATTTTACAGTTTCAATGAATTTTGACTAACAAAAAACCAATTTTTGTACAAAAGTGCTTGAATTATAATGAATGTAGACAGAAGTGTGGTAGAAACGCATTGAAGTTAATTGTGATATAAAACGTTAAAACTTGCTAAATGTATAGGAACATTTCTTAGTAATATACCGAAATTACACACTTTTTGCCTAAAAAACTGCTATTGACGACCAAAGCTACGGAATATATGTACAAAACCACGACAGAATTATTATTTGTTTTACGAGTTTTGATGTTTTTCGTCCCAAGCCGCTTATTATGCAAAATTTCAATATTTCGTGTCAATATTTTAAAACTTGCTAAAATGTATAGGAACATTTCTTTGTAATATACCGAAATTACACACTTTTTAATAAAAAAAACTGCCATTGACGACCAAGGTTACGGAATATATGTACAAAACCACGACAGAATTATTATTTATTCCACGAGTTTTTATGTTTTTCGTCCCCAACCGCTAATTAATTGTGATATAAAACGTTAAAACTTGCTCAAATGTATAGGAACATTTCCTTGTAATATACCGAAATTAAACACTTTTAACTCAAAAAACTGACATTGACGACCAAGGTTACGGAATATATGTACAAAACCACGACAGAATTATTGTTTGTTCCACGAGTTTTGATGTTTTTCGTCCCAAACCGCTAATTCATTGTGATATAAAACGTTAAAACTTGTTAAAATGTATAGGAACATTTCTTAGTAATATACCGAAATTGTACACTTTTTACTCAAAAAAGTGACATTGACGACCAAGTTTACGGAATATATGTACAAAACCACGACAGAATTATTATTTGTTCCACGAGTTTTTATGTTTTTCGTCCCCAGCCGCTAATTTATTGTGATATAAAACGTTAAAACTTGCTCAAATGTATAGGAACATTTCCTAGTAATATACCGAAATTACACACTTTTAACTCAAAAAACTGACATTGACGACATAGGTTACGGAATATATGTACAAAATCACGACAGAATTATTATTTGTTCCACGAGTTTTTAGGTTTGTCGTCCCAAACCGCTAATTTTGCGAAATTTCAATATTTCGGGTCAATATTGTCCAGTTTAAATGAATTTTGACTAACAAAAAACCAATTTTTGTACAAAAAGGCTTGAATTATAATGAATGAATACAGAAGTGTGGTAGAAACGCATGGAAGTTAATTGTGATATAAAACGTTAAAACTTGCTAAATGTAAAGGAACATTTCTTAGTAATATACCGAAATTACACACTTTTTAATAAAAAAAACTGCCATTGACGACCAAGTTTACGAAATATATGTACAAAACCACGACAGAATTATTATTTGTTCAACGAGTTTTTATGTTTTTCGTCCCCAACCGCTAATTAATTGTGATATAAAACGTTAAAACTTGCTCAAATGTAAAGGAACATTTGCTAGTAATATACCGAAATTACACACTTTTAACTCAAAAAACTGACATTGACGACCAAGGTTACGGAATATATGTACAAAACCACGACAGAATTATTATTTGTTCCACGAGTTTTTATGTTTTTTGTCCCCAACCGCTAATTAATTGTGATATAAAACGTTAAAACTTGCTCAAATGTATAGGAACATTTCCTAGTATTATACCGAAATCACACACTTTTAACTCAAAAAACTGACATTGACGACCAAGGTTACGGAATATATGTACAAAACCACGACAGAATTTTAATTTGTTCCACGAGTTTTTATGTTTTTCGTCCCCAACCGCTAATTAATTGTGATATAAAACGTTAAAACTTGCTCAAATGTATAGGAACATTTCCTAGTAATATACCGAAATTACACACTTTTAACTCAAAAAACTGACATTGACGACCAAGGTTACGGAATATATGTACAAAACCAAGACAGAATTATTATTTGTTCCACGAGTTTTTATGTTTTTCGTCCCAAACCGCCAATTAATTGTGATATAAAACGTTAAAACTTGCTTAATGTATAGGAACATTTCTTAGTAATATACCGAATTTACACACTTTTTAATAAAAAAAACTGCCATTGACGACCAAGTTTACGAAATATATGTACAAAACCACGACAGAATTATTATTTGTTCCACGAGTTTTTATGTTTTTCGTCCCCAACCGCTAATTAATTGTGATATAAAACGTTAAACTTGCTCAAATGTATAGGAACATTTGCTAGTAATATACCGAAATTACACACTTTTAACTCAAAAAACTGACATTGACGACCAAGGTTACGGAATATATGTACAAAACCACGACAGAATTATTATTTGTTCCACGAGTTTTTATGTTTTTCGTCCCCAACCGCTAATTAATTGTGATATAAAACGTTAAAACTTGCTCAAATGTATAGGAACATTTCCTAGTAATATACCGAAATTACACACTTTTAACTCAAAAAACTGACATTGACGACCAAGGTTACGGAATATATGTACAAAACCACGACAGAATTATTATTTGTTCCACGAGTTTTTATGTTTTTCGTCCCCAACCGCTAATTAATTGTGATATAAAACGTTAAAACTTGCTCAAATGTATAGGAACATTTCCTAGTAATATACCGAAATTACACACTTTTAACTCAAAAAACTGACATTGACGACCAAGGTTACGGAATATATGTACAAAACCAAGACAGAATTATTATTTGTTCCACGAGTTTTTATGTTTTTCGTCCCAAACCGCCAATTAATTGTGATATAAAACGTTAAAACTTGCTAAAATGTATAGGAACATTTCCTAGTAATATACCGAAATTACACACTTTTAACTCAAAAAACTGCTATTGACGACCAAAGTTACGGAATATATGTACAAAACCACGACAGAATTATTATTTGTTTTACGAGTTTTGATGTTTTTCGTCCCAAGCCGCTTATTATGCAAAATTTCAATATTTCGTGTCAATATTTTAAAACTTGCTAAAATGTATAGGAACATTTCTTTGTAATATACCGAAATTACACACTTTTTAATAAAAAAAACTGCCATTGACGACCAAGGTTACGGAATATATGTACAAAACCACGACAGAATTATTATTTATTCCACGAGTTTTTATGTTTTTCGTCCCCAACCGCTAATTAATTGTGATATTAAACGTTAAAACTTGCTAAAATGTATAGGAACATTTCCTTGTAATATACCGAAATTACAGACTTTTAACTCAAAAAACTGACATTGACGACCAAGGTTACGGAATATATGTACAAAACCACGACAGAATTATTGTTTGTTCCACGAGTTTTGATGTTTTTCGTCCCAAACCGCTAATTCATTATGATATAAAACGTTAAAACTTGTTAAAATGTATAGGAACATTTCTTAGTAATATACCGAAATTATACACTTTTTACTCAAAAAAGTGACATTGACGACCAAGTTTACGGAATATATGTACAAAACCACGACAGAATTATTATTTGTTCCACGAGTTTTTATGTTTTTCGTCCCCAACCGCTAATTAATTGTGATATAAAACGTTAAAACTTGCTCAAATGTATAGGAACATTTCCTAGTAATATACCGAAATTACACACTTTTAACTCAAAAAACTGCCATTCACGACCAAAGTTACGGAATATATGTACAAAACCACGACAGAATTATTATTTGTTCTACGAGTTTTGATGTTTTTCGTCCCAAGCCACTTATTATGCAAAATTTCAATATTTCGTGTCAATATTTTAAAACTTGCTAAAATGTATAGGAACATTTCTTAGTAATATACCGAAAGAACACACTTTTTAATATAAAAAACTGCCATTGACGACCAAGGTTACGGAATATATGTACAAAACCACGACAGAATTATTATTTGTTCCGCGAATTTTTATGTTTTTCGTCCCCAACCGCTAATTAATTGTGATATAAAACGTTAAAACTTGTTCAAATGTATAGGAACATTTCCTAGTATAGGAACATTTCCTAGTAATATACCGAAATTACACACTTTTAACTCAAAAAACTGACATTGACGACCAAGGTTACGGAATATATGTACAAAACTACGACAGAATTATTGTTTGTTCCACGAGTTTTGATGTTTTTCGTCCCAAACCGCCAATTAATTGTGATATAAAACGTTAAAACTTGCTAAAATGTATAGGAACATTTCTTAGTAATATACCGAAATTACACACTTTTTACCCAAAAAACTGCCATTGACGACCAAGGTTACATAATATATGTACAAAACTATTACAGAATTATTATTTGTTTCACGAGTTTCCATGTTTTTCGTCCCATACCGCTAATTTTGCAAAATTTTATTATTTCGGGTTAATATTTTCCAGTTTGAATGAATTTTGACTAACAAAAAACCAATTTTTGTATAAAAGTGCTAGAATTATAATGAATTAAGACAAAAGTGTGGTAGAAACGCATTGAAGTTAATTGTGATTTAAAACGTTAAAACTTGCTAAATGTATAGGAACATTTCTTAGTAATATACCGAAATAACACACTTTTTACCCAAAAAACTGCCATTGCGGAATATACGTACAAAATCACGACAGAATTATTATTTGTTTCACGAGTTTCCATGTTTTTCGTCCCAAACTGTCAAGTAATTGTGATATAAAACGTTAATACTTGCTAAAATGTATAGGAACATTTCTTAGTAATATGCCGAAATTACACACTTTTTACTCAAAAAACTGACATTGACGACCAAGGTTACGGAATATATGTACAAAACTATTACAGAATTATTATTTGTTTTACGAGTTTCCATGTTTTTCGTCCCATACCGCTAATTTTGCAAAATTTTAATATTTCGGGTTAATATTTTCCAGTTTGAATGAATTTTGACTAACAAAAAACCAATTTTTGTACAAAAGTGCTAGAATTATAATGAATTAAGACAAAAGTGTGGTAGAAACGCATTGAAGTTAATTGTGATATAAAACGTTAAAACTTGCTAAATGTATAGGAACATTTCTTAGTAATATACCGAAATTACACACTTTTTACCCAAAAAACTGCCATTGCGGAATATACGTACAAAATCACGACAGAATTATTATTTGTTTCACGAGTTTCCATGTTTCTCGTCCCAAACCGCCAAGTAATTGTGATATAAAACGTTAATACTTGCTCAAATGTATAGGAACATTTCCTAGTAATATACCGAAATTACACACTTTTAACTCAAAAAACTGACATTAACGACCAAGGTTACGGAATATATGTACAAAACCACGACAGAATTATTATTTGTTCCACGAGTTTTGATGTTTTTCGTCCCAAACCGCCAATTAATTGTGATATAAAACGTTAAAACTTGCTAAAATGTATAGGAACATTGCTTAGTAATATACCGAAATTACACACTTTTAACTCAAAAAACTGACATTAACGACCAAGGTTACGGAATATATGTACAAAACCACGACAGAATTATTATTTGTTCCACGAGTTTTGATGTTTTTCGTCCCAAACCGCCAATTAATTGTGATATAAAACGTTAAAACTTGCTAAAATGTATAGGAACATTGCTTAGTAATATACCGAAATTACACACTTTTAACTCAAAAAACTGACATTGACGACCAAGGTTACGGAATATGTGTACAAAACCACGACAGAATTATTATTTGTTCCACGAGTTTTAATTTTTTTCGTCCCGAACCGCTTATTTTGCAAAATTTCAATATTTCGGGTCAATATTTCCAGTTTGAATGGATTTTGACTCATAAAAAACCAATTTTTGTACAAAAGTGCTTGAATTAGAATGAATTTATACAAAATTGTGGTAGAAACGCATTGAAGTTAATTGTGATATAAAACGTTAAAACTTGCTAAATGTATAGGAACATTTCTTAGTAATATACCGAAATTACACACTTTTTACCCAAAAAACTGCCATTGACGACCAAGGTTACGGAATATATGCACAAAATAACGACAGAATTATTTATTTGTTCCACGAGTTTTCATGTTTTTCGTCCTAAACCTCTAATTTAGCGAAATTTCAATATTTCGCGTCAATGTTTTTCAGATTGAATGAATTTACCTTTTTTCCCAACAAAACACACATATTCGTGTATGTGATTTCTGAATGTATTTAAATATGTACACACTTTGTTCCTACCAATAAACCTATAGTCTATTGGTACTTATAAGTCAAGGAGTTTTAGTATTCGCAATAGCTTGTCTGCATCACCTTACTCTATTTACTTCCTGAAACTAGAAACAATTCTTTGCCAATAAACCTTCTCCGCTGCTGTTTGCTGCCCGTCGTATTGAGCGTCCCATGCATTAGTCCGTCCTTATACGATTATCTCTTGCGCTGCCCGTTCTGCTTTCTTCTGCCTTCCTCTTCAGTCCGCCAAAAAAGATATTTCTTTTGAAATAGTATTCAGGCATGCAGGCTACGAGTATGTTAAGTGAACATATGAATGCAGGCGAGCACGCGACATCAGTATCTTTACACTACAGTTATTGTCTTAAAAAATCATGATTTGAATGTCTATGTTATTATGGATAGTTATAATAATACTCGTAAAACGACAACTTACATAGCGCTGTTTAATAAAACGACAACTTATATAGCGCTGTTTAATAAAAAACAACTTATATAGCGCAGTTTAATAAAACTACATCTTATATAGCGCTGTTTAATAAAAATACAACTTTTATAGCGCTGTTTAATAAAACGACAACCTATATAGCGCTGCTTTTAATAAAACGACTAATATAGCGTTGTTAAATAAAACGACAACTTATATAGCGTTGTTTCGTAAAACGATAATTTATATAGCACTGTTTAGTAAAAATACAACTTATATAGCACTGTTTAATAAAAATACAACTTATATAGCGCTGTTTAATAAAAATACAATTTATATAGCGCTGTTCAATAAGACGACAACTTGTATAGCGCTGTTTAATAAAATTACAACTTATATAGTGCTGTTTAATAAAACGACAATTTATATAGCGCTGTTTAATAAAATTACAACTTTTATAGCGCTGTTTAATAAAACGACATTTTATATAGCGCTGTTTAATAAACCGACAATTTATATAGCGCTGTTAAATAAAACGAAAACTTATATAGCGCTGTTTATAAAAATACAACTTATATAGCGCTGTTCAATAAGACGACAACTTGTATAGCGCTGTTTAATAAAAATACAACTTATATAGCGCTGTTTATAAAAATACAACTTATATAGCGCTGTTCAATAAGACGACAACTTGTATAGCGCTGTTTAATAAAATGACAACTTGTATAGTGCTGTTTAATAAAACGGCAATTTATATAGCGCTGTTTAATAAAATGACAACTTTTATAGCGCTGTTTAATAAAACGACAACTTATATAGACACTGTTGTGTCGGTAATTAAATAAAATAATATATTCTCCATATTAGTTTAACGAATTGGGAGAAAGGATTCACCCTTGCCGTACACCCGTTTGCACTTAAAACGTTTTGAACTTATTTTCTGTTGCTGAACTACGTTGGTACAGTGACTAAATAATGTTAAGAAGGTGTTCTGGTACAAATTGGACCTATTGATTTACACGACTTAATGATGTACGTTTTGGACCAATCGATTCCCAAGCTCAGGAGATTGCTCTCGTGTTTCACCTTTTGAAGGAGCTGAATAAATTTGATAGATTTTTGTTATGGTTACATCAACGAGATTAATAATTATACAAAGCAATAACATTAAATAAATTAAAGTACTTTAAATGATATCTGAAATTTAAATGAAGATAATATTTCATGATCTCGAATGAATGATATTTCTCATTATGTATACATATACTGGGTTAGTCGGAATTGAAATGATATTTTTAATGCCTTCCTTAACAAAAGGTCTAATGGCCGACGGCTTCATATTTCTAATGACTGCGTGGCCATCTTCACTGAAATTCGTTGTGATACAGCCAAGAATATTTGTAAATCATTTCGGATGAGTATTTGAAATCTTTGAAACGTAGAAAATAAGAGAAATTGTAGGTTTTGTATGGAAAGGTGTATGAATGAGGAAGAGGTTATATATATGTGTCGAGATAGAAAGTTTTGGAGCTCTGTCCTCTATATCTACCCTAAAAGGGAAACAGCTTGATGGTATGTACGTATTATTTTCACAAAGGAACATTTAAAGTGAACATAGTTTTAATTGAATTTAAAAAAAAAAAACAATGTTGTTTATAGTTAAGGCATTAACGTTGTGGAGGTTTAAAGACATAGTTATTTATTTTTAACAAACACTGTTTATTCCACTTTTTTATGACGGTAAAAAATATATCAAATGAAATAACCAAAAATATTCCAAGTCACATAAAGCCAGCTTTTTACACTAACTTTAATCTCCGGAAACTCTTATTTAATGGGAAAGGCAAAAATGGAATACTTAGCAACAGCGGTGTGTATAAACTTTTATGTGCTGACTGTGATAATTTCTATATAGGAAAGACAGGAAGATCTTTTGAAAAGAGATTTCGTGAACACCAATCCGCCTTAACAAATCCTCTAATTTATTCTGAAATGGCTAATCATTGTCACCGTGAGAATCATACTTTTTCTATCGATGATGCCAAATTCTTACATATTAGCGGCAACGGAAATAAATTGGACAGATTAGAGGCCCTAGAAATTTCTAAGTCAGTATACCGATCGGAGCATCTGTTGAATAGTTATTTCCCCAAAATCTTCCCGCTCCTGGTCGAAATTATACCTAGCCTTCCCCTCACCCCTCCCGCCACCAAACGGTTAAAGTGTCTATGTCGGTACCAATTCGAACAGCATTTAGTCTTGTTTGTACTCCTCTGAAGATGAGGTGAAAGCCTTGAAACCGGTAGGGTTATACCGTCATAAAAAAGTGGAATAAACAGTGTTTGTTGAAAATAAATTACAAAAAAAAACAATTTTATACTGCGCCGTTCAGAGAGTACACTCTCCTCAAAAACACTCAAATTTGGAATTCGAACACATTTATAATTTTTTTAATAAAATTTTCCTTCCTGTGCTAAAAAAATCCGCCCGTTCCGGTGATGTGTATTCAATACACATCAATACACATGTAAAAATGAGCGATTTAAAATCGGAAAAATAAGAATATTCATAGCCAATCACTTAAATTAATTAAATTTGAAATCAAAAGTGATAATAATTGAAATTTAATTGCTGAAAACATGAAAATAAAAACATCGGACGACGTTCACAAAACGGGCGAAGCGATCACCTCGGACGGAAAGCACGCTGGCTACTGATCGAGTCAAGCGAGTTAACTGAGATTCTATCCTTGCGTTCCCATATACTGAAGCACAGTGAGAGTGAGACGTGAATAGCCTCACTTCCTCACCCATAGCGGTTTTTTTTAGAACGTATGTACCTACGTCACACACTGGCACACGTTTGATTGTATTGGTGAATTTATTCCCGATTATCATAAAATATCTCTGATGTGGCCGATAAGTGCTGATTATTATTAATATTATTTTTTCATTCAATGCGTAAACGTATTACGGAGAGATACCTTACATCTGAACCCAGTATTTATTATATTTATAGAGATATTAAAGTGTTTAGAAGCAATGTGTACTAAGTTACACATCACAGGGAAGGAAGGGTTAATGTGTTCGAGCTCGATTTGTTTTATTAATGTGTTCGGAACTCGAACACATTAATAAAACAAATCGCTAGCTATAGCAGCACTCTAGCGAATAATGTGAAACACTTTGTTTATATACATTACAGCCTTCTAGGATTATTACTATGCGGCAACCTCCCACAACCAACCAGAAAGATGTTTTATGAGACCTTGCGTGAAAAACAGACTAAACTTTTTTAAAATCTGGTTCCAACGGAAATAGAATTCGTAACCTCTGGGTCAGAAAACAGGCATCGTAGCAACTAGGATCACTAGTATATGTATTGTAGCAATGCTGAAGACCCTCCGTTTTGGTTATATAGAGAACCGCTACACTAGGCAAAGCCTGTAACTAAGTGGTCTTATTTCTTTATCACAAATTTCATATATTTGTCCTTAATACTTATATTGTGGTGAATGTAAAATAATGAACGGTATTAAATTTTTTTTAAAGAATATTTATGTCCAAAGTCATAAGGTATCCTTATACCCTCGAACTCTAGGCGGAAAAATGTTTGTGTCGTTCGAGGGGAGTAGCACAGCGCAGGATTCGAACCGACGACCTTCCGCACGGAAGTCCAGCGCGTTACCGCACGACCATGCACCTCATATTAAATGTCATGCACCTCATATTAAATGTCGAAAGTAGATCATGAATTAGAGTGAACGGTGACAATACTGAGCGGTTTAATATTTAAAAAGGTGTAAAACAAGGATGTTTTATGTCACCCTGGTAGTTTAATATTTACATTGATTTGTGCGTGGCATGTAAATGTCGAATGGGAATGCATGCGCTGTACACTTATGGCATGGAAGTCTTATGAGGATGAGTTTGATAAGTAAATTGTTTGAGAGATGTTAAGAGAAAGATTTGAGAATGAATATTGCGAAATTTAATGTAATAGTTCCACATCTTTTTACAATTTAAGTGGGTTTATTGTTTTTATTAAATTATTTAATAAATGAATCTTTTAATTATGTACAAATTTACTTCTTACGATCGGAGTATACCGGCATGTTTTCTTTTTTTTTATCCACTTTGTACGGATTTCTCCTGTTTCCTGTTACACAAAGAGGGTCTGCTTCTAGCGTTAGCTTATTCGTAAGGAAGAATATCAGCCAGGACTCTTCTCATACTGCTAGGCGGTGCCGAGACTATATCCACAGTGTCACTCAGTTGGTTCAATATCTCTATACCACGCGTGACTATAGCTGAGTGTTTAGCCATGATATTCCTTATGTAAGTTGGTCTGTAGAACAGAGGGTGATTCCTTGCACGGCTATATTTATTAGGTACAGATAAACTTGGTGCTTCTAGAATCGCGGGACAGTTAAAGCAACCTTGAGTAGGAATATCCCGATGGATTCTTGCCTTCTTGTTTCGAGGCATAGTTACACACCGTGAGAAGTTCGACATGGTGAGCATATTTTGGGTAATCCCCCTTTGTTTTGTACCATAGATATCTGAGGGTTTTTTAGTGTTTGTTCTATATTGTTTTTATTTTTGAGCTGATAAGGAGTTGCCAGATGATAATTCAAACTTGGTTCTTATTAGATAATTATATAAGTTTCAAAGAATATCAGTGCTGTTAAATTCTCTTGATATTCTCATTAAGTAACCGAGCAGTTAGTGACAGTCCGATATCAAACGCGTGACATGGTTAACGTGAGTTCGACATCGAAGACAATGCCCAAATTTTTTAATTCAGAAACTCTGTTTAATGCAATATGCCTATTAAGCTCTCATGACCTACAATGTGGTGCCAAATTCAATAAAAGCAAAAGGAGGAAAACAATTTAGGCAGTCGATCGGAGCGTGGTTGTTATTGCGACAGGATCTTGAATACTTGGGCTTGCAAGAGGAATTGAAAGTTTGTTCTCAGGAATGACTTGTAGCAAAGTTTGACATGGTGAGCATATTTTGGGTAATCGCCCTTTGTTCTGTACCATAGATATCTGAGGATTTTTTTTGTATTTGTTCTATATTGTTTTTATATTTGAGCTGATGAGGAGCCCAACTGTAAACGCATATTCTAATTTGGTTCCAATTAGATACATTTTTGAAATAAAAGACATGATATCCTTTTAACATCGAAAACTAGGCGAAAACAATTCTTTTATCATTCAAAGGGTTCAGCGCGAGGTTCGAACCAACAATTTTTCTAACAGAAGTCCAGTGAGTTATCCCGTGAACATCCTTATCTTATATAACATTAGTCTGGAACTAGTTCTGGAGTATAGTCCTTAAAACTGTAAAAATATCAAAAACACAACACAATTCTGTTTATCATCCAAGGAGTATTTAAAAAGCGAGGAATAAATTACAACATCCCGAGACCTGAATAGAAAAGTCATTTCAGAGCCTTTCCTGAAAGTTTCCCCTGGCCTCTTTTTCCCATTTACAGGAACCTTTCAGTCAAGTTGTGTTTTTACATTAATTCTTCCTTGTCATTTCATGTCCAACATTAAAATTATTATTATTTTTTTCGTGGTGATAGAAAAATGTGAAATAAAACGTTGATATATCAGGTCTGTTAATATGAAATAGGATTTTTTTATAGAAAATACACATTTATTGTATGAAAATAGTTAAACAATATTTTATTCAAGGTATTGCTCATTCAGTTCATGTGGAACCCATTTTCCCACATTCTGGATCTTTCCCATGACTTTCAAACGTATGGAGACGGCTTCTCGTGTCACATTTAATTGATCCACGAGTTGTTGTTGCGTTTGAGCGTCATCCTCATCCAACAATGCTCGCAATTCGGTGTCTTCAAACTTTCTCTGTGGTCTTCCACGTTCTTCGTTTCTCACGTCAAAATCGCCATTTTTGAATTTTTTTAAACCACTCAAAGCACTGTGATTTACCAAGAGCATGCTCACCGTAAGCTTCGACAAGCATTCGATGCGATTATGCAGCAGTTTTTGTCAAATGGTAACAGAAAATCAATGCTGTCCGCAAATCGTAGTTTTCAGGCACAAAAACAGACATGTTCAACGCTATGAAAACATATGTAATTGTATTAAACTTGTATTGTTGCGAGTTAAAAGTCTTTGACAAATGTAAACACAAGAAATTGGCGCCAACGAGGTGGTTTTAAAGTCACTACATTGACAACTAGAGCCATCTATGAGCAAATTCCGGTTTCATATTTACAGACCTGGTAATACATAAGTGATAAATGAATGCCAAAATTTCATACAGAAAGTAGAGTAGTACACTATAAGAGTGGATGGTGCCTTGGTTACAAAAGGGGTAAAGCAAGGATATCTTATATCACCCTGGTTTTTTAACATTCATATAGATTCATGTATGAATGCATTGAAATCATTTTTGGGCAATGCTTACACTGATACTACTCTCACTGTTAATTCTTACTGCTGAGGGGCCTTCACTTTCCTTTTATAAAAATAAAAAGTAAAAAATGTGTCGTTTGTACTGATTATCGATATTCGTTTTCTAAAGACACTTATTTAGATGTTTAAGAAAATCGATAATAAACTGACCACTTGAGTGTACATTATAGGAAAATAATATGACTTGTTTGGAAGTGTATTGTTCTACAAAATGAGTCATGGTGAATCGTACATATAACATTAGTACGCACGAATTTATGAACTGACCTGATATTTTGAAATATATTTAATCTATCAATTATAAAAAGCGGGTTTGAATCCAAAGAGAATTTCCAATCATATATCTACTGCATAAACCTGTTGAGATGAGCATTAAAAAAACTTGGTTTGACCTCTTCATTTTATACAGAGACAAGCAAAATTTACGACTTTTTCATTACACTTAAGAATAATTGGTCCCGATAGGCGTTATATTTGGATATAACAGGTGTAAATAAGGTTTATAGATAAAGTAAAAGTCTGAGAGATGCAAAATGAGAAAAATATATTTTCATCTGAAACATTATACTCCTTTGGGCGCAATAAATGCACGATAACCGTTGAGCTAGTGCAGGTTGACGGCATAAGCAGTCCGATCGAGACTATTACAATGTGCGATGGGCTAAACACAAGGGACGTAAAATAAACAAAATAAATTCTCGTCTTCTGAAACGTCATACTATCAAATCTCGTTATAACGTACTTCTAAGGACCTTTTAAATCGTTTCGTTATACTGAAAATTCGTTATAACGATGGAAAAAAAAATTATTCGCATTATTCGCATTATTATGTAATAAATATCTTTCGCAGGCAACCCTTTCTGTCCTGTGATGTGTAACTAGTACACATTGCTTCTAAAAACTTTAATATCTCTATAAATATAATAAATAATGGGTTCAGATTTTAGGTATTCCTCCATAATACATTTACGCAGTGAATGAAAAAATAATGTTAATAATAATTAGCACTTATCGGCCACATCAGATATTTTGTGAAAATCGGGAATAAATTCACCAATACAATCAAACGTGTGCCAGTGTGCGACGTAGGTATATTCATTCTAAAAAAACCACTATGGGTGAGAAAGCGACGCTATCCACGTCTCACTCTCCCTCTATCTCAGTTCGCTCGCTTCTCTCTTTTTAGTATCCAGCCGGCTTTCGTTCGAGGTGGTCGTTGCGTCCGTTTTCAACAATTAAATTTAAATTATTATCACTTTTGACTTCAAATTTAATTAATTTAAGTGATTGGCTATGAATATTCGTATTTTTCCGATTTTAAATCGCTAATTTTTACATACATATGTATTGATGTGTATTGAATACACATCATCGGAACGGGCGGATTTTTTTAGCACAGGAAGGGAAAAGTTAATATCCTTGGTATGCTTTAAGAAGCGACTGAAAAAACTCTTAATGTCTAGTCAGTAACATAACGTGTTTCATTCCCATTTTTATCTTTCCTCTCCACCATCCCTTCCTTTTCCTTTGATTTATGATATCTTATATTTATTTTTAATCGTTCGTCTTTGTGGAGCTTATGAGCGAAATGCTCACGTATATGTTCATGGATTTCTTGGGGATAGATAGTTATTTGAATGTTTTTTGCGACCATATAACACAACTTGCTTCATTTACTTTTGTCCAGTTTGTTGAAAGATTCTTCCGTCTGGCAATAAGCCCACCAGATACTTTTTGTAATATTAAAGTGTTCAATTAATAAACAAACATATTTAATTAATTAATCACAATACCTAATAAAAACATCTTAACGTTAAAAGTATAAAATCCGAAAACATGACGGCTGGTGGCATCAAAATACTTAACTCAACAAAGAACGATTTCTTCACTCTGATCAAAACTCGCTCTAGTGGCTGTAAAAAACAATTGCGATATTCCGATGAAGACCGAAATTACACGACATAAACCGAAGTTAAGTTGCGATGTTACACGGGATGCTAATGTATAAATAATTAGTTTGTTTGGGCACGTATTGAATTTTTTTTTAAATCACTATACTGGAATATATTTTTGTTCAAATGACACTGTTGTTAAGTAATTTTATTTGGGACTGCAAAAATTATTCATTATACTGATAATTATGATGTTATTCAATCTGTACTCTGATATAGTTTTCAAGGAAGCATTATATAATATAACTTGAATCTGGAATGTGAATGGTGTATGCGTCAATAACATCAGGTACGCAGAGGTACAGTTGTTCTGGCAGACAGTATTGACGGCCCTCAAACCCTGCGCCATAGATAGAATTAATGGAGCCGGTGTGAGGCTGGGGCTGAACATGAACGGGAGTAAAACTAAGTTCATGGTGTTTGGCCGGCAGGATCACGCAGGAGCACGGCTTACATTGCTGTTGACGGTGCTGATATAGAGAGAGTGGAAACATTTAAATACCTCGGAAGTATGTTATCCTAGTGGAAGACCTCGACCCAGAAACCTAAGTCGAATGCAGAATTGAATCATCTCGTGCGTCTTTTAATAAAATGAGAAGCGTATTCTGCGATGATAATCTAAACTTGAAACTTCGACAGCGGTTAGTCAAATGCTACGTTTGGTCAGTGTTGTTGCATGGTGTGGAATCATGGACCCTCAAAGTTGGTAGTATGAACCGACTGGAAGCATTCGAAATGTGGATGCACCGGAGAATGCTACGGATACCCTGGACACATATATGGTCAGCAACACTAGGGTTCTTCAAATATCCAAAGTTGATAGAGAGTTGCTGACTAATATTAAAATCCGAAAGGTGTCCTATTTGGGTCATGTACTTAGGAGGAGCATAGTACAAATTACTGCACCTGATCATCCAAGGTCGAAGAGGTGTTGGCTGGCATCCTGGTTCCTAAACTTGAACCTTCGACAACGGTTAGTCAAATGCTACGTTTGGTCAGTGTTATTGCATGGAGTGGAATCATGGACTCTCAAAGTTGGTAGTATGAACTGGAATCATTCGAAATGTGGATGCACCGGAGAATGCTACGGATACCTTGGACACATATATGGTCAGCAACACGAGGGTTCTTCAAAGAGCCAAAGTTGATAGAGAGTTGCTGACTAATATTGAAATCCGAAAGGTGTCCTACTTGGGTCATGTACTTAGAGGAGCAAAGTACAAATTACTGCACCTGATCATCCAAGGTCGAAGAGGTGTTGGCTGGCATCCTGGTTCCTAAACTTGAACCTTCGACAACGGTTAGTCAAATGCTACGTTTAGTCAGGGTTATTTCCATGGAGTGGAATCATGGACCCTCAATAAGGTACTGATAATTTCGGTATTCATTATAACGAGATTTGACTGTGCATTGTTCTTTTTTCTACAGAATCTACCGGTCAATGAGGAATCTTTTTTATTCACCAAGACTTGTTGAAGGTACGCCGGAATCTTCGAAGATTGAGCGACAACCGTCTATTTATTCTACAGTACCGATGTTGTACAAAGAGGTGACACACAAATCCGTGCTTCCCTACTTCAATTATTTTAATAATTAAAAAATGTAATGCGAATAACTTTATCTGCAAAGGATCGTTAAAGACAACATGAAGAAATATGAGGACGGTTTAGAATAAACGAACATAAAACGTGGCCTTTTAAGTCGTGTAAATAATATTTAGGCATAAAAACAATGGAGCGTGTAATGCCATAAATCAGGGATTGCCAACAAATCGATCGTGATGCAATTTTTAGTCGATCGCTGCCGTCATCGTAACTTACAATATAAATAAATATATTTACATATAACAATGGTTTATTGATAACAACATAGTTTATATGTTGTTTATAGTTAAGGCATATATAAAAGATTATATATTTAACGACACCTATAAGCATACCTATAAATGGAGCAAAGTCCTATTTTTAAAAAACATATCATACGAAATAACCAAAAATATTCCAAGTCACATAAAGCCAGCTTTTTACACTAATTTTAATCTCCGGAAACTCTTATTTAATGGGAAAGGCAAGAATGGAAAACTTAGCAACAGTGCTGTGTGTATACACTCTTATGTGCTGACTGTGATCATTTCTATACAGGAAAGACAGGAAGATCTTTTGAAAAGAGATTTCGTGAACACAAATCCTCTAATTTATTCTGAAATGGCTAATCATTGTAACCGTGAGAATCATACTTTTTCTATCGATGATGCCAAATTCTTACATATCATTGGTAACGGAAATAAATTGGACAGATTAGAGGCCTTAGAAATTTCTAAGTCAGTACACCGATCGGATCATCTGGTGAACAGTCATATCCTAAAAATCTCTCCGCTCTTGGCCGAAATCGTCCCATGCCTCTCTCACCCCTCAACCCCCAACCATTGAAGCGTGTATATCGGTACCAGTTCGAACAGCATTTAGTCTTGTTTGCGCTCCCCTGAAGATGACGTGAAAACCTTGAAACCGGTAGGGTTATACCGTCACAAAAAAAGTGGAATAAACAGTGTTTGATAAAAATAAATTACATAGTTTATAAGTATAAAGAGTCTTTCAAATCGAGCGGTTTTTTAATTCTTAAATAAAAACACACAATTTGCTTTTATTTCAAAAAACTTTTTATTGGTCATTGAAGTATAATGTATGACAATTAAACACAAAAAAACAATATTCGCCAAATGTCCACCTCGTGCAGCTTCACAGATGTCCACTCTTTTGTCAAAATTTTCGATAATATTTTGGCATTATTGCGGTTCTAACTCACCAATAACGCGAATAATTTCGTCCTTCAGCTCAGGAATTGATCGGGGTTTATTCTTATTATAGACCTGGTTTTCCACCCAACTCTAGGAAAAAAAGTCCAACGGTGTCAGATCACATGATCTTGGTGGCCAATTAACATCACCGTTTCCTGAGATTACAATACATAAAATAATTCAACAATTTGAACGCGTTTTTGTATTTTACACGACTATATTTTTATACATGTCATACATTACACTTCTCAAATATCACAAGACCCAGGCAAGTTCGCGACGCCATCTGTATTTTATTCAAGAATTAAAAAAAAAACGCTCAATTTGAAAGACCCTTTACATATATAAATAAACAGATTCCAAAATCGCTCAAGATCAAGTCTATGTTATAAATAATAACATGTCTTTAAAATACTTATTTTAAAATCACTTGCTGATACAACCGCATTATTTAAAGTCAGCTATTTTTAAGTAAAAAAAAAAGTAAGATTTTTGTGGAGAGTTGTAAAGGAAGCTTTCTTAGAAATAATTAATTCATTATAGTTCGGAAATTCTAGAATGAGTCCTGTAACAGCTCACAAATTTGCCCCAATACAACCTTGTAACGATGTTCAGTAATTTTAATTATTTTATCAACTTTAATATAAGCCTCAATTCTAATAAATAGCAAGTTATTTAGGTAAATACATTACATTAGGTTGTGTTGGGGAAAATTTGTGAGCTGTCACAGGACTCATCCTAGAATTTCCGAACTATAGTTGCTGTGCGTCGTAGCCGATGATCCCCTCGCCATTTCAACGACAATTCAATTAGAAAGCGAAGCTATGCCGTGGAAGCTTTTTTTAATGAGTAAGCCATTGCACACCAGCACTGGATCCGATAGCAGATTTGAAGTGAAACGATCGGAGCACACCGGTATGTTTTTTTTCTCTTTTTAAAAGAATAGATATGACTAAAATCATAGGTATCCTTATTCTCCCAAATACAAGACGAAAAAAAAAAACGCTTTTGTCATTGTATTGTATTGTACAATATTTACGTTGTATACTGATAAACCCTCGCGAGCTTATTGTCATATGATAATTTCTTCCAACCGACCAGACATGTGTGGAAGATGCCTTAACCGGTTCACTACAACGAGCGCGTTGATGCGCTCTCCGAATCAGTGCTCGCCAGGCCGGCCATACAAAATGAACGCGTAAACGCGCTCTCCTTTGAGCTTGACGCAAGCCAATATGAAATTCAATTGTAATAATTTATAAATTATAACACATAACGACATCTATTGAGACGGTCAAGAAATACTTAAATATTACAATTTACCGATATTATCAAAGTTACAGTCATCTTTCTAAAAGCTTTCACTGACAGTCAATACGTGTCTCTGATACAGGGTTACCGACCACAGTTTTTTGCGTCGTAATTGCGATGATTTATAATGACTTCGTTTGTAGTTTTGTTCAATGGTTGATTTTTTACTTTTGTGCGTTATTTTTGTTAATTTTTCAAATTATTTATTTACAAAGTGTGTTTTCATGTATTCTTTGGTTATTGGCGGTAGTTTCGCGACATAATACGAAGTTTATATAGATTTTTTACGGATTTGCTTTATAGTTTATTTACCTTTTGTGCTTTATTATACTCATACAGATAATTTGTTGATTTTAGTTTACAAAGTATATTATATTCCACTATATTTATAAGTAAACGTGTTTTCTGTGTCAAGTTGTGACAACCCTGACATTTTGTGAATATTTAAACTGTGTTTTTCTGAGTGAACGGCAGCTCAAACGCCCCACGGTGTGTATATTTAGTAAGTTTTCATAATATCCTTTATATCTGTATACATAAAATATAATTTTTTTAGGTTTTATTTTTATTGAAAAAATCACGACCTGCTAGGTACGGCCATACTAATAACTTCCAGCACTTAAAGGGTTAAGTGAAAATCGGACTGATATTCTTTTAAAATTAATCTGGGTACCAGTGGGATTTGAACCCGTAGCGTTTTGGTTGGGAGACAGGCGTATTATCGACTAGGCCACGAGATGTCATTCGAGGAGCGTAGTATAGTGCGGAGTTCGAACCGACGACCTTCCGCATGGAAATCTAGTTAGTTACCGCGCGGCTATGTATCTCTTCTTGGAAATAATTGTCTTTTGTGTTAATGTGGTAAATCTTACGAATTTGATAGGTAGATCGGATTTTTACGTAAAACAAGTTGGCTACCCCTGCCATAAACAAAACCGTTCCTCATTTGGTATCACTAATGTACCATGTTCTCCGAAACAAATTAATTTTCTATGCTGAGCTTCTGTTTTGCATTCATGTTACTTCACCACCCGTCCCTCAACCCCATTACTTATTCCCCTTCCCCTATCAGTTATTAGCTTTCTGTGCCAACATTTTTCCCCTTTCACTTCATTTCCTTTGCGACATTTCATATTCGCTTTTCAGACGATCGTCATGGCTGAGTTTGTTTTGTTTATCAAATCTCGTTTTATGAATTAATTTGACAGTGTCATCACCATCAATGAAGAAACACCAACAATACAAATGTACATAATAAACGAGAGTGTAAGGGGGGGCATATGAAGGTCAGTTAGTCTTAAAATTAAACGTTTCGAAGATCAAGACTCTATCCAACGAGAAGATATATATCAAATGATCAATGTAAATGGACAGAACATAGAATTAGGGCAGCATTTTGTTTAGCATTGTGAACGACAAATTAAACATATGTGTAGATGACGAGATTCAGAATATCAATGTAAATGGACAGATCATAGATAAATATAAATGGATACATCATAGAATCAGGGCAGCATTTTAATTATCATTGTGAACGACAAATTAAACATATGTGTAGATGACGAGATTCAGAATATCAATGTAAATGGATAGATCATAGAATCATAGATCAATGTAAATGGACAGATCATAGAATCAGGGCAGCATTTTAATTATCATTGTGAACGACAAATTAAACATATGTGTAGATGACGAGATTCAGAATATCAATGTAAATGGATAGATCATAGAATCATAGATCAATGTAAATGGACAGATCATAGAATCAGGGCAGCATTTTAATTATCATTGTGAACGACAAATTAAACATATGTGTAGATGACGAGATTCAGAATATCAGTGTAAATGGATAGATCGTAGAATCATAGATCAATGTAAATGGACAGATCATAGAATCAGGGCAGCATTTTAATTATCATTGTGAACGACAAATTAAACATATGTGTAGATGACGAGATTCACAATATCAATGTAAATGGATAGATCATAGAATCATAGATCAATGTAAATGGACAGATCATAGAATCAGGGCAGCATTTTAATTATCATTGTGAACGACAAATTAAACATATGTGTAGATGACGAGATTCAGAATATCAATGTAAATGAACAGATCATAGATCAATGTAAATGGACAGAACATAGAATCAGGGCAGCATTTTAATTAGCATTGTGAACGACAAATTAAACATATGTGTAGATGACGAGATTCAGAATATACTAAACGCAGCATCCCAGGCGCTTTGGGCTCTACGTGGGCGAGGGATAGTCAATTACACTAGATAGGTAAAACAGCAGTTATCATACCCTATCTGATGTATGGATAAAGCTGTTATCATACCCTATCTGATGTATGGGTAGCAATCATGCGATCCCTACATACGACATATTTAGGCACTCGAAAAGTATCTGCAAAGGAATTTAGAAGAAATAATGAAGAGACATTTTTAATAAAATAAATAATACGCAAATTTTGTAATTTGTATTCGCCACTGTTTTATTTGAGTTCACTACCGGTTTTAAGCCTTCCTTCTTCCACGTCAGGTAAAGTTGAACAAAATTATGTCTAAAATACATTTTTTCTAATCGTAGTAGACACAAAAGAGGGAAAGGGGAGGGGAATAGTGGCTAATAAGGGCAAAGACAGTAGGTAGACGTTAAAAGGATGACTTTTGAACGGGAAAAATATTGTACAGCATCTGTACAAAGACTATAAAATAGGTGTATGGCTGTCGCTTAATACTCGGAGATTCCGGTTTACTTTTTGCTTTTCCGGTGAAAAGTAGCAGGGTGAACAAATTCCTCTTTATAAGGTAGAAGTTTGTCGTAAATAAAATACAGTAGACGTAGCAGAAACTGAGAATGTATTTTGCTCATTTTTCGTTCCTTATGTGTAGCCCATCGCTCATCGTAAGCATCTATATTCGTCCGTGTATGCCGTCGCGACTTACTAGATATTTGCTAGATACCACGTATACCGCGCGTTTTCTGCATGCATGAGCTGTTCGAATATTTATAGTGACTATTGTTAAAGCTACGCATAAGTAACCTTTCATTACAATAGGTACAATAATTACATTTTTTTCTCTACAATATTTACACAGAAATTACAAATAAAATCATATATTTTTTAGGAGACGCATACGTCCGATACAACTTTTATTGAAATAAACTTGATTGATTATAACATTGATTTAACGTTAAATTAAGTATCAACGTTATAAACAAGTGAACTCTTGATACCAGAATCTCGATGCTATAGCAGTCGTTATGTAATGGACGCTTTTCTATGTTTAAGTCCATAAAGAAAACTCGAGAGTCACCTGTCTTATCACTAGAGTCCTTGCCAGTCATAAGAGATTTCTAAAACATTTTTTCCATTGTCTTAACCCTTCCCTTACGGTGTTAAAATTGAAACGCGTGCTCCGGTGTTGGGTAGTGAGTACGCGATCAAAAATTAGCGATTTTAAATCGGAAAAATAAGAACATTCATAGATAATCCCTTTAATTAATTAAAATTGAAGTTAAAAATTATAATAATTGAGATTTATTTGCTGAAAACATTAAAAAACCATCTGGCAACGCTCACGGGACCTATTTGCAAGCATAGAAGGTACTGTGGCGCGGAACGTCAGTCGCATACCCCGGCGCTTACGCTTATGCTTGCGACGTTGAGACAATTCAGCTCCTCGCAATTCAGTGGAGTATGCAAGAGTGAGATGCGAATATAGTGTCGCGCTTCCCGCATACTATTCACCTATCGACAAGACACAATGTCGAGGCACACACAGCGTTTAAATGCGAATTTGTTTCCGATATCTTCACAAAATACCCACGATGTAGTCGATAAATTCTGATTATTATTAATATTATTTTTTAAATCAATGCGTAAATATATTATGGAGGAATCCCTAAAATCTTAACCTTGTATTTATTATATTTATAGAGATATTGATGGTTATTAGAAGCAACGTGTAGAAGATACCCAACACAGGGAAGGAAAGGTTAATATGTTCTTGGAAAGCTTTCTGCAGATAATTAAGTGCCTATCCATGTATATCCACCCTCTGCAGTTTGGTGTCTTTCCATGGCATTATCCTACTTAGTTTCTGCTGGGCATTCTCGGCTATACCTCCTTGAGTGTAAGGAGAGATCTGCGTCTCCTGGTATACGTTGTCAGACTCGTTCGAGGAGTTGTGCACTGTCCAGCATTACTACAAAGATTAGCGTTAAATGTTCCTAACAATTACACTAGACTGCGCCGGCACGAACTGTTCTCAATAACATACGCAAGAACGGGTCTTCCAGCCGCTATGCCTGTTGGAAGGGCCTTAACTCTTCTGAACGGGACTGCTTCGGATATTGACATATTCCATATCACATTACCAAAAGCAAAAGTTAATTTTCTTCTAAGATTGAGCGCGTTAGAAAGCACTCATCAACGTATTTAAGTGACTTTGAATACATGTGCATGTTTGTGTGTATACATTATTTTTTATTTTATATATTTTTTTCTTTATTTTTAACCTTTCTCTTCCTATGCTAAAAAAAATCCGCCCGTTCCAGTGATGTGTATTCAATACACACCAATACACATGTAAAAATGAGCGATTTAAAATCGGAAAAATAAGAATATTCATAGCCAATAGCTTAAATTAATTAAATTTGAAGTCAAAAGTGATATTAATTGAAATTTGATTGCTGAAAACATGAAAAAAAAAAAAAACATCGGACGACGTTAAAACAATAGGCAAAGCTACCACCTCAAACGAAAGCCGGCTGGCTACTAAACGAGAGAAGCGAGCGAACTGAGATTCTATTTCTTGCGTTCCCGTATACCGAAGTAGAGTGAGACGTGAATAGTGTCGCTCCTTACCCATAGTGTTTTTTTAGAATGAATATACCTCCGTCACACACTGGCACACGTTTGATTGTATCGGTGAATTTATTCCCGATTTTCACAAAATATCTCTGATGTGGCCGATAAGTGCTAATTATTATTAATATTATTTTTTTCATTCAATGCGTAAATGTATTACGGAGGAATACTTAAAATCGAACCCAGTATTTATTATATTTATAGATATATTAAAGTTTTTATAGAAGCAATGTGTACTAGTTACACATCACAGGGAAGGAAGGGTTAATGTAGATTTCTTGTATTTTTCAATGTAATTGGGCTAAACCTGTTTTGAGAAAATAAATAAAGAAGTTTCAGTTTATATGATATTTCCTAAATAAATGTTATCTGACCAAATTAACCCTTTGCTCGTACACTCTCAATTGATAAGGGATGAAAATGAGTATATTAAGGGTCCTTAAGGTACAATTCCTCAGGTACATTAAGCACAAGGGAGGAACGACGCCAGTGTGACGTTCCAACCCTTAAATATATCTCTGTGAAAATGAGTATATTAAGGGTCCTTAAGGTACAATTCCTCAGGTACATTAAGCACAAGGGAGGAACGACGCCAATGTGACGTTCCAACCCTTAAATATATCTCTGTGAAATACTGTAATGTATAAATTGCTTGAAGTGACTATTAATTCACAAGAAACTTTTTTGATATCTAAAATGTATGTATTTCGTAAGAAAAAAAAACCACTGTAGAAAATGAAGAAAGTTTTTGATTTGAAGAAGACAATAAGATCCTCAACGTCTGTTTTAATATATTTTCAGTTGACAAATCTTGTGACAATTTATCTTCCGTCTTACCTCCGCCTCCCCCGAAGGGCCTGTCAACGTTTTATCAGTCTTTGAAGTTGACGGAGTGACGGGATTCGTGGCTGAACCTGGTGGAAATGTGTCCTAACCTAGAAAAACATTTCTTCTTCTTGAGTACGAACGAATTTACTATACAAATTTAAAATTCAATTATATATTTTTTATAGTTGGCCCTGTATCCCTTTAAGGTAGATTTTATTTTAAATTTGTTTATTAATTATATATATAATTTATGTCATTTTATCGAGCGTTAAAAAAATACAGAAATATAAATTGAATTATTGAATAAACGAAGCAGCAGCTGGATAAATTACAGCGTCTTCAAAATAATTGTTTAAGATTTATTTTTAACCTGAGAAAGTACGATCGTATCACTTATGAAAGTACGATCATATCACTTATGAAAGTACTATCATATCACTTATGAAAGTACTATCATATCACTTATGAAAGTACGATCATATCACTTAAGAAATTACGATCATATCACTTATGAAAGCACGATAATATCATAACAGAAGGTGCTGAACTAGTTGATAGTGAGAAATATACACCAAATTCACATATCTCTATTGTACATATAATACCCTAAACTGTCCAGCCACCTCTTTTATCTCGTCGAAAATTTTCAGCATATTTCCGATCCTGGACTAGCGCAACGTTCAAACAGAGATTGTTTATTGGCCTTTCCAGTTCACCACTATTTTTTTTTAACGTCGTCCTTTACTGTCCATGCAGTGAGACTCTGGAATCAGTTACGAACTAATGTTAGACTCGCTTCGACCTTGGTATGCTTTAAGAAGTGACTGAAAAAAATCTTAATTTCCAGTCAGTAATATATAACATGTTTCATGGATGGACGCATATTCTGAATTTTTCTATTCTAAGGCGAACTCTCTCATCGACAGGATCCGTAAACAATAAGTTTAGAAACATAAAACTACTCATGTCAGCGATTTGAGATTTCTAAAACCTTATTTGCGATAAACGTTGAAATATCATAAAATCACTACATAAGCGGTCCGATTGAGGTGCTTGCGATGTGCGATGGGCTAAACATAAGAGACGCAAAATGGAGCAAATATATTCTCGTCTTCTGTAATTTTTTATAAATTGTTTACACCTATATACTTACTTATAAGTAGACAACAATCCTAACAACTAATTATTCAATACGTAGGCTACTTGCATTTCTTCATATTCACTCAGACCTCGATCCTCCCTGCTAATATTGTAATTACACTTTTAAATGTCGTCTATTTTGTAAATATGGTTTGGTAGTTTTCCTCTGTTTTTGTGTGTTATAGGCGTATATGTTTATAATGATTGTCAGTCGCGCCTCGTGGTAATAATTAATGAATTCCAGTGACGTTGGGACAGAAATAACACACACACAACTCACCCTATGCCCCCCTCCCCCAACAACCTTAAACTATACTCGCATTCCTATATAATCGATGGCGCTAAATGACGCATTACGGTTGGTTCACAGCACTGTCACAACATACGAGTACAATAACATGGGTTGACACTGATTGAAATATGAATACATACACGCACTCACACACTCACACACATTTATATCATCATCAACCCACATTCATCCACCGCAGGATATAGGCTTTTCCATGTTGTTTTCAAGAAATCCTGTCCTTTACGCATTGCTGCGACGTAATTGATGCTAGCTTTCGTATCTTGTCCACCCAGTATGCCTTTGGTCTTCTTATAGGCCTAGTCATTATCGTCACTGCTTGGTCTCGTAGTCGAGGATCTCTCGCCATTCATAAGTTAATGTACATTAAATTTATGTGCATTTACATATTAAAGTAAAAATGAGATATCATTAATCGAAGGAAAAGGAAGGGATGGAGGTGAGGTAATTAAAATCAGGAATGAAACACACACCCACATTTATATTATCATCAGCCCACATTCATCCACTGCAGGATATAGGCCTCTCCACGTTGTTTTCCAGAAATGCTGTCCTTTATGCATTGCTGCGACGTATCTTGTCTACCCAGTGTGCCTTTGGCCTTCTTACAGGCCTAGTCATTATCGTCATTGTTTGGCCTCGTAGTCGAGGATCTCTCGCCATCCATATGTAAATGTACATGAAGTTTATGTACATTTATATATAAAGTAAAAGTGAGATATCATCAATCAAAGGAAAAGGAAGGGATGGTGGAGGGGAAAATCGGGAATGAAACACGTTATTTTACTGACTAGAAATTAAGGGTTTTTTCAGTCGCTTATTAAAGCATGTCATTGTAATTTATTTTTAACAAACACTGTTTATTCCACTTTTTTTATGACGGTATAACCCTACCGGTTTCAAGGCTTTCACCTCATCTTCAGGGGAGCGTAGCGAGTCTTGTTTACGCTCCCCTGAAGATGAGGTGAAAGCCTTGAAACCGGTAGGGTTATACCGTCATAAAAAAAGTGGAATAAACAGTGTTTGTTAAAAATAAATTACAATGTCTTTAAACCTCCACAACGTTAATGCCTTAACTATAAACAACATAAAGCATGTCAATAATGGAGTCAACCTAACATTGGGTTGAAACAAGTTCCAGAGTCTCACTGCATGTACAGTGAAAACGACGATATTGTGTCTTTATTGAAAATAATTCGAAAGCAACCTGTTCAAAACTTTCTGAAATGTTTCAAGTGAGTGATGATTTAATTTGTGTACATTAGCATCAAATTGTAAAATCATTGAAACTAGGTCGATGGATAACTTCAGAAACAGCCAGGACGAACTAATTGCAAACAATTATTGTTTGCAATTATGATTTAAAAATAAATTTGTTGCCATTATTTCCAAGATAGAGGTGCAATATTTGTGTCGATATTGGAAATTCGAGTGTTATGTCATCTCTGCCTATCCATGCAGGGAAATGGCATGATTGTTTTTAAATTTTATTTCTTTATTTTACTCAACAAAGTACAGTTTTGAAGGGCACAGCGCAGGTTTCGAACCGGCGGACCTTCCACATTAAAGTCAAGTGTGTTAACACCCATGCACAATATTAAAAAAATATATATTTTACACATTACAATTACTATACATAATGTGCGAAAAAAAAAACAGGTAATTTAATTTGGACACACAATTTTAATGCATCTGGGTTTGTTGCCTTTCATTTGTCGTGCCCCCAGTAAACTAGGATTTTGCCTGTACCTCACTGAGGTCATGTTGATGGAATGTATGTATGTATGTATATATTATACATTGTTATCCAGAAATGTGAAGAGTGAGAGGGTCCCACAGTTGACATATAGAAAAGGGGATATCCCTGTTTATCATCCATTTTACGAGCTTTATATACCATGAAAAAAGATCATTTGGGGAAAGTAGCTGATGACATCAAAATGTGTCATACAACAAGTGGCGTAACCATAAAGGGGACATTTCGGTTTAGCTATGAATTAACGCGTATTTTTTCCATTTCGATATATATCCATCGATTCTTCTTCACATATATAACATACATGTGTGTCTAAAATTTATTATCAACCTACGAAAGTACGATCATATAACTTCATACCAGAAGGCATTGAACTAGTTGAATGTTAGAAATTGACGCCAAATTCACATATTGTAGCTATTGTTTAATATCCTTAACTGTCCCGCCATCATCTCTTATCTCGCCGAAAATTTGCCAACCAACCAACCAGACAAAAGTAAATGAAGCAAGTTACATGGTCGCATAAATCATTTAAATGACTATCCATCCCCACGAAATCCATGAACACATACGTGAGCATATGCCCACAAACCCCACAAAGGCGAATATTAACTCGAATATTCCTTTTCATATAACGTGATATATCATCAATCAATATAAAATAAATGCATGTTGGAGAGGAAAGGAAAAAAAAATCAGGAATGAAGCACGTTATATTACTGAATAGAAATTAAGAGTTTTTTTGGTCACTTCTTAAAGCATGCCAAAGACGGAGTGAGTTTTACATTGGTTTGTAACTGATTCCAGAGTCTCACTGCATGGACAGTAAAGGACAACTTTAAAATGCGACTGAAAATAATTCTTAATTTAAAGTCAGCAATATAACATATTTCATTCCTGATTTTTCTCTCGTCTTCACCATTTTTTCATTTGATTGATGATATCTCACTTGAATTTTTACTACCTAAGTTATTCATAAATTTTGTCAAGGTGAATAATCATTTGAATATTTTAAGCAACCATATAGACGACCTCCGTGGCCTGGTGGTAAGACACTTGTCTGCCGATCCGGAGGTTGCGAGTTTGATCCCCGCTGGAACTTAGATTTAAAAAAAATAGGACTATTCCAGTCTGGTTAACACTAAGGACCTATAAAAACATCTTTCTGGTTGCTGGAAGAGATTGCCACATGGCAATACACTTGCCAGATTAAAAAAAAAAAAAAAAAGTAAAAAAAACACATTCTTTATTTACTTTTATCTGGTTGGTTGGAAGAAATTACTTACTGAAAACAAGCTCGTCAGATTGTTTTACAATTAATTGTCAAAAAAAATAAATTTCATTGATGTTTTGCAAATATTTTTTTTGTTTTAATTTTTTTTATTTAATTTCACGAGACGCCACTGCGTAAGAAAAATAAAGTATTGTCTTTTACTCGGTTTATTACCTTTCGGGGAATAAAAGAAAAGTATCGCTGAGAGTGGAAACTGGAACCTAATGGACGAGGATGAAAGTTATAAATTGTCCTCAATTAATTCTTCCGGTCCTTGTGATTTTTTTTACGTCGAACAAAATATGAGTGGAGAAAATAAAATTTAGAAGAAAAATAAGTCGGAAATGGAAGAAAAGAGTGAAATGCAAATGAATAAGAAATGAACGTGACAGAATTTGGATAAAAAGTTTTTTTCCACTCTCCCACCCTGTCTTATATAGCCATGGCCAAATTATGGTCCGCGGCCCAACATACGGCACGCTTCTAAATTAAGTATAACCCGAAAACTTAATGCATTACACACGTCTACACAAGTTGTACGAATGTGTACGTACAACTTGTGTAGACGTGTGTAATGCACAGCCGTCTGAATTGCCACGACTTTATGTATTCACGAAACCACAATAGTTTTAGCCTCCACGTTCACATTTTACCTTTATAATTCACTTTTTATGATTATACACATACATTATGTATAAAAGTTTTAAGCGGTGACTCGTTTTTACAATTCTCATTGCGGCCCTTCAGTCAAAATGTGCAGAACTTATTCTATCAACTTTTTGTCCCTGGCTCCATCCCAACTCATTGTCTGCGAAGACTGTTGGGGTCAGCTCTCCCTGTACTCAGGTTGTATGCTCTTCTGTCACGAACTACGTCCTCCAGGCCGTGCCTCTGCATCATCTTATTGCACCACCCATGAATTATTTGGTCTTCCTCTGGTTGTTATTCGAGACAGATCCATGGAGATTGCCTGGTTCACAATGTGATCGGGTGCTCTACGCCCAACGTGCCCATACCATCTCAATCGCCTCTCCTCCATCTTGCTGTTGATGTCTGTGACACCTAGGCTTCCACGAATGCGTGAGCTTTTAATGTTGTCTCTTAGGGACACACCAGCTGACCTTCTTAGCACGCGCATTTCAGCAGTTTCTAGTTGCCTAGAGTAAGAGTTATACATCGTCCTGCATTCGGAGCCATAGAGGAGTGCGGGTCTGACAATCGTTTGGTATACATTTCCTTTTAACTTTACTGGCATTTTCGGATCACATAGAACTCCCGTCATTGATCTAAACTTTATCCATCATACACTAATTCTATGTGTTACATCTATTTATTCTATCAACTATCAACCCTATTTTATCAACCCTTCGTCAATGTAATCGGTTTATTCTAATCCAGTGTTCCCAAACCTGGAGAAGTTATTCAAAATCGAATAAAGTGGTTTGACTTTATATGATGAGGTGTGAATTAATAAATGCCTGAAAAGAATATAATGGCAAGGAAAAGTAGAGAAGACATTATAATTTGTTTAATCAAACTTGTTTATTCCATTTAATATTTTTATTTGTTTATTTTCTCAATACAGGCTTAGCTCAATTACATTGAAAAATACAAAAATTGTTAACATTTAAAATTTAAAAGAAAAACTTATGCATACACACATACATACACTTACACACATATATACAAATAAATTTATTTTTATCAAACACTGTTTATTCCACTTTTTTGTGACGGTATAACCCTACCGGTTTCAAGGTGCACACCTCATCTTCAGGGGAGCACAAACAAAACTAAATGCTGTTCGAACTGGTACCGATATACACGCTTCAACGGTTGGGGGATGAGGGGTGAGGGAGGCATGGGACGATTTCGGCCAAGAGCGGAGAGATTTTTGGGATATAACTGTTCAACAGATGTTCGGATCGGTGTACTGACTTAGAAATTTCTAGGGCCTCTAATCTGTCCAATTTATTTCCGTTACTACTGATATGTAAGAATTTTGCATCATCGATAGAAAATGTATGATTTTCACGGTGACAATGATTAGCCATTTCAGAATAAATTAGAGGATTTGTTAAAGCAGATTGGTGTTCACGAAATCTCTTTTCAAAAGATCTTCCTGTCTTTCCTATATAGAAATGATCACAGTCAGCACATAAAAGTGTACACACAGCACTGTTGCTAAGTATTCCATTTTTGCCTTTCCCATTAAATAAGAGTTTCCGGAGATTAAAATTAGTGTAAAAAGCTTGCTTTATGTGACTTGGAATATTTTTGGGTATGCAGATGACATTCTTTGTGTTTGGACGGGTACTGATGGACAATTACACCAATTAAGACAAACACTGTTTATCCAAGTGGAATAAACAGTGTTTGATAAAAATAAATTACTTCCACAACGTTAATGCCTTAACTATAAACAACATATATACAAAGTCACTTAAAGTTGCTTTGCGTAAAAACTAACGTTGATGAGTGCTTTCTAACGCGCTCAATCTTAGAAGATAATGTTGTTTTTCTCTTGGTAATGTGACATGAAATATGTCAATATCCGAAGCAGTCCCGTTCAGAAGAGTTAAGCCCCTTCTAACAGGCATAGCGGCTGGAAGACCCGTTCTTGCATATGTTATTGAGTACAGTTCTTGCCGGCGCAGTCTAGTGTAATTGTTAGGAACATTTAACGCTAATCTTTGTAGTAATGCAGGACAGCTCACAACTCCTCGAACGAGTCTGACAACGTATACCAGGAGACGCAGATCTCTTCTTACGTTCAAGGAGTTATACCAACTGTAAAGCCCTACCGGTTTCAAGGTTTTCACCTCATCATCAGGAGAGCACAGTGTTGGATATATAATATAAAGTGGAATAAACACTAAACAAATAACAAGTATTAAGTTGAGTGTAGGGATTGGTAGGTAATGATTGCGGTCATTAGATTAGGTACATCCTCACATTTGTATATCTTCGGAAAAATATATTTAGTAAGAAAACCGCTGAAAACTTATCAGTAGAAGATGAACTACAAAGAAATCTTTGTAGATCTTCCGATATGTGAAAGTAATACATTCGGATTTAGGTGTAGTGGAGTGTATCATAATAAATTAAGGCACTCAGGAGTATCGCTGGCAAAACCCTCCGTGATAGAGTACGAAACACAGAAATCCGAAGGATGTGCGAAGTTGAAGATATTGTCAGATGGGGACGACAGAGAAGAAGGTTCTGAACCAAACTTGTATCCAGAATGGCAGAACTAAGAGCCGTAAGAATGGCCAGGGACAGTGTCCCCCAAGCAAGCAGATCTCCAGGACAACCTCCCAAAAGATGGAAAGACAGCTGGCAATCGACTTCACAAGAGGGAAACGATGATGCAGGACCATAATAGGCCAACTTCAGGCCTAAAAGAAGAGGAAGAATAAGATGTTCACGTATGTGTTTATGGATTTCTTGGGGATGAATAGTCATTGGAATGATTTCTGCGACCATGTAACTTGATTCATTTACTTTTCTCTGGTTGGTTAGAAGAGATTGCCACCTGGCAATAAGACCGCTAGATTTTAATTGCAATAAAAGTGTTAAATAAATACATATATTTTCAAATTTAATGAAACATAACACATAAGCTAAAATGTATATGACAAAACAGTGATAAATATATTCGTTGTTTTTAGGACAGTATTTCTTGCACGATTAATTTTTCCTCTTCTAGTACGAGTAAACAAACTTGAGGGAAGATGGATATCGGTGAACAAGGAAAAGTAAACAGCCCATTAGAGGTAATTACACGGACATTATGAAGAACATTATTACACCAGACGTTAATGTGTATTCCAGGCAAAGAACATTAAGGAATACAAACACGTGAGGGTGAGGTATAATAGTTCTTTGTCTTCCAACTAACCAAAAAGATTTTAAAGAGACTTCTTCTCTTTGAGGTCGTATGACTTGTTTGTGACGTGGGCTGTCCTGGGATGATGACGTCCAGCTATCCTTCCCCCTTTTCGGCGGCTTTCCTGGTAATCTCCTGCTGTTAGGGTTTTCAGTCTCAGCGATTCTTGCCAGACTTATATCCTCCATGCGGTTCACATGATCCCTCCAGAAGCGCCTTCTGTTTCTTCCCCACCTCACTATGTCTTCAACACTGCAGACAAACCTTATCGTCTCGTTTCTGATCCGATCTCTAAGGGTTCTGCCTGTGATGGAGCGTAGGGTTCTCATTTCTGCCACTCTGAGAAGGTTTTTTTTGTCTTGTTGGTATCGGTTCTCACTTCTATCCCATATGTCATGATGGGGCGGACGCATGCCTTATATATCCTGACCTTACTTTCGGTTAGCATGTGTTTGTCTCTTCATATAGTGTCCCGCAGGCAGCCTGCCAAAGCTGTCACCTTATTCGTTTGTGCTCGTACTTCACTAACATATATAGGTATGCTAGTTGCTGGAGATCTCTACACCTAGGTAAGTAAATCGCATGACTTCCTCGATGGGTACGTTATCGATGATCAGTTGGCATCTGAGTGGCTCTTTTGATATAGTTAAGCACTTTGTTTTATTAACAGAAATCGTCATATTGTATTTCTTAGAAGCAAGGTGAAATTCGTAGAGCATTCTCTGAAGATCATCTTCGTTTTCTGTTAATATTGCAGCGTCGTCGGCATAACACACTATACTAATCAATTTATTTCCCATTTTGTAACCCAGCCCCAAAGAAGTCACCTCCTCTATACCATATGATTATATCCATAATAATGTTAAAAAGGAATGGGCTGAGACTGTCTCCCTGTTTGATACCGGTTGCAGTGGGTATCTCTTGTTAGGTTCTTTGTGAGGTTTCAAAACTGGTAATGTGATCTGGTGTTCATTCTAGATCCCGTCAGTGAATGCAAAGTTGGGAACACTTATTCCTTTGTTGCTGGTCCTCGTAGTTAAGGACTCTCTCACTATTCCAATGTTAATTTAGTGGGGAAGTGAAGTTGTGCCGTGTAGTTTGTTTTAAGTGAGTGAGACACACCAGCAAACTCACTGGCCTCACCGTTGTATTGAATTCGATGGCACACCTGAAGTATGACAGAGGATCGGAGCATACCAGTAAGTTATTTGTCCTTTTTTGTTCGAAAGAATGTACTCGTATATGACCGAAGTTTTAAATCTCCTTATAAAGTCTTAAAAATATGGCAGATTTTTTTAATAAATTTTTTTTAAATTCTTGAATAAAACACACAATTTGCTTTGATTTCAAAAAACTTTTTATTGGTTATTGAAGTATAATGTGTGATATTTAAACACAAAAAAAAAATATCCGTCGAATGTCCACTTGCCGCAGCTCCACAGATGTCCACTCTTTTGTCAAAATTTTCGATGACATTTTGGCATAATTGCGGTTCTAACTCGCCGATAACGCGAATACATTCGTCTTTCATCTCAGGAATTGATCGGGGGTCATTTTTATAGACCTGGCTTTTCACGTAACCTCAGAGAAAATAGTCCAACGGTGTCAGATCACATGCTTTAGGTGGCCAATTAACATCACCGTTTCTGGAGATAACAATACATAAAATAATTGAACAATTTGAACGCGTTTTTGTATTATATACGATTCCATTTTTATAAATGTCATACATCACACTTCTCAAATGTCACAAGACCCAGGCAAGTTCGCGACGCCATCTGTGTTTTATCCAAGATAAAGACCAAACGATCAATTTGAAAGACCCTTTACATACTTCCAAATACAAGAAAAAACCTGTGTTATTCGAAGATAGTTAATTTAAGGACCGACTGTGAAAATACTTTTGATTTCAAATCAGTAATATAACGTGTTTTTCTTTGATTGATGATATCTCACTTTAACTTTGTATAAAAATAAATAATATTTTGAATATTTTTTGCGGTCATGTAACTTCCTTTATTGACTTTTTTCTAGTTAGTTGGAAGTGCAAATATGCAACAAGTAAGTCAAATTATTTTTCCAATGAAATGTTTAATACGATAAATAAATGGCACAGGGTGGGACTTCCAAGTCCATTGTGTTACCATACGATATGCACCTCAAATAGTATTACATTTTTGTTGTATGCAGTATAACCTGGCGGGCTTATTGCCATGTGGTCAAACCCTTCCAACTAGCCAGAAAAAAAAAAAAGAATTGTTGAGTCAAAATCAAACTATGTCGTATTTATTTAAATAAAATATTGTCGTTGTTTTATTATCAAACCTCGAAACTGTTTTCGTTGAGTTTTTTTTCATTTCGAATTGTATTGACATGAGCTTTAATAAATTATATTTCAGTTTAAAGATAAGTAATGGGGAATTAACTTACCTCAAAGTTGATTTTCCCTCCCTGTTTCCTCTTCATTGTATTAAAGACGTAGTGTGCGTAGTTAGTGGCATCTGAAAATGTTAAATGACAGATTAATATCCACTAGACATGGTACATTATGTAATACAATAATTTATAATGAGCATGCATAGTGGAGGGGTGAGGGTGAGAGATAGGGAGAGGGGGAGGCAGTTCCAGATGCTGCCTGGATCAGGCTGTAAAACTGGAAATTTGTTGAAAATGCTAAAAATAAAAATTAACAATTTTCTTATGTAGATAACCAGTGACAGTTCTTTGTTCATAACCACTGGTTTATCTTTCAAAAGAATATTAGTTAGCCAATGTATGCACATTTTTTTAAAATTTATTTAATTATTTATGAACACTTCGTTGCCAACACAATTTGCTGAGCTTATTGTCAGACGGCAATCTCTTCCAACCAAACAGACATGGGTAAAAAAAAATATATGTATTCAAATGATTATTCATCTTCATGAAATTTATGAACATACGAGTATATCGTTTACAGTCTGTTTGACAAGAGCGTGTACGGCTACAATTGTTTCTGGAAATTGTTAGAGGGTAGATTCAAACGCTAGCAGGTAGCAAAATCTTTCATCTAGGATGCTTTGTATAGCAAAACTCAGTTGTCGTTCCACCTTGGTTACACAAGAACATATTTCACCATGAGTGCCGCGTACGCATCACGTTACGAAGCCGTGTTTTTGTATGCACATCCAAAAGGACCAAAAATGTCATACAGAGGCGCTGCTTGATGCATTAAAAAAATCGGAGACATTTGTAAGAAAGTGGGTGAAACGCTATTCCGACGTAAAAAAACGTCGATGACCTACCAGATCGTGGTATTGCACAGAAAACGATAAAAAAAGAGAACAAGGTGATTTTATGGGTGTTTGAGAAGAATCCTTGTCTATCATTGCGTAGCGGACAGGCGGTTTTGCATAAAAAGGGTTAAATTTTGTTATGTGACACCATAAAAAGACGTTTACTAGCTCATGGAGTGAAATAAAAAAACGACGAAGAAACTGCTACTGTCCGAAAAACAAGTCGAAAAAAGACTCACTTGGGTGGATGAAAATTTGAACCGCGATTGTTACAAAGTAATTTTTTCGGACAATGATTCTTTTGGGTACGTTCTTCCATTAACGTTCCTGGTGTACCCACACCAATAGACTCATCTAGCGGACTGTTAAACACCGGGTAAAAGTCCACGTCTGGGGCTGTTTCTCAAAGCGGGGATTTGACACTTTGCACATCTTCACAAATAATTTGAACGCTGCCAAAATGGTTTAAATATATCAGATTGCTTTATTACCATCTGCCCAAAGGTGGTTTATAAGAAAACATGGAAATTGGCTACTGCAAGATGACAATGACCCAATACATCAGAGTCGTCTTTGTACTGTGTGGAAACAGGAAAATGACGTTGGCGTAATGGATAGGCCATCGCAGGCACCAGATGCAAATCCCATAAAAAATGTTTAGGCACTCATAAAATTCAAGGTTCGAGGGAAAAAAGATCTGGAACGTTAAGCAGTTATTTCGACAGTTTGGACTTATGTCTTTACCCCTAGATGATACTTTGGGAACGGTTGTTCCTAATGGAGAGATGATGAAGATGATCGTTGGTTTAATAAACTCTTTTGAAATCGGAATATGCAAAGAGGTATTTTATTGTTAAACGCCGGTATTTATAATATTTGGAATGTGCGTGGGACGTCGCAAAATATATGTCGCCGTCTCGTTTCCGCTGAACAATATATTTTTTGTTATCACGTCGGGTATTCATATGATTTGTAGGAAGACGCAGAAGATATGTCGCTGTCTCGTTCTCGCTAAACAACAACAGCGACTCGCGCCGCGACCACAGGGACAAAGGTCGCTACAATACTATAAAATTAGTAGAAAGTAAGCCTCGGATATGTCGGACAATTATAACTATAGTTCAGAAATTCTAGGATGAGTCCTGTGACAGCTCACAAATTTGCCCCAATACAACCTTATGTAATGTATTTACCTAAATAACTTGCTATTTATTAGAATTGAGGCTTATATTAAAGTTGATAAAATAATTTAAATTACTGAACATCGTTACAAGGTTGTATTGGGGCAAATTTGTGAGCTGTCACAGGACTCATCCTACATTTTCTGAACTATAGTGGAGGCAACTGGATACCTTAATAATAAAGCATCACAGTTTATATGTGTATTTTTTTAATGCCTTGCCCAAAATGGTTATTCGGGTTTCGCCGTACACGTTGTTGTCAAACAGACTGTATAATATGATTAAAGTGAAATTGAGATATCATCAATCAAAGGAAAATGAAGGGATGGTGGAGAGGAAAGGATGGAATGAAGTGGATGGAATGAAGTCTCATGAACTTGTGTAAAGAATGTATTGAGATATTTGAATGATAAATTGACCTCACCTCCTTGCGGGAAGAACTGAGCGAAGATGTGCTTGAAACTCTCCTCATCCACAACTCCTGAGGGGCATTCCTGGAACAAGATTGAACGAAATAAGAATTCCGTCTTAAAAATATAAAGTTTTACCTGTTTTACCATTTTCATGTCTGATTTAATTCTAAAGTTTAAAAACAACAAGATGCGTGAGACTCTCGCGCGGTAGAAGTGAAACTTCTTAGCTCCTAAAAAAATTGATTTTATGCATTGCTGTTTTCCATTTGTTTACGATTTTTTTTAAGGATTAGGAAATGGTGATGTGGAATTTAATTCAAGAAAATCTCTCATAATTAAATATATATTTTTTTTTAATAATAAATATTAATAATTTTACTCATGAATAATAATTTTAATAATAATAAAATACACTAAGTAAAATTAATTCTTATAAATAATAAATAATTATTAATATTAAAATAATTAACAATAATTTATTCATAAATAAAATATTTAATAATAAAAAAAACAATAATTTAATAATAATAAAATACACCGTTTCACTTTTCGTGACGTTCAGGCCAATTTGCCCTACCGCGCCTATAGAAGTTTCACTTCAAAAATATTCTTCCTTATGAGTGTATTCTTTTTCTTCCCAGTGTTGTATCAGGTCCTCCTAACGTTGGCTATCACCTGAGAGTAGACATCTTTGTCCCTGGCAGCCCGAAAAAGATCTCCAACGCCCCTTATGCCAGTCCAATCGCGTATATTGCGGAGCCAGGAGATTGATGAGTGCATTATGTAAATAATGCAACAAAACGTCTCTTGAAAGTGGTAAATTATGGTGATTATATGTGGGACATTGTGAGATGGACTCTTTTGTCGGTCTGGAATAATAAATTCGATGTCGTTGCTAGACCTCGTCGGCATTCCAACGTCAATTCAATTGCTTTAAACGAGTGAGCCGTTGCACACTAGCAAACTCACCGGTAACAACGCTGTACTGGATCCGATGGCACAACGAAGTGAGACGATCAAAGTACATCGACATTTTTTTTCTCTTTTTTAAAAGAATATATATGACGGAAGTCATACGTATTTTTATGTTTTCGAATACTATGCGGAAAAAATGCCTGTGCCATTCAAGAGAAGTAACACAGGTTCGAGTAAATATGTTTTAGTGTCCGATTGTCATTGTTTCCTATCGCTACATGCCATTCAATATCCCTTTCCGTGATCTGAGAATATATTACATAAATAACAGTTATCCTCTGCTTTTTCTGTTCTCCCATTGCTCACCTATATATCGCATTTACTTTTTCTTTCCCAAGTTTCTATCACCGCGTATTTGAATTTCGCAATTTTCATTTCCATATCTTTTTCTCTACATTTCAAAACAGACCACATAATTTAGTCGAATTCTTAAACAAGAAATTAGTATGGCCCATAGCACCAACTAGATTCAGAAGTTACCATTCAATCTATGTTTAAACCTTGACACTAAGTAATGTGGTTTTCAGTAAAAAACCTAATGTATTCTAATAAATTAGCACAACACATTTATTTACTGTCAAATCAAGTCATTATTTTTACAAGCGTTGAACTTGATCGAATGAGAAAGCCGCAGTTCAATTTAAATACTTCGATCGTTAACTTGATTGAACTGTTGGACTGAAATACTAACGATGGAATTAAGTAAATTGCGTACTTCCTTTTTATTTTCAACACTACATTTTTAGGAGGAATAAATCGGAATATCGGATTCTTGAAACTGTTAAAATATACGTAGGCAGCGCAAAATATACCTTTAAGAGCGTACAGCATGAAACACTTTAGACCAGGGGTCTCCAAACCTTTTAGCCTAAGGGCCACACTGACTCCTCCACTAAGTCCCAAGGGCTAAGACCTAGCTAGCTCATCACACCAACATACTGTAGTTTTGAATTACGCGCAAATTTTCGTATTGGGACTAGCCGGCGAGTGAGATATCTATGGCGCAGGGTGCGGGGGTGGACTGATGCAATTGCAAACGATATCAAGATTTTTTCAAAATCCTTTTAACGCCGATATAGAACTTGCCCCAGAACTTCAAATGGAAATGGTTGATTCGCAGTGCAGCGATGTTTTTAAAAAAAAATCTTTAAAGTCATCATTGCTGGAATTTTAAGTAATAATTAAGAGTCTTCCACTCACACAGTTTGATCAGTTGCATAAAATTTGCTCGTGGTTTTTTCCGCTTTCGGCACTACTTATCTATGTGAAAAAAACATTCTGTAAAATGAAATATACAAAAAATATTTCCAGATCCAAATTAACTGATGAGCATTTGAAGTCGCTGCTGATAATTTCCACTAGTAAACTTGATCCACAACTGCAAACAATTGTCAATGGAAAGTTACAGCTACATAAACCTCATACGAGTACATCATAATTATAATGTTTGATTTCATTATGTGCATTACCTGTGTATTATGTTTGTCACTTATTGGAAGTTTTCGGGATAAATCTCATATCATTAATTACAGTTAAAATGTTCAATTTCATTATGTATGCCAGTTATTGTGTTTCTTAATTGTTCGTTAAATAAAAACATCTGATTATTATTTTGTATGATTTACTTACATTGTAAATTTACAATGTAATCAAAATAAACTATGACGGGCCGGATTGGGGGTGCTCGCGAGCCGGTGTTGGCCCGCGAGCTGTAGTTTGGAGACCCCTGCTTTAGGACATTTATGCTCAGCACTATATAAAATATGAAAAGGACTTCACGGCACAACTTCGCTTTCCAACTGTATTAACGTTGGAATGGCAAGAGGGTGAGGGGATCCTCGACTACGAGGTCCAGCAATGACAATGACTCAAACCGAACATTATCAAAATCTGCTAAAATGATAGTTCACGATAGTATTTTGGTGACAGCTTTGATGTATGGGAGTGGGACGTGGACGTGGAAAAATACTGAGAGGAGTTGAATAAATGCTGTAAAAAAAGAGATCGTCACAATAGTGAAGATTGTGTGTATGTCACAATAGTATGTTAAAAATTGAAAAAAAATGCGTATTTATTTATATGTGAACGGTACAATGTACATTATAACAAAAACGGTGCAATGTACATTTTAACAAAAACGATACAATGTACATTATAACAAAAACAGTACAATGTACATTGTACGAGTAACAAAAATAAAAATTAACATACAATAGTCAGTTGTGAGTGCTCAACATATTCAGTTTGACAGAATATTAAAAAAAAAACAATTTATTTTACACAATTATAACAAAAATGAAACATATATCAAATCGTAAAATCACATGTTACTACATGTCATAATACAAGGCCGTCCACAGGCGCACAGCTCGCACTGCTCAAAAATACAAACACAATAGACTAATAATTCAAAAAAACAAAATATAAAATACGGAATCCGACTTTACGAATCCTCAAAATGCACGGGGGAAAATCATATAATAATAATAAAAAACACAATAATCAATTAAAAAGCTGTTCAAAAAAGGTCTTCAAAAGTCCTCGAACGATACGCGGGATAGCACTTCACAAAGTTCGGTTACTCGGATACCAGAGTAACCTAACCTAACCTATCGGATCCCAAGATAAGTTACTCGGATACCAGAGTAACCTAACCTATCAGATCCCAAAGTTAGGTTACTCGGATACCAGAGTAAACTAACCTATCGGATCCCAAGGTTAAGTTACTCGGATACCAGAGTAACCTTACCTATCGGATCCCAAGGCTAGGTTACTCAGATACCAAAGTAACCTAACCTAACCTAACCTATCGGATCCCAAAGTTAGGTTACTCGGATACCAGAGTAAACTAACCTATCGGATCCCAAGGTTAAGTTATTCGGATACCAGAGTAACCTTACCTATCGGATCCCAAGGCTAGGTTACTCAGATACCAGAGTAACCTAACCTTACCTAACCTATCGGATCCCAAGGTTAGGTTACTTGGATACTCGGATGTGCCTTTTCAAACACTTCTTATAGGTCAGCAAACTAACTCTAAAAATATCCTAGACCGCAGAGTACTCATATCTGATCCTGTGCGGTCTAGGTATGGGGGAATTCGCTAAACAATTGTTCCATAATTTTCACATAGATTTGTGTCCTGCAGCCTGGTCATTTCGAATATTTATTTATTTAACATTTTTATCGCAAACATAATCTTGCGAGCTTATTGCCAGGTGGAAACCTCTTCCATCCAACTAGAAAAAAAGTAAATGAAGCATGTTACATGTTCGCAAAACTATTCAAATGACTATATCCCCACGAAATCCATGAACACACATTTGAGCATCGCCCATAAACCCCACAAAGACGGACAATCACCTGAACATTCCTTTTCACATAAAGTGAGATATCATCAATCAAAGGGAAAGGAAGGGGTGGTGGAGAGGAAAGGGAAAAAATCAGGAATGAAATATGTCATATTACTGACTGGAAATCAAAAGTTTTTTCTGCCACTTCTTAATTGTCGCATATGTATGTCACAATAGTAAAAACTGATAACTTTAGAATAGAAATATATCCATTTTGCTTACTCCAATCAGGAGACAGCTTGATGGTATACACTATGTATACCATCAAGCTGTGGAAGTCGGGGAATGCCTCTACTAGTATGTCAGCATAACATATATGGAAGTCGGGGAATGCCTATACTAGTATGTCAGCATAACATATATGGAAGTCGGGGAATGCCTATACTAGTATGTCAGCATAACATATATGGAAGTCGGGGAATGCCTATACTAGTATGTCAGCATAACATATATGGAAGTCGGGGAATGTGCCTGTACTAGTATGTCAGCATAACATATATGGAAGTCGGGAAATGCCTGTACTCGTATGTCAGAATAACATATAGGTTTATGTATACTCTAATATAAGTTAAAATGCAATTAACAAACATCAAACGTGTCGCAAATGAGAAATAAATTGCTCAAAGTTTGCAAATTAAATTATGAAAATTAATATAAAGTATATGTCCTGAAATAAAACCTTAACTTCTGTGTTAGTTAAATTTGTCATTACTAACGACGAGGCAGCTCTACAGAAACGAAACACGGTATCTAACAAGTCAAATAATTTAATTTGCGTTTAGTCCTGGTCCCGTGTTTTAACCGGATAAACTAGATTTGTGTTAAGTCCCGGTCCCGTGTTTTAACGTGATAAACTAGATTTGCGTTTAGTCCCGGTCCCGTGTTTTAACGTGATAAACTAGATTTGCGTTTAGTCCCAGTCCTGTGTTTTAACGTGATAAACTAGATTTGCGTTTAGTCCTAGTCCCGTGTTTTAACGTGATAAACTATGATAGGTTTATGTTAAGTCCCGTGTTTTAACGTGATAAACTAGATTTGTGTTTAGTCCCAGTCCCGTGTTTTAACGTGATAAACTAGATTTGCGTTAAGTCACGGTCCCGTGTTAAAATGTGATAAACTAGATTTGCGTACAGTTCCGATCCCGAGTTTTAACGGGATAAACTATATTTCTGTTAAATCCCGGTCTCGTGTTTTAACGTGATAAACTAGATTTGAGTTGAGTTTCGGTTCCGTGTTTAAACGTGATAAACTAGATTTGTGTCAAGTCTCGGTTCCGTGTATTAACGTGATAGACTAAATTTGTGTTAAATCTCAGTTCCGTGTTTTAAAGAGATAAATTATTATAGATTTGTGTTAAGTTCCGATCCCGTGTTTTAACGTGATAAACTAGATTTGCGTTTAGTTCCTGGTCCTGTATTTTAACGGGATAAACTAGATTTGTGTTAAGTCTCAGTTCCGTGTTTTAACGTGATAAAATATATTTGTGTTAAGTTCCGATCCCGTGTTTTAATGTGATAAACTAGATGTGCGTTTAGTTCCAGCCCCGTATTTTAACTTGATAAACTAGATTTAGATTAGGTCCCGGTCCTGTATTTGAACGGGATAAACTAGATTTGTGTAAAGTCTCAGTTCAGTGTTTTAACGTGATAAACTAGATTTATGTTAGGTCCCGGTCCCGTGTTTTAACGGGATAAACTAGATTTGTGTCAAGTCTCCGGGCCATCATTGCTGACCTACCAAGACTACTTCTCGCCACATGGATCACCTTACGTGAGCTTGACTTCGTCGTAACCTTTAGTGACCAGTGAATTTAGTGAGAAAAGAAAATGGCTGTGTTGCGCAGGTACGTTTACTTCTTAAGTGAACTTAATTATAAATTCTGTTGAGTTGTAATTGTCACCTTGAGGAAAAGTACCAATATAAACGGAACTGGACAGTATAAACAACTGCTTAAATGATAGCCCACAATAGCGTTTTAGAACCATGTTTTTTTATATAGAGGAGTGTAACGTGATCGTGGATAAAAAAACTTTTTAGAACCAGACTTAAACGACATTACTTTTGACTGCTATAGATTAGCTTAGCAAGTACTTTGAAAATGAGATGGAGTCAAAGAAATTGGCGAATTTACTGAAAGTCAGAAAGATTTATTGGTATTCGGTAAACTCCATTTATTCGGTATCGACATTTGAAAGAAACACCGATGAAAAATGTTAAAAAAATATGTGAGATGCTGCCTTTTAATCCGGCATAGTCCTCTACTCGCCTCAGAGTTGAGTAGTTTGCTAAACTCGTTAGGAGTGTTGAGTTATCGGTTAACTTGTTCGTTAGAAAAAAGAGTTCAACACGTCCAATTATAACTGTCAAAGCTGAATTTTACTCAACGAGACGGATTTTTACACGTTTAAATCGCTTTGCTGGTGCGGATTTAATTTATTTCGTTGATGCTAGAGAAAGTTTATTTAAATTAATTTTACGTTAACATTAACATTTAATGTTCACATGTTTTGTGCTGGTTTTGGTACGCAGATGACAGTTTTTGTGTTTGGACGGGTACAGATAGACAATTACACCAATTTCTTAAATATTTAAATTCTATGGCGAGTGTATCGGACGTGTGGCGTCACCCTTGTGTGTGTGTATGTGATATGATGAAATAGACATTGTGTGTCGATCTGTATGTTAGACTTATATGTTGTATGTTATAATCACTCTTGTATTTTGTGATAATTCATTCTATATGTCTTCTATTTTGTTGTAAAATATATGTTTGTTTGGCTCCGATCGCGTTCGCGACCGCATTGGAAAATGTGACTTGCGTAGCGACGCGTCGGAGTAGGTCTGGGGCCCCGCCGGGTTAAGCAGCGTTCAAACCTCGAAAGTTGTTGTATTTCGCGGGTAATGGGTACTTGTGATGACCGGCGGACCATTAATATAGAGGGCCCCCTGGTTGCGAAATATACTCTACTCTTCTACATTCTCAGGAACGGTGTTTTACTTGAGACCCTCTACCCTACTTCGACTGCCTGAGAGGAATCTATCCCTGCTACCTTCTTCTTCTTCTACTGGATCTTCGCTACGGAATTCGCTATCTCGATTCTCTGAGCGCTACGCGGCAACCAACGTGCCTATCTACAGCCTTTGTACCCTGTGCGGTACAGAGAGTTTTATAAAATTTACGCTAGAAACAGAACAGGACGGAAAATTAAATTTCTTGGACCTAACACTATCTCGGAAAAATGGCACATTTGACTTTGATATATATATATATATGAAAAATACTTATTCAGACTCTATAATTCCAGCAACTTCCAACCATCCTAATAACCATAAATTCGCTGCCTTTAACTGTATGCTTCATATATTGCTCAGTGTCCTATTAACCGACAATTTTAAAAAGGAATTAATTACCATAAAAAATAGCTACAAATAATGGCTATCCTGGAAGCCTCATTGATTCACTTTTATAAAACAAAACAAAAAAGAAACTTGTAAAAGATTATTTATTTAACGACACCTATTATCATACCTATAAATGTAGCAAAGTCCTATTTATAAAAAAACATATCATATGAAATAACCAAAAATATTCCAACTCACATAAAGCCAGCTTTTTACACTAACTTTAATCTCCGGAAACTCTTATTTAATGGAAAAGGCAAAAATGGAATACTTAGCAACAGTGTATACACTTTTATGTGCTGAATGTGATCATTTCTATATAGGAAAGACAGGATGATCTTTCGAAAAGAGATTTCGTGAACACAAATCCGCCTTAACAAATCCTCTAATTTATTCTGAAATGGCTAATCATTGTCACCTTGAAAACTATACTTTTTCTATCGATGATGCCAAATTCTTACATATCAGTAGTAACGGAAATACATTGGACAGATTAAAGGCCTTAGAAATTTCTAAGTCAGTACATCGATCCGAACATCTGGTGAACAGTTATATCCCAAAAATCTCTCAGCTCTTTGTCGAAATCGTCCCATGCTTCCCTCCCCCCTCAGCCCCCAACCGTTGAAGCGTGTATATCGGTACCAGTTCAAACAGCATTTAGTCTTGTTTGTGGTTCCCTGAAAATGAGGTGAAAGCCTTGAAACCGGTAGGGTTATACCGTTACAAAAAAGTGGAATAAACAGTGATTGATAAAAATAAATTACAATGTTTACATTTCTTTCCAAATTAATTAGATAATATTACATAACACATGATTTTTTTAGCTATATTATCTTATATTATATTATGTTATACATAAATAATAATTACAGAAAGAAGACATTGAAAGAAGGGTTACGATAGAGAACAATATAAACGGAACACTCAATGCTACAATATATACGACAACCGCACAGTAGATAAAGAAACACTACATAATAGTGTGTCAGTGCCCGTTTTGATATATGGAAGTAAAACTTGAACTTAGCAGAATAAGGATAAAAGTAAATTAATGCTGTGGAAATGCGTGCACTAAGAAAAACATGTGGAATGTCAATGTTTGAAATAAGGTGGAATAAAGACATCAGAATTGACTGGATAAAATAGATGTTTTAATTAAGATGAAGAGAAACGAGCTTTAAAATGATTTGGACATGTCGAGAGTGCGTCAAATTTCATTTTTTTAAATTTGTCTTGTTTTAGTTTAATATACTTATGTTAATAAATAAATAATATTAATTAAAGGACAATTTATATAGCGCCGTTTAGAGAGCAACCTTTCCTTAGAAGAGTGTTCTAACTCAGGATTCTTCTTCTTCTTCGCAGTTTCAAGTCAGATCCCCCCAACGTTGAATATCACCTGAGAGTAGGTATATTTGTCCCCGCCAGCCCGAAAAAGATCTCCAACGCCCCTTATACCAGTCCAATCACGTATATTGCGGAGCCAGGAGATTTGCCTCCTGCCAACACCTCTTCGACCCCCTATTTTGCCTTGGATGATCAGGTGCAGTAATTTGTACTTTTCTCCTCTAAGTGCATGACCCTTGGATTCTAACCCAATTTTATTGACAGATAAAAAATTTAACAAAAATATAAAACAGGCAGTGTAAGGATATGGAGGGTTGCCTATAACTCGGTTGTTTCCGCTTCACAGCCTCTAACAACACATTATGGATATTAAAAGTGACAAGTGAAGTCTCCAAGGCCGAGATATTGTTGTGCTCTGGCGGATAAAGGAGCGGTGTGAGTCATACAAAACAGGTAAGACTGTGCGGGAAGTATTCTTTGTTGGGAAGGAAATTAAAAGTCACTGGGGACAGAAAAGGACCAGGGCTGCCAGTCAAGTCAAGAATAAAAATCGTCATAACCTTTCCTTCCCGGTGTTGGGTATCTTCTACACGTTGCTTCTAATAACCATCAATATCTCTATAAATATTATAAATACAAGGTTAAGATTCTAGGTATTCCTCCATAATATATTTACGCATTGATTAAAAAAATAATATTAATAATAATCAGAATTTATCGACTACATCGTAAGTATTTTCTGAATATCGGAAACAAATTCGCATTTAAACGCTGTGAGTGCCTCGATCTTGGATCTTGACGATAGGTGAAAAGTATGCGGGAAGCGCGACACTATATTTGCATCTCACTTTTACATACGTCACTGAATAGCGAAGAGCGCAATTGTCTCCACCTCGCAAGTGTAAGCGACGCCCGAGTTAGCCACCAACCCTGCCGCGCCGCAGTAGCTGTTGAGCTGGCAACAAGACTAGACCTACGCCCATTCCGTGAGCGGTGCCAGATGGTTTTTTAATGTTTTCAGCAAATAAATCTCAATTATTATAATTTTTAATTTCAATTATAATTAATTAAGGGGATTATCTATGAATGTTCTTATTTTTTCGATTTAAAATCGCTAATTTTTTATTGCGTACTCACTACCCAACACCGTAACACGCGTATTATTTTTATCACCGTAAGGGAAGGGTTAATTTATAATAATATCAACGATTACCGTCAACTTCTAGGATAGGGTAGTAATTATTAGAGAAACCCTTCGCTACTCTAACGTCAATTTTGAGCTGCTCTTTCACATCGATCATGTGACCTTCTGTGAGAAAACAGCACTATCCTAGATGCGCATTCCCTCCCACGGATGCCACAGATATGTGGACCCTGCTGAGCCGCCTGGCTATGCTGACGCATATTCGCAGCACGCTGACTGTTTATCACACGTCTAGCCGATGGCTCTTCATCTTCCACGGTTCTGAGCCATCTCTTCTCAGTCTACAAATATTTTTGTACACAATTTAACCTTTAAAAAATATTATTCTGTTTCGTGATTTCTAACATAAATAATACCCTAGATCAGGAGTCTCCAAACTTTTTAGCCTAAGGACCACACTAACTCCTCCATTAAGTCCCAAGGGCCAAGACCTAGCTAGCTCATCATATCAACATACTGTAGTTTCGAATTACGCGCAAGTTTTTGTATTGGGACTAGCCGGCGAGTGAGATATCTATGGCACAGGGTTCGGGGGTGGACTCCGCTCCGTTCGCTATTTCGATTGATACTTACGGTTTATATAGCGATATTTTGAAAGAAAAGTATTTAAAGTCACCATTGCTGGAATTTTATAAAAGTCTTCCATTCACACAGTTTGATCAGTTGCATAAATTTGCTCGTAGCTTTTTTTCCGCTTTCGGCACTATTTATCTGTGTGAAAAAAAAAACATTCTCCGAAATGAAATATACAAAAAATATTTACAGATCCAAATTAACTGATGAGCATTTGAAGTCGCTGCTAATAATTTCCACTAGTTCCTATGTATGTCACTAATTGTAAGTTTTTAGGATAAATCTTGTATCATTAATTACGGTTAAAATATTCAATTAAATTATGTATGCCAGTTATTGTGTTTCTTAATTGGTCGTTAAATAAAAACATCTGATTATTATTTTGTATGATTTACTTACATTGTAAATTTTACAATGTAATCAAAATAAACTATGACGGGCCGGATACCGGGCATATCCGGCCTGCTACCGCGGACCGGGCCGTAGTTTGGAGACCGGGCCGTAGTTTGGATAATCAAAATATGCATGAATTGATTTATTATGGAGATTCTGACATTTCATCATCCGTGTGCAGTGAAATGTCAGATCTTGAAGATTTCGATACATGAATCTAGAGGCCAAGTATAGTCTCTGGGTCCAAATGTAATAAGGAATTTCCAAAATCTCCTAAACAGGTTGTCAATGAACGTGTATAAATATTAATGTGTATTCCATCAACTGACAAAAAAGAAAACTCCTGCAGAACTTGCAAGGTATGTGCTGCACACAAGAAGAGAAGGGAGGGGAGACCCGGTACATGTGTAAGGAGTGTGATGTAGCTCTCCACAGAACTTGCAAGGTGTGTGCTGCACACAAGAAGAGAAGGGAGACCCGGTATATGTGTAAGGAGTGTGGTGTAGCTCTCCACAGATCTTGCAAGGTGTGTGCTGCACACAAGAAGAGAAGGGAAAGGAGACCCGGTACATGTGTAAAGAGGGTGGTGTAGCTCTCCACAAAGGAGAATTTTGACAAAATTATCATACCAAACTAAGTATTTTAAACTAACATATGAGTATAAAGAGTCATAAAAATATTTCTTAAGATATAGAAATTTTAGTAAACTCTTCACAAATGTTAGAATGCCTGAAAAACCAGCAGAGCACTGGGAAAGGTTGTTTTGATTTTGAACGGGTTTTAAAATAAAATTAAAAAAACGTTAAAACTACGCGTAACTGTGCGCAGTACAAGTTATTCGTCTTGTGAAAATATTATGTATGTTATCATTGGATGTATGTTATATTGATAAGGGTGTAAAGTAACGTATGTTATATTGATAAGGGTGTAAAGTAACGTATGTTATATTGATAAGGGTGTAAAGTAACGTATGTTATATTGATAAGGGTGTATAAAGTAACATAAGGAAGTATGTTATATTGATAACGGTGTAAAGTAACATAGGTACAAGGGATAAAATAAAATGAATGTCTAATAAGGGTGTAAGTGACATACAAGGGATATAATAAAAGAGGATGTACCATATGCTATATTGATAAGGGTATAAAAAGTAACATTCAAGGGATACAATAAAATTGATGTCTTATATTGATAAGGGTGTAAAGTAACATACAAGGGATATAATAAAATAGGATGTACCATATGCTATATTGATAAGGGTATAAAAAGTAACATTCAAGGGATACAATAAAATTGATGTCTTATATTGATAAGGGTGTAAAGTAACATACAAGGGATATAATAAAATAGGATGTACCATATGCTATATTGATAAGGGTATAAAAAGTAACATTCAAGGGATACAATAAAATTGATGTCTTATATTGATAAGGGTGTAAAGTAACATACAAGGGATATAATAAGAGAGGATGTACCATATGCTACATTGATAAGGGTATAAAAAGTAACATTCAAGGGATACAATAAAATTGATGTGTTATATTGATAAGGGTGTAAAGTAACATACAAGGGATATAATAAAAGAGGATGTACCATATGCTATATTGATAAGGGTATAAAAAGTAACATTCAAGGGATACAATAAAATTGATGTCTTATATTGATAAGGGTGTAAAGTAACATACAAGGGATATAATAAAATAGGATGTACCATATGCTATATTGATAAGGGTATAAAAAGTAACATTCAAGGGATACAATAAAATTGATGTCTTATATTGATAAGGGTGTAAAGTAACATACAAGGGATATAATAAAAGAGGATGTACCATATGCTATATTGATAAGGGTATAAAAAGTAACATTCAAGAGATACAGTAAAATTGATGTCTTATATTGATAAGGGTGTAAAGTAACATACAAGGGATATAATAAAAGAGGATGTACCATATGCTATATTGATAAGGGTATAAAAAGTAACATTCAAGGGATACAATAAAATTGATGTCTTATATTGATAAGGGTGTAAAGTAACATACAAGGGATATAATAAAAGAGGATGTACCATATGCTATATTGATAAGGGTATAAAAAGTAACATTCAAGAGATACAGTAAAATTGATGTCTTATATTGATAAGGGTGTAAAGTAACATACAAGGGATATAATAAAAGAGGATGTACCATATGCTATATTGATAAGGGTATAAAAAGTAACATTCAAGAGATACAGTAAAATTGATGTCTTATATTGATAAGGGTGTAAAGTAACATACAAGGGATATAATAAAAGAGGATGTACCATATGCTATATTGATAAGGGTATAAAAAGTAACATTCAAGAGATACAGTAAAATTGATGTCTTATATTGATAAGGGTGTAAAGTAACATACAAGGGATATAATAAAAGAGGATGTACCATATGCTATATTGATAAGGGTATAAAAAGTAACATTCAAGAGATACAGTAAAATTGATGTCTTATATTGATAAGGGTGTAAAGTAACATACAAGGGATACAATAAAAAATGATGTATATTATATTGATAAGGGTGTAAAGTAACATACAAGGAATAAAATAAATTAAATCATGTGTGAATTATTTGCGACTTCCGTGGCTTTGTTATTAAGACGCTTGGCTTCCAGTCCAGAGATTGCGGGGTCGATTCCCGTTGAAACCCTGATTCTTTTAAAAATACCAGTCTGGTTTTCATTTAAGGCCTCTTTAATACCTTTCTGGTTGGCTGGAAGATATTGCCACATGGTAATAACCTCACTAGATTGTAGTTTATATAACGAAAGTGTAATAAATTATAATACATCATCAAAACCCCACTTACAAACAAGCCCCACTCGTACAAGAATTCGTCACAATATATTATTCCTTTTTGTTTATTTTGTATGTGAGTATTCCCAGTTTTGATGTCCCTAGTATGAACATTCCACAAAAGCGCAACGCCCCTAATCCTAGAGGGTTTTCGAATTAATGCGGAATTCAGTTTACCCCCTGCCACCCTCTGCTACTTACTGCTTTCGTTAACAATTCCCCGTGAATAATGTAAGATATTTTTGTTTTTTTAAATAGGCAACCCACTCAAAGTGGGATGATTTGTGCCACTAAATTAAATACATTATGAAATTATACAAGTCAATTTAATACATACAATTTAAATAATGACAATTCTAGATAATTCAAAGTTTCAACTGATTAAGCTTCAAAACTGTAACAATTCATCTATAAGTGGAAACGTTCCACGGAGAGAGAAGAAACGCAACATACATTGGACGTGGTAAAGATACATGGCTTTTAGTCAATCAAATCTGTCTCGTAAAGGACAATTGAAAAATACATGGTCCATAGTTCCATCATCCAGACCACACTCGCAGCCGAGATTCTCTACAAAAACCCATTCTATAAAGGTGAATAACCACCACATAATGCAATGTTTTCGTGTTTTTTTTTGTTTAAATATATAAATATTTATGGGTCTTATTGATAGCAATTTAGCGAATGTACTTGAAGGACGCGATGATGATTTTGATTGTTTGGTATTTAAATAAAATACGTCAATTAGCAATGTGGAAGCAGAGAGTGAATGAATCGATGAATAATAAATAGTGATTAATGATGCTTTATTTATCGGTAAGTAGGTATTTATACATTTCAGAATGGGCGCGGGAGTGCGCCCGCAATATATTTTTATCTCGCTTCTGTGCGTGCAGAGATGGTCAGTTGAAATATTGCAGACATCGCAAATAATATTGTGGGTAGACAATTTGTTGGCGAAAACGGTGAGACAGCGTGATGCGTTCTCTTTCTACTGTGGAATGTATCGTAAATAGTATTCGTGGGTAAACAATTTCAATGTTTTGGTATGCGACCTTTGGACATATCCGAAGGTCGTTTCGTCGGTCGTTCCTACACCAACATAGTACATACATACATAAATACATCCAAAAACGTCGATATATCAAATATAAAAAGGTATTGGCTCATCTTATAACATCCCCCCAGTCAAAATACACCACGCCAATATAGGGCGAGCCCGGCTGCGAGGACATCAGATATTTTCCAGCCTACACCCTTATTTTCAGTCGTTTTACTTAAATTTGATTCAATGATTATTTTCTACAATACAAATCAGAAAGATATTGAAACTTTATATTTTATTTTTGGAATTCGATCAAGAATATTAGGAACTTCCCTAAGTTTATTAATTCTTAGGGTCGTCTTATAACATTTCCTCAGTTGAAATACACCACGCCAATATAGGGCGAGCCCGGCTACGAGGACACAAATCAGAAAGATATTGAAACTTTATATTTTATTTTTGGAATTCGATCAAGAATATTAGGAACTTCCCTAAGTTTATTAATTCTTAGGGTCGTCTTATAACATTTCCTCAGTTGAAATACACCACGCCAATATAGGGCGAGCCCGGCTACGAGGACACAAATCAGAAAGATATTGAAACTTTATATTTTATTTTTGGAATTCGATCAAGAATATTAGGAACTTCCCTAAGTTTATTAATTCTTAGGGTCGTCTTATAACATTTCCTCAGTTGAAATACACCACGCCAATATAGGGCGAGCCCGGCTACGAGGACACAAATCAGAAAGATATTGAAACTTTATATTTTATTTTTGGAATTCGATCAAGAATATTAGGAACTTCCCTAAGTTTATTAATTCTTAGGGTCGTCTTATAACATTTCCTCAGTTGAAATACACCACGCCAATATAGGGCGAGCCCGGCTACGAGGACACAAATCAGAAAGATATTGAAACTTTATATTTTATTTTTGGAATTCGATCAAGAATATTAGGAACTTCCCTAAGTTTATTAATTCTTAGGGTCGTCTTATAACATTTCCTCAGTTGAAATACACCACGCCAATATAGGGCGAGCCCGGCTACGAGGACACAAATCAGAAAGATATTGAAACTTTATATTTTATTTTTGGAATTCGATCAAGAATATTAGGAACTTCCCTAAGTTTATTAATTCTTAGGGTCGTCTTATAACATTTCCTCAGTTGAAATACACCACGCCAATATAGGGCGAGCCCGGCTACGAGGACACAAATCAGAAAGATATTGAAACTTTATATTTTATTTTTGGAATTCGATCAAGAATATTAGGAACTTCCCTAAGTTTATTAATTCGTAGCCTCATCTTATAACATCCCCTCAGTCGAAATACACCCCGCCAATATAGGGCGAGTCCGGCTGCGAGGACATCAGATATTTTCCAGCCTATAACATTGTATATAGAAATTAAGAAAAAGAGACCTGACGTCCAATATAATGTACACATAGTTTATTCACACATCGTAAACAACTTTTTGATATATTTCTGTATTGTGATACCAAATTCAGTGTAGGATACTGTATTATCGACTTTGAACGTTTTGGGCGCCATCTATCAAAACTAATACGACATATTATCGCATTTTGCCTGTATCTTACTAAGGACATATAAAATGGAAAAAATTAGTTGACGTTTCTTCCGATTGTTGATTATACAATACCCCGTTGCATACTCTCACTAACTCGATAAACAGTGACACTCAATTACATGTCTGTATCGCGTTAATCAAACCCCTCACACTAGACATACCCAACATTCCATCCCATAATATCTCGCACATAATCAACAATTACATGTATGTATCACGTTAATCAAACCCCTCATACTAGACATACCCAACATTCCATCCTACAATATCTCGCACATAATCAACAATTACATGTATGTATCGCGTTAATCAAACCCCTCATACTAGACATACCCAACATTCCATCCTACAATATCTCGCACATAATCAACAATTACATGTATGTATCGCGTTAATCAAACCCCTCATACTGGACAGACCCAACATTCCATCCTACAATATCTCGCACATAATCAACAATTACATGTATGTATCGCGTTAATCAAACCCCTCATACTGGACAGACCCAACATTCCATCCTACAATATCTCGCACATAATCAACAATTACATGTATGTATCGCGTTAATCAAACCCCTCATACTGGACAGACCCAACATTCCATCCTACAATATCTCGCACATAATCAACAATTACATGTATGTATCGCGTTAATCAAACCCCTCATACTGGACAGACCCAACATTCCATCCTACAATATCTCGCACATAATCAACAATTACATGTATGTATCGCGTTAATCAAATCCCTCATACTGGACAGACCCAACATTCCATCCTACAATATCTCGCACATAATCAACAATTACATGTATGTATCGCGTTAATCAAACCCCTCATACTGGACAGACCCAACATTCCATCCTACAATATCTCGCACATAATCAACAATTACATGTATGTATCGCGTTAATCAAACCCCTCATACTGGACAGACCCAACATTCCATCCTACAATATCTCGCACATAATCAACAATTACATGTATGTATCGCGTTAATCAAACCCCTCATACTGGACAGACCCAACATTCCATCCTACAATATCTCGCACATAATCAACAATTACATGTATGTATCGCGTTAATCAAACCCCTCATACTGGACAGACCCAACATTCCATCCTACAATATCTCGCACATAATCAACAATTACATGTATGTATCGCGTTAATCAAACCCCTCATACTAGACATACCCAACATTCCATCCCACAATATCTCGCACATAATCAACAAAACACATCACACTCAACAGTTGCAACGGATCACTTAAATATCTTAAACTCACTTAAAGATGAGAAAAATGCAGAAAGTTGGATTGATGGTAGAATCCTCAACTACGAGGCCCAAAAACGACGAAAGAACAGAATTTTATTTTTAGTATTGAAATGGTTAAAACACGTTTTTATATTGAGCATTATAAAAATAAATAATTCCTGCTGAAAGCACAAATATGTGTAAAATTGCACTGGTAAATTAAAATGAAGAAAAGCACTGAAAGATGATTTGGGCATGTAGAACGAGTAAATGAAGAAAGATAACCAATAAATATAGTACGAATATGAGTGGACGGCGTGGTAGAGTAAGATCAATAAAGTATGGTTTCATCAAGTGAATTTTTTTTTGAAAGAATTTCGAATGTCAGAAAAATCGCAGGTGTTGAAAAAAATGTGTATGAATATAGAAAAGGCAAAGAATATTTGGCGAAATAGGAAAGTCTTGCGTTTTGACCTCATTGACTACCCTGATATGGAAATGGTGGGCTGATATGTCTTACCATGGAGGTTGTTGTATGGTTTCTGGTTATAACAGTGTTTCATCAAAAGTTTCCGTAGTGTCGCTCACGTTCATAGTACAGATTCCGTAGTGTCACTCACGTTCATACAGTTTCCGTAGTGTCACTCGCGTTCATAGTACAGATTCCGTAGTGTGACTCACGTTCATAGTACAGATTCCGTAGTGTCACTCACGTTCATACAGTTTCCGTAGTGTCACTCACGTTCATAGTACAGATTCCGTAGTGTGACTCACGTTCATAGTACAGATTCCGTAGTGTCACTCACGTTCATAGTACAGATTCCGTAGTGTCACTCACATTCATACAGTTTCCGTAGTGTCACTCACGTTCATAGTACAGATTCCGTACTGTCACTCACGTTCATAGTACAAATTCCGTAGTGTCACTCACGTTCATAAAGTTTCCGTAGTGTCACTCATGTTCATAGTACAGATTCCGTAGTGTCACTCACGTTCATAGAGTTTCCGTAGTGTCACTCACGTTCATAGTACAGATTCCGTACTGTCACTCACGTTCATAGTACAAATTCCGTAGTGTCACTCACGTTCATTAAGTTTCCGTAGTGTCACTCACGTTCATAGTACAGATTCCGTAGTGTCACTCACGTTCATACAGTTTCCGTAGTGTCACTCACGTTCATAGTACAGATTCCGTAGTGTGACTCACGTTCATAGTACAGATTCCGTAGTGTCACTCACGTTCATACAGTTTCCGTAGTGTTACTCACGTTCATAGTACAGATTCCGTAGTGTGACTCACGTTCATAGTACAGATTCCGTAGTGTCACTCACGTTCATAGTACAGATTCCGTAGTGTCACTCACATTCATACAGTTTCCGTAGTGTCACTCACGTTCATAGTACAGATTCCGTACTGTCACTCACGTTCATAGTACAAATTCCGTAGTGTCACTCACGTTCATAAAGTTTCCGTAGTGTCACTCACGTTCATAGTACAGATTCCGTAGTGTCACTCACGTTCAAAGAGTTTCCGTAGTGTCACTCACGTTCATGGTACAGATTCCGTAGTATCACTCACGTTCATACAGTTTCCGTAGTGTCACTCACGTTCATAGTACAGATTTCGTAGTGTCACTCACGTTCATACACTTTCCGTAGTATCACTCACGTTCATATGTAGTACAGATTTTGTAGTGTCACTCACGTTCATACAGTGTTTGTAGTGTCACTCACGTTCATAGTACAGATGTACCAACAAATGTTTAAACATTTTGAACGATTATATTTTAAGTATTTATCAAGTATCTTAAATTAAAACTTCAATTTATAGAAAATATGTATTTTAATTTTACATCATCACAAATTCTTAGACTGCTGATGACGTGGAGCAATGGAATCGCAAACAATATGCATAATTTAGTTTGGTATTTGGGCGCATTTTTTTGCAATAGCTGTTTTTAACTCATTTACTGTTGCTGCTTTTGAGTCTTCATAAAAATTTCATTGGCGTGAGGTCTGGGGAGTGCAAGAGGTATTCAATGTTTTACGTTCAATCCACCTGTTCGACAAATTTTCATCGAAACGTAAACAAAATACATAATTTAGTTTGGTATTTGGGCGCATTCTTTTATAATAGCTGCTCTTAACTCATTAACTATTGCTGCTTTTGAGTCTTCATAAAAATTCCATTGGCTTGAGGTCTGGGGAGTGCAAGAGGTATTCAATGTTTTACGTTCAATCCATCTGTTCGACAAATTTTCATCGAAACGTAAACAATATGCATAATTTAATTTGGTATTTGGGCGCATTCTCTTGCAATAGCTGTTCTTAACTCATTAACTGTTGCTGCTTTTGAGTCTTCATAAAAATTCCATTAGCGTGAGGTCTGGAGAGTGCAAGAGTTATTCAATGTTTTACGTTCAATCCACCTGTTCGACAAATTTTCATCAAGATAGGTCCTTATATCACGATGGTAGTGGGGTGGAAGAAACACCATTTGCTGGAAATAAAAGCCCTCCTCATCACAAACTCAAACGCGTAGTATGACAAATTTCAAGCAGACAGTTTGGAGAGGTTTGTGGTTATTGGAGACGACGCACAAGAGGAAGAATCTCAATGCGTTGGACTGACAAAGTGATAGACGCAACAGGACTACCCTTAACAACTAACCTTCGAACCACGGAGTACAGGGATGGATGGAGAAGAGTCGTCAGAGACTATCATTAAAGTCCCGATACTGAGTCTTGAGCTGCATGATATGATGATGAAATATTATTCAAACGAAACGTGTAATGTGTTACGTGATGGCACGACACTTGTTTAGTTCGGTGTCAAGAAACAAACAGTGAGATAACATATTCGTTTATGTAATATCTGCGAGATATAACCGTGCTAATCATATTATATTCCACGTTTCTATTTTGCTGTTGGCATGATACTAGACACGCTTTTGTACGTGATGCCATACAGATATGTCGTCTCATGAGATATTTTCTATGAATTTCATATTCTCGTGTCAACAAAACATGTCAAAGTGTTTTACAAAGTTACTTTAGAATATTGTATCCATTGTTGACGTTTCTTTTTATTAAAGACTTGAATGTGAATACAAAATTAATGCTATATAAATTTGGTTTCTCCATTTTATTTTTTTCCATTTCGCAATGCATTTTAACACTTGCTGTGCCATCGTCATCTGTTGAGTTGTCAAAAACTGTCAAGTAAATAACAATTACATCATTATGTGTGTTGTTTATGGTAAAATACAACTATGCCACGAAGGATGTCCTTTATTGGTGCAGAGAAAAATAACAAAATGTGGTTTTTATTATATTTGGCAGTGTATACCACCTTGATCAAAAAGTTTTAGGACTTTATTCATAACATCTAAAATACAAGTTTATTCATCAAAATCGATATGGTCCCCTTCAAAGTACTCCCCATCGACTGCAACGCACTTACGCCAGCGCTTGATCCAATCCTCGAAACACCGCTGGTACTCAATTTTCGGTATGTCCATCAGAACCGTCTTCGATTTTTTCATGACATCCTCTCGGGCTCTGTAACGCGTTCCGCGAAGCGGTTTTTTAAGTCGGTTGAACAGAAAAAAGTCGCAGGGAGCTAGATCAGGTGAATTTGAAGACTGCTGGATAGTATTCGTGTTGTTTTTGGTCAAAAACTTACGGAAATCATGTCTTTCGCGATTTCAACGTGGTCCTTTTTTTGCATGAAATTGAGATCTTTCGGCACCAGTTTTGCAGCGATACGTCTGAGGCCCAAATCACTAACTAAAATGTATTGAGCGGATCCATAAGCGATGTTCAAGTCCTCTGCCAGCTCTCTAATGGTCAATTTGCGGTTTTCGACCAACATTTATTTGATTTTATCGATGTTTCCATCGGTTTTTGACTGCCACTGCGTTCGTCATTCTCGACCGACTCACGACCACTTCTGAAACGTTCGTGCCACCGAAAAACCCTTCTCCAACATTTCCAAGGTCTGCGGACCGTTAAATCCGTTTTTCACACAAAATTTAATGCAAACTCGTTGATGCACAGTTGATGCCATTTTCAAACTTGTAAAAAATCGAAAACACGCACAAAGGTAGATGTACTCAGTACAGCCCAACTTTTACAAATGTCAAGCTATGACACTGAAATTTGGAGGGAAGTGTCAATGATAGATGTGGTAACCTAACAAAAAAAAAAAAGAATTCCAATCGAGTGACTGACAGCGCCACACGGTGGTCGGTCCTAAAACTTTTTGATCGAGATAGTATGGTAATATTGTGGGATTGGCTTTTGATCTTTCTGAAATGACGAAGTATGCGAGGGGATGACTCGCGTGATACATATTATGTATAATTAAGTTACACTTATTATTAATTTAATGAATGTTAATAATGATGGAGGTATAAAATAACTAATAGTTGTTAAAAGCATCAACTAGTACTTATATATTGTATTTATATGTCCTCAGTTAAATACAGGCAAAAGCCTAGTTTATTTATTTATTTAACATTATATTCCAAAGACAATCTGGATTGCCAGGTGGATACCCTTCCAGCAAACCAGATAAAAGTGAATGAAGCCTGTTACATGGTCGCAAAAAAACATTCAAATGTCTACCCATCCCCACGAAATCCATAAACCCATACATGAGTATACGCCCACAAATCATGGGGATCCCCTGACAGACGATCACCCGAACATTCCTTGTCATATGAAGTGAGATATTATTAATCAAAGGAAAGGGAAAGTATGGTGGAGAAGAAAGGAAAATTAGGAATGAAACACGTTATATTACTGACCAGAATTCAAAGTGTTTAAATTAACTATCATTACTTGTTGTTTGTCTTGTTTTCGATCAGGTTTAAAGTGTTCAAACTAACTGTCATTATTTGTTGTTTGTCTTGTTAACGATCAGGTTTTAACGTGTTTAAAATAACTATCATTACTTGTTGTTTATCTTGTCTTCGATCAGGTTTTCAAGTGTTTAAATTAACTGTCATGACTTGTTTGTCTTGTTTTTGATCAGATTTCAAAGTGTTTAAAATAACTATCATTACTTGTTGTTTATCTTGTCTTCGATCAGGTTTTCAAGTGTTTAAATTAACTGTCATGACTTGTTTGTCTTGTTTTTGATCAGATTTCAAAGTGTTTAAATTAACTATCATTACTTGTTGTTTATCTTGTCTTCGATCAGGTTTCAAAGTGTTTAAATTAACTGCCATTACTTGTTATTCGTCATGTTTTCGATCAAGTTTTAAAGTGTTTAAATTAATTGTGATTACTTGTTGTTTGTCTTGTTTTGCATTAACTATGAATATTAACAATTACTTGCCATACAAATAAATACAATAAAATTAAATAAACTGTAGAATATGACGGTACATATTTTTTGGGACACCCTATGTTATATTTTTTACAAATTATTCACGGTAAGTTAGGAAGGAGATTAAGTAATTTTAATTATTGGACCAGACGCAAGAAAGCGGAAAATCTCTACAGGTAAGCAGATAATCTGCAATATGATGGATTAGAAACACGTGTTCTGCCCACCGCTTCTGCCAGCGTTATACTCGTACTTGTCGGGCAGCGTCGGGAAACATTTTTGTAAAAGGACAAAAAGTAATTATTCTAGATTATGTGAATAACGAGGTAAACTCGAGGATATTTATTAAGGTAGGCATATTTAAATAACAGACACTGAGAATGCTGCCGAATTACAACTGCGTGGCGTCACAGTAGAGGCCACCATTTTAAATGAGAAGAGATCTACTCTAAGATTACCATATCTATACAAATTATTAACAGGAAAAAATAGTAAACCCTTTGTTGATTGACAAAATTTTGATGAATAAATATTTGTATGCCACCCACTGACATCTGTAGTTTATTTACATTTGAATATATGTCAATATAAACAAACTGAGTGACAAAACACATATTTTCTTTAACACTTTTATACTAATCCATTCAGTCAAGGCACCGCTTACTCATGTACAACTGTCATCAAACATTTTTTGTCAAGGGTCAAATACTAAATATTCTTGACTCTGTGGACCAACAGACAAACTCGAGGATATTTTTAAAGGTAAGCCTATTTAAATAACAAGTAATAGAAATGCTGCTAAATTATAACAGCGTGGCGTCACAGCAGAGGCCACAATTTAAAATGGATATATTTAGATATTACTCCTAGTGAGAAGAGATCGACGCACCTGTTATAACCTGCACCTGTTATACATATATAAATTACTAACAGGAAAAATAACAAACCCTTTGTTGATTGACAAAATGTTGTTAAATAAACAGGACAATCATTTGTATACCGCCCACCGACATTAGTTTTTTTTTATCTATAAATATATGTATTTTTTATGTATGAATATACGTAAATACTAAACAACCAGAGTGACATAACACATATTTGCTTTACCACTTTTGTAATACTGAACCATTTAGTCAAGGCACCACTTACTCTAGAACAGCGGTTGACCAACATTTTTCGGAAAGGGCTAAATAGTAAATATTCTAGGCTCTGTGGACCAAGAGGCCAAATCCAAGATATTTATCATATATACTCGTACGTAAGCCTATTTCAATAACTAGTACTAGAAATGCTGCCGAATTATAACTGCGTGGCGTCACAGCAGATACCATAATTTTAAATGGATATATTTGGATATTACTACGCACCTGTTATAAACATATATAAATTATTAACCGGAAAAATAACAAACCCTTTGTTGATTGACAAAATTTTGTTAAATATAGAGGATAATTATTTGTATGCCACCTACCCACATAATTTTTTTTGTATATAAATATATGTATTTTTCATGTATAAATATATGTAAATATTAAACAACCAGGGTGACATAATTTTAAATGGATATATTTGGATATTACTACGCACCTGTTATAAACATATACAAATTATTAACAGGAAAAATAACAAACCCTTTGTTGATTGACAAAATTTTGTTAAATATACAGGATAATTATTTATATGCCGCCCATGACTTAATTTTTTTTTTATATATAAATATATGTATTTTTCTTGTATAAATATATGTAAATATTAAACAACCAGGGTGACATAACACATATTTGCTTTACCACTTTAGTAATACTGAACCATTTAGTAAAGGCACCCTTTACTCTAGAACAGCGGTTGCCCAACATTTTTTCGGAAAGGGCTAAATAGTAAATATTCTAGGCTCTGTGGACCAAGAGGTCAAATCGAAGATATTTATCATATATAGGTAAGCCTATTTCACTAACCAGTACTAGAAATGCTGCCGAATTATAACTGCGTGGCGTCACAGCAGAGACCATAATTTTAAATGGATATATTTGGATATTACTACGCACCTGTTATAAACATATATAAATTATTAACAGGAAAATATAGCAAACCCTTTGTTGATTGACAAAATTTTGTTAAATATACAGGATAATTATTTATATGCCGCCCACCGACATTATTTTTTTTATATATAAATATATGTATTTTTAAATATTAATATTAAACAACCAGGGTGACATAACGCATATTTGCTTTACCACTTTTGTAATACTTAACCATTTAGTCAAGGCACCACTTACTCTAGAACAGCGGTTGGCAAACATTTTTTCGGAAAGGGCTAAGTAGTAAATATTCTAAGCTCTGTGGGCCCAGATGCCAAATTGAAGATATTTCTGTAGATAGGTACTTATATAACAAGAAAAAAATGTTTTCACAAATTAATTTAACAAATTATAACGTAATACTAAGTATGCTAAAAACCGCCTACAATTGTTTAAAATATGGTTCAACTAATGAGAATAATGGAATTGCTTTTTTTGATAACATTCACCAAATTGGGGTTCAAAGCTAGTACAGTACCCGGCGGTAAGTAATACACATCGGGCTTAAGAAAGAGACTGTCAGCCATAATCGGCTAGCTTCGGTTTTGTAGAGCGTCGTCTCTGTCGCACGATACGCTAACAGTCCGCTTGGCAACGACTGACAAATCGTGACGGAACACGTGTATGAATGACAGAGACGACGCTCTATAAAGACGAAGATAGCCTATTATGGCCGACAGTCTCTTTCTTAAGCTCGATGTGTATTACTTATCGCCGGGTACTATACATACATAATACTTCCTAAGTTTCTTGGGGTTGAGCTTTAAAAGCTTCATTTTTTTCTCGTTGCTGGGCCTCGTAGTCGAGGATCCCCTCGCCATTCCAACGTCAATTCAATTGGAAAGCGAAACTGTGCCGTGTAGTTCATTTCTTTTAAATGAGTGTGCCGTTTCACACCAGCAAACTCACCGGTCACACGCTAACAGTCCGGTATCGGTCATGCGCTAACAGTCCGGTATCTAGAAAGAGCTGTTAGGTAGAAAGACTGACAAATCGCGACGGAACACATGTATGAATGACTTACCGATGTGTATTACTTACCGCCGGGTACTGTACTCTTTATCATCAAAATTGATTGCAAATGATTCATATGACGACGGACGAGTATATTTTACTCTTTTAGTATACTAAATACTATATTTTGTCTCCTAATTATGGCAACAAAATAATTCGCACTGTACTCTGCCTTAAAAGCAATTAAAGTCCATTTTTCTTTTATTTTCTTGTTTTGATAGTGACATGATTGATATACACGGGTAATAATTTTTTTAAAACTATCTAAATTAATTGTTTAATCACGGTTAATAATAAAGTAAGGAGTGAAAAATGTCACAGAATATCAATATCCAGTGCCACATGCTCTGGAAACGCTGCCGAATTATAACTGCGTGGCGTCACAGTCGAGGCCACAGAATATGAAGATAAAGGAGTACCACATACGGCCGTATCCCGCAAATTCTCAACTCTTTGAAATGAAAAAAAATAATTAAATTGTAAAATCCATTCTTAGCTCGCACCGCGTCGTACAGAAAGAGGTGGCGGACTGGATTTGGCCATCGGGCCCCAGTTTGTCAACCCCCGCTATAGGGCATAAATCATTACTAGGGTAAAATATATTTTGATGAAACCTACCTCATCCTCTTAACGTTTATTTTCATGTTGGAGGTTGGCAATTATCAAGACCATTTTAGTCTTATTCGTAGCTACTTTGAACAATGTCTTCGTGTTACAAAATCCGAAGTCATGATGAAAAAGTCGAAAGGATTTCGAAGAAATAAGTTTTTCTTGTTCGTAAAAACCCGTTATATTATATTTACGACAATTTAAAAGCTTTGAAACTCCGCTAAAATCCTTAAAAGGATTTCATTGTACAGAATGTTACAGTTGTTGCAGAAGACAGATTGTTTTTAAGACTAGCGAGGGTTAATTTTGTCGAAGTTTATATTAAAGGAATTTCAAATTTCTTGAGTTGAAAATAACTTTCAAGTTTCATTGCGTCTCACAGTCTGAATTTAAAATAGAACCTTAAAAAGGTATTGTTAAACTTTTTGATATCGCAGTACTTCTAGATTTTTTTGTTTGTATTTTCAATTGCTTGATTACAGTGACGTATTTTTTTTGAGATGTCAACGAGATGCTGTAAGTTGGAGATATTACAAAACGTTTGAATCTGAGTTATATTAAACTTAAAAAAATATGGCCATGTGTCAAGAGTTTTTGAAACAAACAGTAAATTAAAAAATGAGATTTTAAATAGCCTTCATGTTCTGTTACATGGTTGTGCTGTATTGCATTGGACTTCTTTATGGAAAGTCATCATTTCGAATCCTTCGCTGTCCTACTCGCCTCGAATGACACATACATCTTTTCCGTCTAGTATTTGAGGGTATAAAGAAACCTATATCTATTTTTAAATTAAAAAGAAAAAAACAAATGCGTGCGACTCTCGCGCGGTAGAGTGAAACTTCTTAGCTCTTAGGAAAAGTTGATTTTATGCATTAATTTTTTTTAGTTGTTAACGATTTTTTTTTAGGATTAGTAAATGGTTATGTGGAATTTAATTCAAGAAAATCCCTCTTAATTAAATAAAAAAATGGTTATGTGGAATTTAATTATAGAAAATCTCTCTTAATTAAATAAAAAATGGTTATGTGGAATTAAATTCAAGAAAATCTCCCTTAATTAAATAAAAAATAGTTATGTGGAATTTAATTCAAGAAAATCTCTCTCAAGGAAATAAAAAATGGTTATGTGGAATTTAATTAAAGAAAACCTCTCTTAATTTAATTAAAAAATATTATTTTTTTAAATTTTCAACAATAAATAATAATTATTTTAATAATAATATAATACACTTTTATTATTTAATATATTAATATTTTTATGTTATTATTAATTATGAAATTAATAATTTTAAAATAGTTATTCAAATATTTATTTCTTATTATATTATTTTTATTATGTTATTTATAATATATAATATTATTAATCATATTATATAATTAATGAATTATATTATAATTAATTATAATACAATAATAATATAATTATTAATATTATAATAACATATACGTATTATCATAATTTAATATAAATTATATAATATATTAAATAAATTTTAAATTAAACATTAAATAAAATAAAATAAAATAATTTAGTATAAAATAAAATTAAAAGTTATTAAACATATTAATGTAAAAATAATATATTACAAGAAATATAATTTATTTTTATTTTTATAATAAATAATAATAATTTTAATAATAATATAATACACTTAATAATATGTCATGTGTTGAAAATATTCTTAAAGATTATACATACAAGAATAAGGCTGAAGTGCGAGCGTGATCTGGATATTTCTCAATTTGGTGGAATGGCTTTGGAACACGAGAAGCGTTATTAGCAATAAACGTCCTACTGCAGAAATGCCGAGACCAACGGAAAGACATTTTTGCCTGTTTCATCGATTACGAGAAGGCATACGATAGAGTGAAACACGCAGACCTTGTTAAGATGCTTCAGGAACGGGGTATAGATGATAAGGACATAAATATTATGAAAAACTTGTACTGGAACCAAGAAACTGTCATTTAATTGGAAAATAACAAATCGAAAGGCATACCAACTCAACGTGGAGTCCGACGAGGTTGTATTTTGTAACCTGTATTCAATCTGTTATTCAATCTGTACTCTGATATAGTTTTCAAGGAAGCACTATATAACTTGAATCTGGGGGTCAAAGTGAATGGTGTATGCGTCAATAACATCAGGTACGCAGATTATACAGTTGTCCTGGCAGACAGTATTGACCACCTTCAAACCCTGCGCCATAGATAGAATTAACGGAGCCGGTGTGAGGCTGGGGCTGAACATGAACGTGAGTAAAACTAAGTTCATGGTGTCTGGCCGGCAGGATCACGCAGGAGCACGTCTTACATTGAACGGTGCTGATATAGAGAGAGTGGAAACATTTAAATACCTCGAAAGTATCTTTGTGGAAGACCTCGACCCAGAAACCGGAGTCAAGTGCAGAATTGAATCATCTCGTGCGACTTTTAATAAAATGAGAAACGTATTCCGCGATGATAATCTAAACTTGAAACTTCGACAACGGTTAGTAAAATGCTACGTTTGGTCAGTGTTATTGCATGGAGTGGAATCATGGACCCTCAAAGTAAGTATAGTAGTATGAACCGACTGGAAACATTCGAAATGTGGATACACCGGAGAATGCTACGGATACCCTGGACGTATACGGTCAGCAACACGAGGGTTCTTCAAAGGGTCAAAGTTGACAGAGAGTTGCTGACGAATATTAAAATCCGAAAGGTGTCCTACTTGGGTCATGTACTTAGAGGAGCAAAGTACAAATTGCTGCATCTGATCATCCAAGGCAAAATAGAGGGCCGAAGAGGTGTTGACAGGAGGCAAATCTCCTGGCTCCGCAATATAACATACGTGATTGGATTGGCATAGGGGCGTTGGAGATCTTTTTCGGGCTGCCGGGGACAAAGATATCTACTCTCAAGTGATATTCAACGTTGGGGGGACCTGACACGACACTGAGAAGAAGAATATTAAAGTAATATTGATTATTATTAATAAATAAAATATTTAATAATAATAAATAAATTTTAATAATAATTAAATAATAATAAAATAATATAGCACACCGTTTCACTTTTCGTGACGTTCAGGCTAATTTGCCCTACCGCATAGATACAAGTTTCACTTCAATAACATGCCGGTTTGCACCGATCGCCTCACTTCTGTGTGCCTTTAGATCCAGTACAGTGGTGAAGCCGGCGAGTTTGCTGGTGTGGCCCACTTACTTAAAACAAACTCCAAGACACATATTCGCTTTCCAATTGAATTGACGTTAGAATGACGAGGGAATCTTCGAAGACGAAGCCCAGCAACGACGACAATGTTCTGTTGATTTAAAAATCTCAATTCTTCTTCATATTTTCTCGAAAAAATCCACATTCTTCCACAGAAGACGAACGTTTCCATCGATCGGACGATGAGTGACTTCTCTTGATTTTAATTTATTGTCCACTCGATATGACTGTTGATTGAACTACCAAGAGTTATTCGATATGCATCGTCTTTAACCTATAGGCTAGTGAGTTATATAGGAACAATATGAACCCAGGGAGTGAGTTTTTTAATATTTTTTTTACATTTTTTACGTGAGGTTGAAGAATTGTGATACATATTTTGTTTAATTATTATAAATCGGTAAAAACGAAAACTGTGTGGCGAATTGAAATTTATTATGACATATTATCCATAGATATCAATACAATTAACTTTTTTTGGAATAATCTATACTTCTCTTGGATATTGATGGGAAACGCACCGGTGCGTTAGTATTAAATTGAGATAAGTTAGGTTCACACGCACCCGTGCGTTCATACTCATTTACAGGTTAATCACGTTATTGAGAGAATTACAAAAAATATTAAATTATTCAGCCCTTATATTAAATTAAAATACCCTTATTATTTCCTTATTCTCTTTTGCCTGTATTAATTTTCCTTTAATGTTTTCCTATCCTCTAGTCAAACAATTTTTTTCAGAGAAAGGTATTTTTAACTTGATTTGGTATTGCTTTAAAGTATCAAAGATAAGTTGGTTGGAAGAAATTGCTGTATATCAAAATACTTTCCAGATGTATCTAATACAATTATTTTTCATTGCGTGCTCAGTGCTGAGCGTTATGGTCTTCTTCTATGTCTCTAACTCGGCGCACCATCTGCATCCATCCCTCACTAGGCTGGTCCTGGGCCATGGTGAAAGCAGCGCTTAAAGATGACCCTGTTAACTACTTTAAGTGATCTGTCCATCTCATAGTACACATTCCTGTTTCTCGCCTTTTTTCAACTATCCCCGTGTTCACCATCTTCTCTCGACTTTCATAATTTACAATTACACAGAAGCGTAAAATAAATAAAACACAAATATTTTTGTTCACGCCAGAGCGTGACGCAAAATTACTATTCCGGGCTTATCGCCGCCGGCTCTGTCGCGCGATCAAATATTGTTCTCACCTATCCTAAATTATCGTATTGTCGCGAGTTGTGGTAGTTTTAACTCGACGAACATATTCCCGTCGCCTCGTTCACTTGTGCACAGAATATCATCGGAGGAACATCTCGGACCGGGCCGGCGGCGGCCGGTACGCTTCATCAACGAAGAACCAGTGCGAATGGGTTCTCAACCCCCGTGACCGACCACTTCAGCCCGAAGCAGAGCTCGACCCGATTTCGTGATCATCCACCCGTGAGTACCTATCCATTTGTTTCTTTATCTCCATGTGAAAGTTTGGCTTTCGCCAAACCAATTTTTTTTAATTCACCACTATTTTATTTGAGTTCACTACCGGTTTCAAAAACCTCCGTCTTCCTCGTCAGGTAAAGATGAACTAAATTATGTCTCAATTGTACATGAGAGAGAAAGGGAAGAGGGGAGTGGTGGCTTATAAGGTGAGGAGAGTTTTTTCTTGGTCAGTTCAACGTTTTGGGACCTTTCCTTTTGTGCGTCGTCCTTCCAGGCTTTCAGTGATTAAAACCCTCTCCAAAAAGGTTTATTGATAGCAACATAGTATGTAAATACATTCCAAAATCACACATATATATCTCCAGATTAATTAGCAGAAAATACATTTAAGGGATAAGCTATCAATAGGCCTGGAATCATTTCATAACATTCCCCTGGTCCAGATACATTCCACCAACATAAAATAGAGTGAGCCCGGCCACAAGGAAATCAGAAGTCTTTCAGCCCTCACCATCTTGTCGGCTCCCATGATAGTCCTTGATGACTCCTCTCCATCCATCCCTGCTCTGCACGGTTTGAAGAGTGGTTGTAAATGATAGCCCAGTTGCGTCTTATACTTGATCAATCCAACGTATTGGGGTTCTTCCTCTTGTGCGTCGTCCTTCAACATCTCCAGTAACCACAAACCTCTCCAAACTATCTCCTTGGTCACGAGCAATGTGCCTAAAACATCAGAGGACTCGTCGAAGACAAATTGTCAACAATCTGTCAGTGATTCTAAGTTATTCGAAAATGGAAGTGTTAGTTCTCTTTGCTGTCCATGGAGTTCGTAACTCTCTCCACGCCATACATGAATATTGCAAAGACGATAGTCTTGACAAGGCATATTTTCATCATGACGGTGATAGTTCTGCTCTTTAACGTCTTTTACAGCTTCGCATTTTTTGTCTTTCAAGCTCTTCTTTTTATCTTAGTCTCGCATCCTCCATTGTTACTAAAACTGGATCCTAAGTAAATAAACTACTGAAGAACTTAATATTTAAGGAGTTTTGGAAATATTGCGAATACGAGAGATTTAATTAGGCGCATTTCGATATAAAAGGGTTGTATCGGACGTGTGCCGTCACCCGTGTGTGTGTGTATGTGATATGAAAAGGACACTGTGTGAAGATCTGTATTATTAAACTTGTATGTCATGATAACTAATGTTCCTGTATTTGTATATATGTAAACCCTTGTATTTTACTATGTTATATGTATGTTTGTGGACTCCGATCGCATTCGCGACCGCATTGGAAATATGTGACTTGCAAAGCGGGCGATCGGAGTAGGCCCGGGCTCAGTCGGCGTAAGCAGGGCCCAAACCCCGAAAGTTGTTGTATTTCGCGGGCAATGGGCGCTCGCGACGGCCGACTGACCATTAATATAGAGGGCCCCCTGATTTTTGAAATATATTACCACTACTTACATTCTCAGTAACTGTGTTTTACTTGAGACCCGCTACCCTACATCGACTGCCTGAGAGGAATCTCTCCCTGCTCTTCTTCTTCTTCTTCAAACTGGATCTTCGCGACGAAATTCGCTACCTCGATTCTCTGAGCGTAACGCGGCAACCAACAACCTATATACAGTCTTTGTACCTGTCCGGTACAAGGGTCTAGCAAATTGTGCGGTTTTTTAATAATTTTTTTTAATTCTTGAATAAAACGTAAAATTTGCTTAGATTTCCAAAAACTTTTTATTGTTCATTGAAGTGTAATGTACAGTACCCGGCGGTAAGTAATACACATCGGGCTTAAGAAAGAGGCTGTCTGTCTGCTCTACAAAGCGACAGTCTCTTTCTTAAGCCCGAAGTGTATTACTTACCGCCGGGTACTATATGACATTTAAACACAAAAAAAACAGTATCCGCCAAATGTCCACCTCTTGCAGCTCCACAGATGTTCACTCTTTTGTCAAAAGTTTAGACGACATTTTGGCATAATTGCACCAATAACGCGAATTATTTCGTCCTTCAGCTCAGGAATTGATCGGGGGTCATTCTAATAGACCTGTTTTTTCACGTAACCCCAGAAAAAATAGTCCAACGGTGTCAGATCACATGATCTTGGTGGGCAATTAACATCACCGTTTCCGGAGATTACAATACATACTAAAATAATTCAACAATTTGAACGCGTTGTTGTATTGTATACGACTCCATTTTTAGAAATATCATACATTAAACTTTTCATATGTAACAAGACCCAAGCAAGTTCGCGACCCCATCTGTGTCTTATCCAAGAATAAAAAAAAGCAGTCAATTTGAAAGACCCTTTTTTATTACATTAAATTCAAGAGATTTTTCCTGAAGGAGCTGAGCCGACACATTAAATGTATGGATATACCTACAAACAAATCATTACGCCGTGTCCCTTGCAAAATAGGCAGAAAGAACAGATCTTCATTTTTTTTATCCAAGCACGCAATATTTGCCTCCTTCACATTCATACATCTCGTGATATCACTCTATCTTGTGAAACTATACTTCAATCTTACCTTTCCAATAAAAGTTTCACAGTCACCACTCATCATTCTACGTCATCTGCCAGGCCCATCCTTATGGGTGTCCCCCAAGGCAGTGTACTTGGACCATGTCTATTTAACATCTACACACACGATATACCTACTCCCCCAAACTGTAAGCTCGCACTCTTTGCTGACGATGCGGCATACTACACATCGTCACTCAAGGTGGATCGAGCTGGTCGCCGTCTTCAGATTACTCTTGAGATCCTTGAGAAATACTATTTTTTTTCATTATTTTTCTTCTCCCTGGCTCCATCCCAACTCATTGTCTGCGAAGACTGTTGGGGTCAGCTCTCCTCGTCCTCAGGTTGTATGCTCTTCTGTCCCGGACTACGTCCCCTAGGCTGTGCCTCTGCATCAGGTTATCTTTTTGCACCACCCATGAATTCTTTGGTCTTCCTTTGGTTGTTATTCGAGAAAGATTTAAGGAGATGGCCTGGTTCATAATGTGATCGGGGGCTCTGCGTCCATCGTGCCCATACCATCTCAATCGCCTCTTCTCCATCTTGCTGTTGATGTCTGTAACACCTAGGCTTCCACGAATGCGTGAGCTTTTTATTTTGTCTCCTAGGTACACACCAGCTGACCATCTTAGCATGCGCATTTCAGCAGTTTCTAGAGTAAGAGTTATACATCGTGCCTAGAGTAAGAGTTATACATCGTCCAGCATTCGGATACATAGAGAAGTGCGGGTCTGACAATCGTTTCCAAGAATTAAAAAAAAACCACTCAATTTGAAAGACCCTTTTACATTACTGAAACAATTATATATGAAAAGTGACCTATATTTTGTGTAAAGCTCAAATACATGTAGCGATGCTCATCGTTACCAATGTAGCGTGTGTCCTATTAGGACATGCTGATGATGTTGATGTTGACATCGCTATATCCGTTTTAGTCGAATTCTGCGTTCCTTTTCGTTCGGGGTCATCAATGTAGCGAGTTGCTTATCTTGATACGTCGTGATGATTTTGATATGTATTTAAATAAATATAGAACTCAGGAATGCGTATAAAAGCGAAAGTGAATAGCGGGTAAATAATAACAAGTCTTGACAGTTGGATGAATAATAATGTTTATTTCTCTACAAGTAGGTATTTTTATAGTAGTGAGTGAATGTGCTCGCGATACATATTCTGTCTCACTCCTGCGCGTGCACTATTGTAGCGGGTAGTATATTTATTTGCCGAGACGGCGAGACAGAACGTAAATACTATTTGTGAGTAAACATTGTTGACGTTTCTAGTATGTGACAATTGTAAATAGTTCATCGGTCGTTGACCCTGTATGTTTAACAATTATTTATTTATTTATTTACAAATTATGCTTGACAATTATTTATTTATTTAGGTATGTAGGTACGCTACATACATATTGAGAGATACTGAACACAGATCCTTGAATTTCAACGGAGATATTTTACGAATTCGGGAAATATGAAACGCAGGGTTTTGATATTTCTTTGAATCTCATTATACAAGTTGACGTATTTTACAGCAGTAAAACGTGGCAGTGAACTTAACTGAGAAATGCTTTCTGAATTATCGTTAATTACTGTTTTGAAATCGTCGCGTGTATGGTTTTCACGGTAACAGTGATTAGACATTTCAGAATAAATTAGAGGATTTGTCAAGACAGATTTGTGTTCACGAAATCTCTTTTCAAAAGATCTTCCTGTCTTTCCTATATATAAATTATCACAGTTAGCACATAAAAGCTTACACACCATTCAGTCTTGTTTGTGCTCCCCTGATGATAAGGTGTGCACCTTGAAACATGTAGGGTTATAACCGTTACAAAAAAGTGGAATAAACAGTGTTTGATAAAACAAATTAAAATGAATTAAAACATATTTTATTACGAGTATAATAGTTTTAACACTTAAAAATACTATAATAATAGTGGTTTTAAATAATATAATAGATTCTCGAGTTTGAGCGCTCTTGAAGAGAGTTTGTCTTCTAAATGGCTCTGTATAAATTGTTCTTTGGTTATTATTATAAACGCTGTAATTTATCCAGTTGTTCCTTCATATTATTCAAATAACATACGTCCGCAAAGCCCCAAATCAGAAAGAAAAGAGTTTGCATGAGTAAGATTTAGGTTTTAGTAGGCAGGAATCTTTGCAATACTTTAACCTGTACACCGCGTTAAAAATCAAATTCCACGAATCCTGTGTGCGGCACAATTTCGGCGTTTTGTAATTTCTAAGTTTAAACGCGTATTTTGTTTAGAACCACTGATATTTTATTACAACACCAAGTAAACATGACATTCAAGTAATTTTCTGATACTAAATATTAGTCATTACTCTTAAGGAGACTCATTAAATAAAGGAGATAAACTAAACATTACGTAAAATACACAAAGGAATGCTACAGATCAGATCACAGGCGTTTGTGCTTCCCGCGAGGAACACGTTAAGGGAATGAAGGCTGAAGAAGATCCTTCGGTTTACCTCATGTATTTGATCTCGCCATGAGAGAGTGTTATCTTTTAGCACTCCTAGGTTTTAAACAGTTTTATGTAATGGTATGATAGAGCCATCATATAATATTGGAAGGAGTGAGTCAGTGTTGAATAACTGAGAAGCTGAAGACTGTCAAATATGGATAAGCAAGGGGAAAAAGGAAAATTAGGATAAAAGGATATTTCGCGAAGATATGAAGGAAAATTTCAAAGCCTTTTGTGTCACCTATCGGAAGATCTACAAAGGTTTCTTTGTAGTTCTTCTTCCTGCTGTAGTTTTCAGCGGCTTTCGTAAAAATACGTTTTTTCTGCACATATTAAGACGCGGCGAAGTACCTAATTTAATGGTACGAGTATCTGCGACATAGCCTTCTTGTCCTTAGATTCAACTTTTTTTTAATATTTGAATCTGTTAACAAAAATGATAATTTTGACTAATAAGACCCTTACATAATTTATTTGATCTCGTCGTGAAAGAGTGTTATCTATAAATATTCCTTGGGGTTTACACGTTTTATTTCATGTTATATAACTGATGCAAAAAACCTGAAAATATATTTGTAAAAATACGAATTTGAAAAATTGAAATAAAATATTAATTCGAATCTACCACTGAACTGACAAGGGAGGTTATTTCAGAAAAAGGAGGGTAGTTTATCCTGAATTATTCCAAAGCGAGAGTTGAAAATCGAGTATAAAATTAAGGAAGCAGGTCGACTCAACAAGTTTCTCTGTCTAATCCGGAACAGGCGGAGATCTACAGAGTTCCTGATGTAACTAACTTTATTGTGACTCTAATATAAAGTGGAGTTTACACCAGTCACAACTTGGGGAAAATTTATTGATTTAATTTCGTTTTTAATGCTTTTCCGAACTGGGTGAAATTGTGTGTTTGATGTATCGATGTAGGACAGAATGAGAAATGTATTTATCAAATTCGGGCTGAAATATAATCGTAAGAATTTGAGAATTGTGAAAAAGATTACGTTAATTAATGTGAAAACTGTGAAAAAGATTACGTCATCAAATTCGGGCTGAAATATACTCGTTGTAAAAATTTGAGAACTGTGAAAAAGATTACGTTAATTAATGTGAAAATTGTGAAAAAGATTACGTCATCAAATTCGGGCTGAAATATAATCGTAAGAATTTTAAAATAGTGAAAAACATTACGTTAATTGATGTGAAAAATATTACGTCATCAAATTCGGGCTGAAATATAATCGTAAGAATTTGAGAATAGTGAAAAATATTACGTTAATTAATGTGAAAATGGTAAATAAGATTACGTCATCGAATTTGGGCTGAAATATAATCGTAAGAATTTGAGAATAGTGGAAAAGATTACGTTAATTAATGTGAAAATTGTGATAAAGATTACTTCATCAAATTCCGGCTGAAATATAATCGTAAGAATTTGAGAATAGTGAAAAATATTACGTTAATTGATGTGAAAATTGTGAAAAATATTACGTCATCAAATTCGGGCTGAAATATAATCGTAAAAATTTGAGAATAGTGAAAAAGATTAGGTTAGTTAATGTGAAAATTGTGAAAAAGATTACGTCATCAAATTCGGGCTGAAATATAACCGTAAAAATTTGAGAATTGTGAAAAAGATTACGTTAACTATTATGGAAATTGTGAAAAAGATTACTTCATCAAATTCGGGCAGAAATATAATCGTAAGAATTTGAGAATAGTGAAAAAGATTACGTTAATTAATGTGAAAACTGTGAAAAAGATTACGTCATCAAATTCGGGCTGAAATATACTCGATGTAAAAATTTGAGAACTGTGAAAAAGATTACGTTAATTAATGTGAAAATTGTGAAAAAGATTACGTCATCAAATTCGGGCTGAAATATACTCGTTGTAAAAATTTGAGAACTGTGAAAAAGATTACGTTAATTAATGTGAAAATTGTGAAAAAGATTACGTCATCAAATTCGGGCTGAAATATAATCGTAAGAATTTTAAAATAGTGAAAAACATTGCGTTAATTGATGTGAAAAATATTACGTCATCAAATTCGGGCTGAAATATAATCGTAAGAATTTGAGAATAGTGAAAAATATTACGTTAATTAATGTGAAAATGGTAAATAAGATTACGTCATCGAATTTGGGCTGAAATATAATCGTAAGAATTTGAGAATAGTGGAAAAGATTACGTTAATTAATGTGAAAATTGTGATAAAGATTACTTCATCAAATTCCGGCTGAAATATAATCGTAAGAATTTGAGAATAGTGAAAAATATTACGTTAATTGATGTGAAAATTGTGAAAAATATTACGTCATCAAATTCGGGCTGAAATATAATCGTAAAAATTTGAGAATAGTGAAAAAGATTAGGTTAGTTAATGTGAAAATTGTGAAAAAGATTACGTCATCAAATTCGGGCTGAAATATAACCGTAAAAATTTGAGAATTGTGAAAAAGATTACGTTAACTATTATGGAAATTGTGAAAAAGATTACTTCATCAAATTCGGGCAGAAATATAATCGTAAGAATTTGAGAATAGTGAAAAAGATAACGTTAATTAATGTGAAAATTGCGAAAAAGATTACGTCATCAAATTCGGTCTGAAATATAATCGTTGTAAGAATTTGAGAATTGTGAAAAAGATTACGTCATCAAATTCGGGCTGAAATATAATCGTTGTAAGAATTGTGAAAAATATTACGTTAATTAATGTGAAAACTGTATAAAAGGTTACGTCATCAAATTCGGGCTGAAATATAATCGTTGTAAAAATTGGAGAATAGTGAAAAAGATTACGTTAATAAATGTGAATATTGCAAAAATGATTAAGTCATCAAATTCGGGCTGAAATATAATCGTAAGAATTGAAGAATTGTGAAAAATATTACGTTAATTAATGTGAAAACTGTATAAAAGGTTACGTCATCAAATTCGGGCTGAAATATAATCGTTGTAAAAATTGGAGAATAGTGAAAAAGATTACGTTAATAAATGTGAATATTGCAAAAATGATTAAGTCATCAAATTCGGGCTGAAATATAATCGTAAGAATTTGAGAATTGTGAAAAAGATCACGTTAATTAATATGAAAATTGTGAAAAAAATTACGTCATCAAATTCGAGCTGAAATATAATCGTTGTAAGAATTTGACAATTTTGAAAAGTGTAATAAACAGTGTTTGTTAAAAATAAATAACAAAGATTACGTTGATTAATGTGAAAATTGTAAAAAAGATTACGTCATTAAATTCGGGCTGAAATATAATCGTAAGAATTTGAGAATAGTGAAAAAGATAACGTTAATTAATGTTAAAATTGTGAAAAAGATTACGTCATCAAATTCGGGCTAAAATATAATCGTAGGAATTTGAGAATAGGGAAAAAGATTACGTAAGTTAAAGGGAAAATTGTGAAAAAGATTACGTCATCAAATTCGGGCTGAAATATAATCGTAAGAATTTAAGAATAGTGAAAAAGATTACGTTAATTAATGTGAAAACTGTGAAAAAGATTACGTCATCAAATTCGGGCTGAAATTTTATCGTAAAAATTTGAGAAGTGTGGAAAAGATTACGTTAATTAATGTGATTATTGTGAAAAAGATTACGTCATCAAATTCGGGCTGAAATATACTTGTAAGAATTCGAGAATTGTGAAAAAGATTACGTTAATTAATGTGATAATTGTGAAAAATAATACGTCATCAAATTCTGGCTGAAATATAATCGTAAGAATTTGAGAATTGTGAAAAAGATTACGTTGATTAATGTGAAAATTGTGAAAAAGATTACGTCATCAAATTCGGGCTGAAATATAATCGTAAGAATTGTGAAAAAGATTACGTTAATTAAACGAAGAAGAAAATGTTACCTGAAGAGCCTGCAAAAAACGTTAAGTTTGATAAACTGTGATAATATATGACAAAACAAATAAGAGTGATGCAAGTACCTGTTTGAATCCTCGATATATGAGTTTGATCTCCTTTTTGGTGAACTTGGTGATGCTGGCCAGCTTGGCGAGCTCTTCGGGCCTGTGCCGGCCCGCGTGCATGGTGAGCTCATCGAGGTCTTCCTCTGCAAGGAAATAATGCAAACTCTCTTACTCTTGTATTATTCTATAAGATTATGAAGCTGTTTTGGTTAATAAAACAGATGCTGCATAATATCAACTCTCCTTTGTGGGATGAAAGCGTAAACACTGAACTGGTGTATGATAAATTATATGATATATTTTTTTGAGATTAGGTAGAGCACTATCTGGAAAAACAAATATATGAACATCTAAAGAAGCAAGGTGAGGATATATCATACAAGACCTGTGTCTGCCCCATAATGACATACAGCATAGAGTCCAGAGCCGACACTGTCAGAACCAAAAATCTCCTTCGAACCAGCGAAATGAAGGTACTCAGGAGTATCGCTGGCAAAACCCTTCGTGATAGAGTACGAAACACAGAAATCCGAAGGACGTGCGAAGTTGAAGATATTGTCAGATGGGGACGACAGAGAAGAAGGTTCTGGAATGAACACGTATCCAGAATGGCGGGTGATTAGAGGGTGTATCTAGATGAAAATTAGACGGATTGGACGTGGAGGTAGCATTGAAGTATAAAATAGCCCCTGCGGTCCCCAAATTAGTCGAACAGATAGATGGATTGGACGTGGAGGTAGCATTGAAGTATAAAATAGCCCCTGCGGTCCCCAAATTAGTCGAACAGATAGACGGATTGGACGTGGAGGTAGCATTGAAGTACTAAATAGCCCCTGCGGTCCCCAAATTTCACGTTAGGGCCTTTTTTATAGTGACTCGTCAAATATAAAGTTAAATACACAAATAAATAATTCACTAGAATATCACAACAATATTTAGAAATAGCTACTAACTTTGTGCTCTCCTTTATTAATATAAATAACCTAGTATAAACAAAACATTAAGGACAATACTTTGCCTCTGGGGTTGAGTAACCCTGCATCAACATGTGTAAGGTTTCCATTCTACAAAGCAACTTGCATCTCGAACTACAAGTGAGCCCATGTGTTTTTTAAATTTCAAGATATATCCATTGAATTCTCGAAAAATCCAATTATTCTTGTTCTATGTAAGCGTTGTTCCACTAATAACAAATATAAGTTCTTTACCACTGTAAAATATGTGTTCCACAGTTACATAAGTCTACTTGGCTAAATTTGGTAATATTTTGTAATATAAACACATATATTGACATTTAAATATACTCGTACATATGCACATTCAATAATTTAAACAATGACTGTACAGTACCCGGCGGTAAGTAATACACATAGTTTGTAGAGCATCGTCTCTGTCATTCATACATGTGTTCCGTCGCAATTTGTCAGTCGTTACCGGACCGGACTATTAGCGCATCGTGCGACAGAGACGACGCTCTACGAGCGATGTGTATTACTTACAGCCGGGTACTTGTAATTACTTTATAATTACTTCTGATTTTTGTATGTATGTTTTGTATTTTGTTTTATCAAACACTGTTTATGCCACTTTTTGTATGTATGTTTTGTATTTTTTACTTGTCATATGTGCATTTGTATTTTGTTTTATCAAACACTGTTTATGCCACCACTTTTTGTATGTATGTTTTGTATTTTGTACTTTTCATATGTGCATTTGTGTTTTGTTTTATCACACTGTTTATGCCACTTTTTGTATGTATGTTTCGTATTTTGTACTTGTCATATGTGCATTTGTATTTGTTTTATCAAACACTGTTTATGCCACTTTTTGTATGAATGTTTTGTATTTTGTACTTGTCATATGTGCATTAGTAATTTGTTTCATCAAACACTGTTTATGCCACTTTTTTGTAATGGTATAACCCTACCGGTTTCAAGGCTTAAAGAAGAGTCTTGTTTGTGCTCCCTGATGATGAGGTGTGCACCTTGAAACCAAAAAGTGGAATAAACAGTGTTTGATAAAACAAATTACAGTGTCTTTAAACCTCCACAATGTTAATGCCTTAACTATAAATAATATATCTATGTGCATTTGTATGTAAAAGACACTGTTGTGTCGAAAATCAAACAAATAAATATAAGTTTTATATTTTAATTTGAAAGGACTCACAGTTAAGGCTTCTCTTTGATTTGATAGAACTCACAGATCTTTGAAAATTTTCAATTATTAAATCATTATTTTTGGCGTTCTCATTTTATATTATTATATTTTTAATACGAATTTATAAAAAGAAAAGTGGTTTTTCATATAACAATAGACGATACCCTTTTAACCATAGACATTCCATCCCCTTATAACGTTTGTTATTCACCATAGATACCATCTCTTAAGGAACCTTTTCCTCTATAGATAACGTATCAACAAAAACCTTTGTAAGATTTTTTACTTTTTGTCCGGAAAGTAGATTTACGTAAGGGGTTGTTATTGAGGGTGGACCAAAATTTTAAGGGATGAAGAAATATGTAAAGCTATCAATGGCTTGATGACATAAATGGAGAAAAAAGATTTAATTAAAAAAGGTTTAAATTTGGTACGAGACTTTGTCAGGTAATTATATTCACATGCACTGAATGTGTGTGAGTTTTGATGCCTCTTCACATGCGTCATCAGGTGATTAATAATGACAACCTCCGTAGCCTAGTTGATAGGGTGATTGTCTCTCAATCCTGTTGCGGGTTTGATTCCCATTGGAACAAAGATTTTTTTTTAAAGGATTGCAGTCTAGTTTTCATTTAGGCCCTCATTGATATCATTCTGGTTGGTTGAAAGATATTGTCACATTGCAATAAGCCCACCAGGTTGTACTGTATACAACGAAAGTGTTATACAACACAATATCATAAAATATATCATTACGTCATTTCCGTGTCGAGATAGGCTGACAGGACAGAGCGTTGTACAATTCTAACTCAACACGCATTCTTAGTCTCTTCCCCTTTCACACACCTTCTTAAACAACCTCTACGATATCTTACATTTTCAACTTTTCCTTCTTTCAGAATTTTATTCACTTGATCCAATCATTCTTTCCTAGGTCTTCCTCTTACACGACTTCAACTCACATCTGCACTGTATACCTGTTTCGTTAGTCTTTCTTCATTCATTCATTTTATATGCCCAAACCATCTCAAAGTACGTTTTATTTAACATGTCAAATTTATCCAATTTACTTTTATTCCGTATTCTGTGATACATTGTTACTCCACGCATTCTTCTTTATAAACGCATTTGTGCAGCATTTATTCGGCTCCTCTCAGTTTTTCTATAACAACGTTTCATTTCCATAAATCGAAGAAGATAATTATAATTACGATAAAACGATAATTTATATAGCGCCGTTTCAAGAGAAGATTTCCCTCAAGTGCGCGTGTATAGGGGATTATAATAATACTTATGCGGACAATTTATATAGCACCGTTAATGCCATGTTTACACGAGCTTAAACTTGAGAAAATGCAGCATGGTCCCTGTGACATTTGAAATGTCATATCTCAAAGGGATGGGGTAAAATAGTTTTTTTACAAATCGAATCGTTTTTTTATAAGTCGAAAAATAGTTTTTCTCTAAACTAACGTTTTAATTCCTAATTTTCATTATACTGACATTCTAATGTATTGTATGATTTGTATCTATCTTTAAATAGGCCAAGATCCACTATGGATTAATACTAATTACTAACATTTCATTTTATGTATAAAAAAATCGAAAATCCAATAATTGTATACCCCATCCCTAGCCAATGCAGACTAACGTAGTGACTTTTGACAAACTTCACCAAATTTTATTTGATTTTAACAAACTGCTACATTTTTGCTAATTTGTAACAAGATGTATTAATTTGTCATTATTGTTAGTTTTATGTAATGTACTTACCTAAATAACTTGCTATTTATTAGAATCGAGGCTTATATTAAAGTTGATAAAATAATTAAAATTACTGAACGTCGTTACAAGGTTGTATTGAAGCAAATTTGTGAACTGTCACAGGGACCATGCTACATTTTCTCAAGTATAGTACTTGTCATTAGTAGTTATCGTTTGTACTAAGCTGCTTAGTGACAACAAGAATATTAGTACTAAGATTTTCTAATGCTTGTTTACACGTGGATACAAGTCCGAGTGACAAGTGTGAGTGACAAGTGCGAGTGAGAAGTATTAACACTTGCCTCCCTGTGATGGATAGCGAGTGACCAGGACTTATATTTTATTTGATTATTCGACGTTTTAATACACAATAAAATGATTTTTATAGACAATTACAAAAAATAACCTAGCAGATTTTGCATAATTTTAATTTAAAACATACATTTTTCACTGGACGCTTACCGTCCAGCACCGTGGTTGGCGGATTTTTTTAGCACAGTAAGGCAAGTGTTAATGACAAGTACTAAGCTTGTGTAAACATGACATAAGAGAGAAGACCTATCATCAAGGGTGCTCTAATTCGGGAATCGAATCCACTATTATTGAAAGATATTTTTTTTTCAAAATAAATATTGCTTGGCTGTGACTTTTAGATTAAGCACGTTACCGCTCCTGCATATGTTATAAAAAATGTGAGAAATATACGCCAAATTCATGTACTATCTTTATTGTATACTCTCCTTAACCGTTCCGCCCCCGCTTCTTATCTCGTCAAAAAAATCAGCGTCTTTCCGATCATGATCTCAGTCCACCGCCCTTTTTCCTTTACGTCATCCTTCACTACCCATACAGTGAGACTCTGGAACCAGTTACAAACCAATGTAAGACTCGTTCTGTCCTTGGCATGCTTTAAGAAAGGACTGAAAAACTCTTAATTTCTAAGTCAATAATATAACGTGTTTCATTTCTGATTTTTTCTTTCCTCTCCCCCATCCCTTCCTTCTCCTTTGATTGATGATATCTCACTTTTACTTGAATGTGTATATGTCTGTGGCGACCGTATGCGCGGTCACTGAACCCACTGAACCCGGTCATCAAACTCGCATGCTTCACAATGCAAGACAATCAATGGACAAAGTCCACGCGTCGGTCATTCAACTCACTACCAGTGAAGACCGTATTCCATGAGGAAAGGAGAGGGCAACACATCTTTCGCGCTGTCTCCCAAAACAAAAAGGATACCTACGCGCGACAATAAACATATTGTAAGCGCAAAGACGAGACAGCGATATATCTCGTGCGCATTCCCGCGCACATTCAAAAAACATTATAAATACCGACGTTTGTCAATAAAATTTCTCTTTACATATTCCGATTTCGACAAGTTTTTATTTATCAACAATCATCCTCATCATCTCTCCTTTAAGGAACATACGTTCCTAAATGTTCATAAATTTCATAAATAAAAATAATATTTTGAATTCTTTTTGTAACCATTTAACTTCCTTTTGTTAGGTTGGTTGAAGATATTGCCACCTGACAATATTCCGCCAGATTGATCTTACAATGAAGTATTAAATAAAATAAAATAAATAAATATCTTAACATGCCTTGAAGAAATCTTGTAGGATAAATGTAGGTAATTTGGTAATTTCTCCACTATACGAGTATGACAGTTACGAATAACCCACAGACTATATCCCAATGACTTAAATACGAATGCCACAAACCTCATTACTCAATAATAAGGCTCACACAACTCCTTCATATAAGGACCAAATGAGAGCCTACTGTTCAAAATAATACTAAAGCCTAAGCGATCTAAGCGTAGTATGTCTATAATCATATTTAACATTTTTGTATTGATATTTCAGGCACCTTGCGGGGCCCCTTTATATACTTCATTCATAATGACACCAAAGCTTTTTATAATCGGATAATAATGAAGGCTTTAGAACGATTTACATGGGGTTTTATTATTCTGTATTCAGGAAATGCAAAATTGATAGGATTTACCCTTTTCCCATTATATTCGATGTATTCAAATTCTATGGGATTAGTTGGGTTTCTTCGGACTTCTATAGAATTAAAGATTTAAAATTTCCATATGGATATCTTCCAAACAAGGAGAATAAAAACAATTTATATTTAATTTATAATGGATTATTGACATCTGGTTTATTGAAACTCTATTTATTCTAGTTTGCTTGATTCACGAACTTCTCGACTCCAGTCTGTTTTCAATGCAGCTGCTAGGCTAATATATGGTATACTTGAGAAAATGTAGGATGGTTCCTGTGACGTTTGAAATGTCATGTCTCATAGGGATGGGGTAAAATGTTTTTTTTTTTACAAATTGAATAGTTTTTTATAAATAGAAATATTGTTTTTCTCTAAACTGACGTTTTAATTCCTAATTTTCACTATACTGACTTTCTAATGTACTATACGTATCCAGAAAGTAAGTGTACTGAGGCTCTCACGACCGGATGGATTTTATTTTCGACATGTTGGCTACACTTCCGTGTAGCCTGACCCTTCTCCTCCGCAACGAGACCGGTTCGAGGTCATTACGTTGAGAAGTGTCGACGTGACAACACGTTTCGTGAAAAATGTCAATCCAATCTCCCGCCAAGTGCAAAATACGCGGCGTCATCCGTTATCTCGTTTGGAAGGGAAAACCTCCGGTTGAGGTTTATAATGAGGTGAAAACTGCATATAATGATAAAGCTATGAATGGTACGAGTGTGTACAAGTGGTGTCGCGAGTTTAAAAACGGTCACGTCACACCTCTTCACCCTCCGCCAAAAAGTTCAAAACCACAATTTCAGCAAAGAAAATCATGGCATTCGTGTTTTGGGACTGTCAAGGCATAGTTTTAATTGAATATATGCCTCAAGGGGTATAAGATGATCTCATCAACTATGCAAGATACTGTGAGACCCTAAAAAAATTGTGGAGGGCGATTCAGAACAAGAGGAGAGGCATACTGACAAAGGGAGTCTGCCTGCTGCACGATAATGCCAGACCACACACGGCCAACGCCACGAAGGAACTGCTCGCCTCGTTTAAATGGGATGTCCTGAACCATCCCGCGCATTCCCCTGACCTAGCACCTTCAGATTATTATCTATTTACCTCCCTGAAGCTGCACATGGGTGGAAAAAGGGTAACCTACAAAAATTCAGTACACTTACTTTCTGGATATGCCTCGTATTATATGATTTGTATCTATCTTTAAATTGGACAAGATCCACACATAGGCCTACAATGTGCGATTTTTTTAATTTGAAAAATAAAAATATATTTATGCATTAAATATGTACTGGAACATGAAAAATACAATAAAACTTTTTTTTTTGTTTTTATATATTTATATTTAAAAAAAAGAGTATGGTTCATATATGAATCACTGCGCATTTGTAAGTTAATTATATGATATAAAAATATAAATGAAATTGTATATATTTTATTTCACTTATGTTACACATTTATACTAAAGAATAAAATAAAAAAAAATTAGATTACCTTGATTCAAACTGGAACAAATCACAAAAGTCATCTACGCGCAACAAGTCAAACTTCAACTGCCAAATTGACCGGTAAAACAGTTTCCTATTAAACCTTTGTGGTTTTAAAGCATGGAGATTATTGTATCACATTTGTAACAGCGCATGAGTCGTTGTTTATACCACTCAACACTAAAATATTTAGAAAAACTTTGGTTGATTCATATGTGCATCATTGCGCACTGTAGGGTTGAGGTAAAAGTGAGATATTACCAATTAAAGGAAAAGGAAGGGATGGTGGAGAGGAAAGGAAAAGAAAAATCAGGAATGAAACACGTTATATTAATGACTAGAAATTGATAATTTTTGCAGTTTTTTCTTAAAGTATGCCAATCACGGAGCGAGTCTAACGTTTGTTTGTAACTGATTTCAGAGTCTCACTGCATGGACAGTGAAGGATAACGTAAAAAAAGGAAGAGCGGTGGACTGGGAAGACCAATAAACAATCTCTGTCTGAGCATAGCACAAGTCCATGAATGGACGCTGAATTTTTTTACGAGATATGAAGGGGCGACGGGATAGTAAAGGATATTATACAATATATATAAAATGTAAATTTAGCGTCTGTTTCTCACGTTCAATCAGATGTTCCTTCGGAGAGAAGTAAAACTTTGAGGCCGATTTTTTCCTTATGTAATAAATTGATTGTTTCAAATTGATCCAATAGGGTGAGGCATTGTGATAGAGATTTGACGTTGCTGGTCCTATGGCGTGGAATGATCTATGTATATCTTAGTTAAATATACGAGTATATGGGTGGCATTTATCATTTGATGAACTCTTGAAGGCAACCTATTTTATGGAGGTCATATCAAAATATATAACGGTTATTATATGAACACTACACACATACTTTGCACTACACCTAAAGCCGAATGTATAACTATCACATATCAGAAGATCTTCAAAGGTTTCTTTGTAGTTCATCTTCCCTTCGTAAGTTTTCTGCGGTTTTTTTACTAAATATGTTCTTCTGAACATATGGAGATGCGGGAAGTGCGTGATCTAATGCCCGCAGCTACCACCTTCCTATCCTCAAACTTAACTGATATAAAAGTTTATTTTGTAATATTCTTAAGCTGTCAATAATACAGTGGGTTCGAATTCTGAGTATTGATGAGAGTTTGCTCTCCAAACGGCGCTTTGTAAATTGTGATTTTATAACTATTAATATCAAAACATATTGATAGATGTAACGGGAACGAACGAATGATGAACAGTTTAAACTTGTTATCAAAATAAATATACAGTTTAAATTTATTATCAAAATAAATAAATAGTGTAAACTTATTATCAAAATAAATATACAGTTAAAATTTATTATCAAAATAAATATACAGTTAAAACTTATTATCAAAATAAATATACAGTTTAAACTTATTATCAAAATAAATATACAGTTTAAACTTACTTTCAAAATAATATACAGTTTAAACTTATTATCAAAATAAATAAACAGTTTAAACTTATTATCAATATAAATATACTGTATAAACTTATTATCATAATAAATATACAATTAAAATTTATTATCATAATAAATATACAGGATAAACTTATTATCAATGTAGCGGGTTTAAATTTATTATTGAATAATAAAGTAATTTATTGTAAAATAAACTGTCTCATAAGTTTGGGGTGCGTTTTATCATCCGAAAAATATGGTTTTCAGACCTGAATATGTCTTAAAGCCTTCGACTATTTCACGAATATTAAAACCTTTAGCTAAATATTCTTTGATGGCTAGAAGTGTGAACGCGTCTCTAAATGAAGGGTTAAAATGTAACCGCAAGCGAGCCGTTGGAAGTGAATAATTGATATAGGAAATCGGTACATTTCCTTGACATTAGAACCGTTTCAGAGGGTCAGGCTCGATTTGTGGGGTCAATCATTTCACCCCCAATGGGACGGGTCAGCTCAGTCAATTCGGAGTTTTTCAATTCAGCGCCAGTTTTTCAGTACATAAGACATTCATAAGATAATGGGTTCATTTTTACTAAACAAAAAAATTGATGAAAGAAATTCCGGATATTTTCGACACTTGAAGATAAAATTATAAATTTTTGACACTTTTGTATAAAATTAATATTTTTTTATTAGATTTTTTTCGAAACTTTCGATAAAATTAATGTTTTTTTTTACTAAATTGTAATTTTCTGATGCATTTGGTTCAAATTGATACTTTTTCGATACATTTGGATGTAATTGTTATTTTCACAATACATTTGTATAAAGTGATAACTTTTCAATATTTTTATTCTATAGCTTTATGATAAAATAGTTTTTTTCTCTCCATATATAATATTTAGATTGGATTGATAATTTTTCAGTACAATGATTAAGGTAACTTTTTTGATACTTTTGGATAAAAGTGATGTTTTTCGATAAATTTGGATTAAATTGGCACTTTTTTCGATAAATTTGGATTCAAGTGGTAATTTTTCGATACATTTGGATACAATTCATATTCCTTTGTTACATTTGTATTATATTTAATTGATATTTTTGGATTCTTTTAGTAAAAAATGATGTTTTTTCGATACTTTTTAATGTAATTTGTATATTATCCATACCTTTTGGATAAAATTGATATTTTTCTAGATAAGTCGAAATAAAAAAACATTTTTTTTAAAATTTTTTGAAGAATCATTTTATTTTTCATATTTGACATTTTAACCTGTTCACCGCGTTAAAAATCAAATTCCACGAATCCTGTGCGCGGCACAATTTCAGCGTTTTTTAATTTCTAAGTTTAAACACATATTTTGTTTAGAACCACTTATATTTGATTACAACACCAAGTAAACATGACACTTAAGTAATTTCCTGATAATAAATAATAGTCATTACTCTTAAGGAGACTCATTAAATAAAGGAGATAAACTTAACATTACGTAAAATAAACAAAGGAATGTTACGATCAAATCAATGCTTCATGACACTCACCCAATCAAATGCATATAGCACTAGTAATGTTTATTTACGTAAGAGAGACTTAGTAATGTTTATTTACGTAAGAGAGACTCATCGCAGGACTCGATCCGCGCGACAGGTCGTTACATGTGACGCAATAGCTGGAAATATTGAGAAACCAAAAAAATTCGGCGCTCTGTTTATTCAACAATATCTCATAAACTAATATATTATTTGACAAGGTTTTCAGAGATGTCGCTAGAATAAAGATTATTTTAAATTTTAGTTCAATTTTTATTCCGGTTTTGTGTCATTTTTTTAAGTATTTGTGATTTGAAACTTGGATTGTCGTCAGATCCCAGGCGTTTGTGCTCCCCGCGGGGAACACGTTAAATGAACATCATTCAAATACCATAAACTGTGATATTGTCATCACTGATATGGCATATCTTTAGTTCGGAGTAGCCAATCGGTCCGGAAATGAACCGATGTAAGGCTGAGTAGAGATCCCTTGGGAAAAGTTTAACTATATTTTTTTTCTTTTTAACCTGGCGAATTTATTGCCATGTGCCAATCTCTTCCAACGAACCAGAAAGCTGTTTTTATAGGCCCTAAGTGTTAACCAGACTGGAATCCTTTTTATTATATTATCTACATACGTAAATTTTTTTACATTATCTACATCTATTTATTACATTATCTACATACGTAAAGGGTGTGGGCTGAAAAAACATCGGATGTCCCCGTGGCTGGGTTCGCCCTATATTGGTGGGGTGTATCTTGGCCGAGGGGATGTTATTAGATGAGCCCAGACCTTTTGATAGCTTCTGTATTTAATGTATTATCTGCAATTTATGTGTTTTAGAAGTGTTATTTAAATATATTTTGTACATACGATGCTGCTATCAATAAACCTATATTTATTTATTTAATATCACAAAGTGTTTTCTGCAGATTGATTCCGACGGCCGCAAAAATTAGGGCAAAACGACAAGATTTATGATTGATATATCATATAGAAGACTTCCCTGGCTTAGTTGGTAAGATACTTGTCTTCTGATCAGTTGGTAATATACGAGTACTTGTCTCTGATCAGTTGGTAAGATACTTGTCTTCTGATCAGTTGGTAAGATACTTGTCTTCTGATCAATTGGTAAGATACTTGTCTTCTAATCAGTAGGTAAGATACTTGTCTTCTGATCAGTTGGTAAGATACTTGTCTTCTGATCAGTAGGTAAGATACTTGTCTTCTGATCAGTTGGTAAGATACTTGTCTTCTGATCAGTAGGTAAGATACTTGTCTTCTGATCAGTAGGTAAGATACTTGTCTTCTGATCAGTAGGTAAGATACTTGTCTTCTGATCAGTTGGTAAGATACTTGTCTTCTGATCAGTAGGTAAGATACTTGTCTTCTGATCAGTAGGTAAGATACTTGTCTTCTGATCAGTTGGTAAGATACTTGTCTTCTGATCAGTAGGTAAGATACTTGTCTTCTGATCAGTAGGTAAGATACTTGTCTTCTGATCAGTAGGTAAGATACTTGTCTTCTGATCAGTTGGTAAGATACTTGTCTTCTGATCAGTAGGTAAGATACTTGTCTTCTGATCAGTTGGTAAGATACTTGTCTTCTGATCAGTTGGTAAGATACTTGTCTTCTGATCAGTTGGTAAGATACTTGTCTTCTGATCAGTTGGTAAGATACTTGTCTTCTGATCAGTTGGTAAGATACTTGTCTTCTGATCAGTTGGTTAGATACTTGTCTTCTGATCAGTTGGTAAGATACTTGTCTTCTGATCAGTTGGTAAGATACATGTCTTCGAACCTGGAGGCTGCAGATTCGATTCCTGCTGGAATCAAGTTTTTCAGTCCTCTTTTAACTCAAGGCTTCATAAACATTTTTCTGTTTGTTTGGTGGAGATTGCCACATGACAATAATCCCACAAAATTATACTATATACAGAGAAAATGTTATACGTACTCGTAATTCGCTAGGGTGCTGTTATAGCTGCCAGACGGGATTGGTTTAATAATAGTAGGTTCAAGTTTGTTTTATAAACGACGCTATATATTTATTTATTTAACACTTTTATTGCAAATACAATCTAGAGGGCTTATTGCCAGGCGGCAATCTCTTCCAACAAACCAGATAAAAGTAAATTAACCAAGTAACATGGTTGCATAAATCATTCTAATGACTATCCATCGCCACGAAATCCACAAACACATACGTGAGCATGTGCGCACGAACCCCACAAAGACGGACAATCACCCGAACATTATTTTTCATGTAAAGTGAGATATCATCAATCAAAAAAAAGGAAGGGATGGTGGAGAGGAAAGGAAAATCGGGAATGAAACACGTTATTTTACTGACTAGAAATTAAGATTTTTTTCAGTCGCTTCTTAAAGCATGCCAAGGACGGAGGGTGTCTTATATTGGTTTGTAACTGATTCCAGAGTCTCACTGCATGGCTAGTAAAGGACGACGTATCTCTGTTTGTGCGTAGCGCTAATCCATGATAGGAAAGATGCTGAAAATTTTCGGTGAGATAAGAGGGGGTTGCGGGACAGTTAAGGATATTATACAATAGAAACAGTTTATAAATTTGGCATCTATTTCTAACATTCAACCAGTTCAATGCCTTCTGGTATGAAGTTATATGATCGTACTTTTGTAGGTTGAAAATAAATCTTAGACGCACATTTTGACGACCCTGTAATTTGTCCAGCTGTTCCTCTATAACAAACAAGTAACAGACGTCCGCATAGTCCAGAATCGGAAAGAGCAGAGATTGTACGAGTAAAATTTAGGTTTTAGTAGACAGGAATCTTTGCAACACTTTAAGGGAATGAAGGCTGAAGAAGATTCTTCGGCTTACCTCATTTATTAGATATCGCCATGAGTGAGTGTTATCTATTAGCACTTCTCCATATTCTAGCACAGAAAAAAATATCCGCAGAATTATCTTGCGTACAACTGTTCTTCCATTAAAACGTGCAGCGTACAAACGGGCACAGCAGGTAAGTCCTGGCACTGAAAAGGTAGCGCTGAAATGGCGGCGAAGTCCTATATTCCGTCATTATAAATCATGTTTATTATGTCAGGAACATTGAATTGAGTTAATGAGAGATAGTTACTGACGTTATCGTGTCATATTAGACTTAATAAAGAGAGACGTATTGTAATAAATCAGATATTACAAGTCATACAACGCAATTACCTGTGTCCGCGACTCGTTCGTGTTAATGTAAGTCATTTTAGAAGATTTTCATGTCACATTTGATATACTCGTATATAACAGATAATTGTATAATGGCCATGTAAATATATATGTATGTTCGTAGACGTGTCACATTTTTTCCCTTGCAATATAGAAAATATAATCTTTTGTTCCATCTTCAAAATGACGCAAAAAACGCTGAAGCAATTTAAGTTATTAGTTCGATCCCCACCCACTCCGTGGTGGGAGACCAAATTAGTCTCCTCCAATGCGACCTTAACAAGATGATCCAAAGCTTAATTATTGAAGTGAAACTTTTATAGGCACGGTAGGGCAAATTGGCCTGAACGTCACGAAAAGTGAAACGCTTCCCCTTCTCCGACTTTAATGGTAATATTTCAAAATGATCTTTAATATTTATTTATATTAATATAAATAAATAAATTATATAAATAATCAATTAAAAATATTAAAAATAAATTTATAATTGTTAATAATATAAATAAATAATTTGATAAATGAACGATAAATAAATAAATTTATTTATTTATTAAATATAAAATTAAATATTACATTATAATACAATATAATAATAAATATTTATATTTAATTTATTAATTAATTAATAAAAATTAACTTATTATAATTTAAAAATATACTATAATAAATAAATAATTAATTTTCAATTAATACTTATTATTAATAATAAAAAATATTATTAATAATATTATTATAAATAATATTAATATAATTAAAGCCAATAATATTAATATTGATTATAATAATTAATTCATTAGTATTAATAATTAATTTATTAATTACAATATTTATATTTATTAGTAATAAAATATTAATATTATAATTATTAAAAAATATTAATTGATTAAAATTATTTTAAATATTCATAATTATTTATTAATAATTAATAAGTAATTAGTTTTTAATTAATTTCCTATAAATCAATAATTTTAATTATTTATTAATAATTATTAATGAATTATTCAGTAGTAAAATAATAAATAATTAAAAATAATTAATAAATAATTAAAAATTATTTTTAATTGATTAATTAATTGATTTGTTATTTATTAATTAATAACATTTATTTAAATTAATTAATTAATGTAACCATTTTCTAATCAAAAAAAAAAAAAAGTTAACAAAAAAAAAAATAGCAATGCATAAAATGATCTTTTCCTAGTAGCTAAGAAGTTTCACTTCTACAGCGCGAGAGTCTCACGCATCTGTTTTTTTTGTGAGTGTAAAGTCACATAGTGACAAAGAAGGAACTGTCTTAAAAATTCTCTTTTCCGGTGGTGATACACCTACCTGTGAAAACAATAGTTGTGACGGCGGACTTTAGAGCTGACATTATACTAGAAGGTAAGTGACTCGCAGAGCAATATTATTTATGAACTTGCTTAAGGCCTGGAGTTCAAACAGGCCAGTAAGTTGTTAGTACTTTCACAAACAGGCCAGTTAGTTGTTAGTACTTTCACAAACAGGCCACTATGTTGTTAGTACTTTCACAAACAGGCCAGTAAGTTGTTAGTACTTTCACAGAAAAAATTGAAAACAGCAAAACTATCCTTCTACGCCATCAGATCGGAGTAACCAATCGATCCGAAAATGAACTGATGTAAAGCTGAATGGAGATTTCTTCTGAAATTGTCGACTCGATTAGCATTGAAATACCACATAATATGATCAGTGGATTGATAAAGATGGTCGCAAAAATTACAACAGGGCAAAGGAAGAACATTGAAGCTAAAAAGTTTGCCATTAAAACTATGACCAGAGATAAATTGGGTAGTCCAATAGCTTGGGTACACCCACGGAAAACCATGGCGCTGTGATGCATTGAAAAAAATTAAATATCTATCTTGATTTTTGTAACTGAGTCAACAACAGCTTAAACAGCGCTAAAGTATTTTTTTCACAATAATATACATTCAGCACGTTTGGAATGAAGTCTACTTTATCATTGCGTTTTTAATACTGATAATTGTGATCCTCGACTATGTATGAAATTTCGTGCAAAAGCTAATTTCATATCTCCCGGTCATGGACCATGTTGAACCATGCAGCACTTATAAATGGCTATGTTAACTCCTTAATTTAATTCGTCCTTGTTAAAGGTCATCTTCCTTATGTTTACTTTCTCTCAAATATCCCCGTGACAACCAGCTTCAGCAATATGCCCAAAGTTTGGATTATTATTTTTTGTTGAGAGCCTTTCGATAATTTTCAATTCTTGGATGATAAAAGCCTGGTGTCCCTTGCGGTCTATGAAATACCAAACGTCTGCCTTCAACACTACACCTCGAAGGCATCTACTTAGTTTCTTTACTGATCTCTCATCATCCTTTTTTCCATTTCATGCAGTGCTATGAAGAATACTACAGACATACTACATTTATCAAAAAGTTTTAGGACCGGCTACCGTGTGGCGCTGTCAGTCACCCGATTGGAATTCTTTTTTTTGTTAGGTTACCACATCTATCATTGACACATCCCTTTTAATTTCAGCGTCAAAGCTTGACATTTGTAAAAGTTACGCTGTACTGAGTACATCTACCTTTGTGCGTGTTTTCGATTTTTTACAAGATTGAAAATGGCATTAACTGTACATCAACGAGTTTGCATTAAATTTTGTGTGATAAACGAATTTAACGGTCCGCAGACCTTGGAAATGTTGGAAAAGTGTTTTTCGGTGCCACGAATGCTTCAGAAGTGGTCGTGAGCCAGTCAAGGATGACGAACGCAGTGCAGTCGAAAACCGATGAAAACATCGATAAAATCAAAGAAATGTTGGCCGAAAACCCCAAATTGTACATAAGAGAGCTGGCAGAGGACTTGAACATCGCTTATGGATCCACTCAAGACATTTTGGTTAGGGATTTGGGCTTCAGACGTGTCGCTGCAAAACTGGTGCCGAAATACCTCAATTTCATGCAAAAAAAGGACCTCGTTGAAATCGCGAAAGACATGATTTCCATGAGTTTTTTTTACCAAAAACAACACGACTACTATCCAGCAGCGTTTGAATTAACCTGATCTGGCTCGCTGCGACTTTTTCCTGTTCAACCGACTTAATAAACCGCTTCGCGGAACGCGTTACAGCACCCGAGAGGATGTCATGAAAAAATCGAAGACGGCTCTGATGGACATACCGAAAATTGAGTACCAGCGGTGTTTCGAGGATTGGATCAAGCGCTGAATTAAGTGCGTTGCAGTCGACGGGGAGTACTTTGAAGGGGACCATATCGATTTTGATGAATAAACTTGTATTTTCGATTTTATGAATAAAGTCCTAAAACTTTTTGATCAAGGTAGTATTGGATTATGAAAGGTTGTTGCTTCTAAGTTATTTGGAAACTATGAATTTAAAGAAAATCTAAAAGGTGATCCATGTCATTATTGTTAAGATTTCTTATCGATTATGTTCGTTTATTTCTTCCTAATTGTCCTTGCTTCTATTCCACACAGTGCTTTGGGTAATAATATAATAAGAAGACAATTTTTTTCTGAATAAAGACATCCTTTAAGAAACCTATAAAATTATTTCACAGAGTGTTTCTTTCGCTTAATGCTCCAAAGACGTTTTCATTGTTAATTTATCACTTTCAATACATTAACTCACACACTATATCTATTATATAGTATTATTAACTGTCCCACCCCCCCTTCTTATTTCGCCGAAAAAATTCAGCGTCTTTCCGATCATGGACTAGCGCTACGCTTAAAGATAAATTATTTATTGGCCTTTCCAGCTCCCTGCTGTTCTTTATTTACGTAGTATTTGACTGTCCATGCAGTGAGACTCTGGAACCAGTTACAAATCAATATAAGAATCGCTCCATCATTGGCATGCTTTAAGAAGCGACTGATAAAACTGTTAATTTCTAGTCAGTGATATAACGTGTTCAATTTCTGATTTTTCTTTTCATCCCCACCATTCCTCCCTTTTCCTTTGATTGATGAAATCTCACTTTATTGAAAATTAACGTTCGTCTTTGTGAGGTTTGTGGGCATATGCTCACGAATGTGTTCATGGATTTCGTGGGGATAGATAGTCATTTGAATGTTTTTTTTGCGGCCATTTAACTTGCTTCATTTAATTTTGTCCAGTTGGTTGGAATAGATTGCCACCTGGTAATATTATAATACCACCAGATTGAATTTGTAATTCAAATTTGAAATTGATAAATAAAGACCATTTAGTTTGTATGTAAAAAAAAAACTGGCAAAACCCTTCGTGATAGAGTACGAAACACAGAAATCCGAAGGATGTGCGAAGTTTTTGAGTTTTTGAAGAAATTGTCAAATATGGACGACAGAGAAGAAGGTTCTGGAACGAATATGTATCCAGAATGGCGGAACCAAGAACCGTAAGAATGCCCAGGGACAGTATCCCCCAAGCAAGCAGACCTTCAGGACGACCTCCCAAAATATGGAAAGACAGCTGGCAGTCGACGTCGCAAGAGGGAAACGATGATGCAGGACCATAACAGGCGAACAGGCCTAAAATAAGAAGAAGAAGAAGAAGTTTGTACGTTTGTTTCGTGGAATCAAGTTACCAATAAAAAATACCGTAACGACGTTTATCCAAGAAAAATAAAACAACGTATCACACCCTCTGAGTACAGTAAATCCTAGTGATATTATCTCAAAATATATTCAGAAACGTTAGTTTCAAGGGCTTTTTTTCCTCGCTGGTGTTAAATCTATTGACACTATGTCATATTCAGAACATGCACTAAGGGATAAAAACGTCTATTTAAATTTTAAAACAGCCTCCATTGAAACACTAACGACATGGTGAAGCGTTTCAACCCTTTGAAAAGGTTCTGGTGTCGAGTCACATTACAAATTCTGCCACATAAATTATTCATGTCCAGACCGACGCCTCCCTCTGCTTATGGAGGGAAGTAATTATGCTGAGGGTGTCGTGGGGAACCGTTAATGGTTTGAGACATTTACCTTGTTTATTATCTGTTAGCATCATTATGCAAAAATCTAACCAGTTTACACACCTTATACTTAAATCAGTCTTTATCTGCTTCAAAGTACGAGTATTGATATATATGGGTGGCATGTACAATTTTAGGAAGCACTTAAAGAAAACCCTTTCTGGTAGGTATAATAAAAAATAAGATAAACTCATTCTTATTCAAAGAAGTTGAGGAAGTGACTGTAAGACAATATGGATTCTCATATGATTTTAAGGTACTTTTCTATTAAGTTATATCCTGGTCCATGTCCTTCGATTCCACCATCTTCATATATGATACATTTAAGTTTTTTATGCGTTTCTCTTCCAAAAATTGATTAATTTGGTCGGGCAACGTTTTTTTAGGTCTTACAAACTTTTTGCTTCCTTCGTACTACTTGTATAGATTACAATTGTTAATCTTTCATCACTTAAACATATATACTCGAACCTCTGTGGCCCAGTTGGTAAGACACGTGTTTCCCAGTACGGAGACTGCAAGTTCAAATCCCGCTGAAACCCAGATTTAAAAAAAAAATAGATATGGCCAAAGTCATAGGTATCCTTAATACCCTCGAACGCTAGGCGGAAAAAGTGTCTGTGTCGTTCGAGGGGAGTGGCACAGCGCGGAGTTCGAACTGACGATCTTCCACACAGAAGTTCAGCGCATTACCGCGTGGCCATGCACCTCTATTATAACTTGCCCAGCCTGATACTCGATTCGTATATCCTCAAAATGAAGAAAATACATATTTAAAAAAAAAACGGGACGAAAAAATGCTGGTGTGTTCAGGTCGTCTTACTTCAGGCGCGCCATCGAATCCAGTACAGCGGTGAGACTGGTGAGTTTGCTAGTGTGTAACGATTCCCTCACTTAAATGGAAAATGCTGGTGTGCTCCGATCGTCTTACTTCAGGTGCGCCATCGGATCCAGTACAGCGGTGAGACTGGTGAGTTTGCTAGTGTGTAACGATTCCCTCACTTAAATAGAAAATGCTGGTGTACTCAAATCGCCTTATTTATTAATTTATTTAACACTTTTAATGTAAATACAATCTGGCGGGATTATTGCCAGGCGGCAATTTCTTCCAACCAACCAGACAAAAATAAAGGAAGTAAGTTACGTGGTCGCATAAATCATTCAATTGACTATCCATCCCTACGAAATCTATAAACATATACGTGAGCACACGCCCACGAACCCCACAAAGACGGACAATCCCCTGAACATTATTTTTCATATAAAATGAGATATCATCAATCAAAAGGAAAGGAAGGGATGGTGGAGAGGAAAGGGAAAGAAAAATCAGGAATGAAATACGTTATTTTACTGACTAGAAATTAAGAGTTTTATTAATCGCTTCTTAAAGCATGCCAAGGACGGAGCGAGTGTTATACTGGTTTGTAACTGATTCCAGAGTCTCACTGCATGGAAAGTAAAGGACAACGTAAAGAAAGAGGAGCGGTGAACTGGAAAGGCCAATAAACAATATCTGTTTAAGCGTAGCGCTAATCCATGACGTCTTACTTCAGGTGCGCCATCGGATCCAGTACAGAGGTGAGATCGGTGAGTTTGCTAGTGTGTAAACGATTCACCCACTTACTTAACGATAAAAAAAGAGAAATGATACATAAACTCCAAGGCGAAACTTTGCTTTCTAAAATTGACGTTGTAATGGCGAGGGTATCCTCGAATTCGATATCCAGCAACGAAGACGTAGATGAGTTGAAGAATGTGTGTTAAGATAGGAAAGTCTAGTACTATGTTCTCTCTGTGTACCCCAACTTTACTAAGTGGTAAGCTTTTTGATCCATTGAAATATGGGGCTATAATTTAACTCAGCAACAAACAAGTTCAACTTAACGTAATCAGTTGATAAATTACATTGTTGAAGTTTCTCTTAGACCCTGGCAAGATGTCAACTTCTCTTCGTAGATAAACCAGTGGAACAATAAAATAGTTTTGTAAACTCGGGTTAAATAACAACTCAGTTATCTGACTCAAAAAGATGCTAAGTAAAATGAGAAACATGAAATATTAGATTTGGTTGTTAATGTTGTAGTTTGATTTATTAAACTCCATTTATTAATTTATTTTTTCAGGTCCTTTGTACATTACAGGTTTCCCTAATTCATATAAGGACCAATCATAACACGTACAATAAAACATGTATAAAACAGTTCAACATTTTAAGACTTATAAATAATATTGTAATAAAGTGTTTGTTACACTAAAACACTATGATAAAATGTAGCATGTTTAAATAATACAAAAATAATAAATTATTTCAAGTAAAGCGTTTTTCAAATTGAGCGGTTTTTTTAATTCTTGAATAAAACACACAATTGCCTTTGATTTCAAAAAACTTTTTATTGGTAATTGAAGTATAATGTATGACATTTAAACACAAAAAACAATATCCGCCAAATGTCCACCTCTTGCAACTCCACAGATGTCCACTCTTTTGTCAAAATATTCGATGACATTTTGGAATGATTGCGATTCTAACTCATCGATAACGCGAATGATTTCGTCCTTCAGTTCAGGAATTGATCGGGGTCATTCTTATAGACCTGGTTTTCACGTAACCCTAGAGAAAATAGTCCGACGGTGTCAGATTACATGATCTTGATGGCCAATTAACATCACCGTTTTCGGAGATTACAATATATAAAATAATTCAACAATTTGAACGCGTTGTTGTATTGTATACGACTCCATTTTTATAAATATCATACATTACACTTCTCAAATGTTACAAGACCCAGGCAAGTTTACGACGCCATCTGTGTTATTATCCAACAATAAAAAACCGATCAATTTGAAAGACCCTTTACTACACTAAATTCAAGAGATTTTTCCTGAAGGAGCTGAGCGACACATGAAATGTATATATATACCTACAAACAAATCATTAGGTCGTGTCTCTTGCGGGATAGGCAGAGAGAACAGACCTTCAATTTTTTATCCAAACACACAATATTCGCCTCCTCCACATTCACACATCTTGTCATACACAATTACCCATGAGGTGCATGGCCGCAGGGTAACGTATTAGATTTCGGTGCGAAAGGTCGCCAGTTCAAATCCGGTGCAGTGCTACTCTTCTCGAATGAAACAGGCATTTTTTTACCACCTAGTATTTAGAAGTATAATGATACCTATGACATCGGCCATATTTGATCAGCAAACTCACCGGCTACACCACTGTACTGGATCCGATGGCACACGTTTTTGAGACTATCGGAGCCCACCGGCATGTTTTTCAACCCCCGAAAACTGGAAAAAAAAATGTGTGGTTCGTTCGTGGGGAGTAACACAGTGCAGGGTTCGATCCGGTGACCTTCCGCACGGAAGTCCAGTGCATTACCGCACGGTCATCCATCTCATGGGTTAAAAATGCAATATTACAAAATAAATATTTATTAATCTTATTTATACTTAAGGCGTAATTTGTTTAGTCAAACACTGTTTATTCCACTTTATATAACGGTATAACCCTATCGGTTTTAAGGTTTTCATCTCATCATTAAAAGAACACTAACAATACTGAATAATGTTCGAACTGGTACCGACATAACTGCTTCTAACGGTAAAAATACGGCCAAGCAATTTAGACAGAGAATTTTTAATTATTTTACTGCATAAATTGGACAGATTAGAGGCATTGGAACGAACACCTGGCAAATACATACTATATATTCCCAAGACTTCACCGCACCTGCTTGCTGAAGTTGTCTCCTGCCTCCTTCCACCCATAATTTCCGACCAGAATTTTAACCGTTAGAAGCGTGTATGTCGGTACCAGTTCGAACATAACTCGGTCTCATTTGTGCTCCCCTGATGTTGAAGTGAAAACCTCGAAACCGGTAGGTTTATACCATTATATAAAGTGGAATAACCAGTGCTGGACTAAAAACAAATTACAAATATTTATAGGATTTGTGTAAGGATAGGAAGGTGGTGTCTGCGGACATTCTATTGGGTACTTCCCCGCATCGGCACATGTTAAGATACAACTATTTTGTATTTATTCAACGATATTTTTGGCCATTGTCAATCCAAATTGTGTCAGCGTTATTTCGTCGATTGATTTTAACCTTTCCCTTACTGTGCTAAAAAAAATCCGCCCGTTCCGGCGATGTGTATTCAATACACATGTAAAAATGAGCGATTTAAAATCGGAAAAATAAGAATATTCATAGCCAATAGCTTAAATTAATTAAATTGGAAGTCAAAAGTGATAATAATTTAAATTGAATTAGTGAAAATACGAAAAAAAAAACATCAGACGACGTTCACAAAACGGGTGAAACGACCACCTCGAAAAAAAGCCCGCTGGCTACTGAGCGAGAGAAGCGAGCGAACTGAGATTCTTTTCATTGAGTTTCCATGTACTAGAGTGAGAGGGAGACGTGAATAGCGTCGCTTCCTCACCCATAGCGGTTTTTAAGAATGAATAAACCTACGTCACACACTGGCACACGTTTGATTGTATAAGTGAATTTATTCCCGATTTTCACAAAATATCTCTGAAGTGGCCGATAAGTGCTAATTATTATAAATATTATTTTTTCATTCAATGCGTAAATGTATTACGGAGGAATACCTACAATATGAACCCAGTATTTATTATATTTATAGATATATTAAAGTTTTTAGAAGCAATGTGTACTAGTTACACATCACAGGGAAGGAAGGGTTAAGCAGTTGTTTTATTCCAGTGCGTTACAGCGCGGCTATGCGCCTCATCTACCATATAATCAGCATACAATAGTCTACATATATTATCTTTTTCTCATCTACCAAAGATCTATTATCAAATAGATCGTGTAGTATTATTGAATTCTAAAAAAAAGTGCGTGATATTATTCCCTTAACACGTTCCCCGACACTTGTGGGAACCCGCGTTCCCTGTCGCCATCTGTTTCCTGGGATAATTTATGTATCGGAGAAGGCACTGTGAATAGCAATGCTTTCCCATGGGATGGGGGACCGTCGGCCCATGTTCTTTGTATGGTTTATTGATTGGGTGGGTGTGTTTAAAGTTTGTGATTGGAAAGTGCGTAATTGGAAATTGATTTGAAGCTGGAAGCTTATGTCGCTAATATTAATACGCTGGAAATTGATTAGACGGAGGTAAAGAATTATTATTAATTAATTAATTAACTAGACGGAGGTAAAGAATTGTTTTCAATATGAAGTTTTACTTGTTTTTGTGGCTTCGTGTTGCTGTTTTCATAGAACAGTTGTGTGCAATCTGTGGGTTAAGACACGCGTTATTGAAAAAAGGAGATAACTTACATATTTATCGATTTATTTATTGAACACTTCATTGTAAAAACAATCTGATTTAACAATGCAGTGTTCAATATGGCCTGGTATGTAGTTGCATTAGGTATAGCTCCTATCAGCAATGCTTCTTGCCTATTAATTGCATTAGGTGTAGCTTCTATCAGTAATGCTGATCGACTACTAGTTGCATTAGGTGTAGCTCCTATCAGCAATGCTTGTTGCCTATTAGTTGCATTAGGTGTAGCTCCTATCAGCAATGCTTATTGCCTATTAGTTGCATTAGGTGTAGCTCCTATCAGCAATGCTTGTTGCCTATTAGTTGCATTAGGTGTAGCTCCTATCAGCAATGCTTGTTGCCTATTAGTTGCATTAGGTATAGCTCCTATCAGCAATGCTTGTTGCCTATTAGTTGCATTAGGTGTAGCTCCTATCAGCAATGCTTGTTGCCTATTAGTTGCATTAGGTGTAGCTTCTATCAGTAATGCTTATCGCCTACTAGTTGCATTAGGTGTAGCTCCTATCAGCAACGCTTATCGCCTACTAATTGCATTAGGTGTAGCTCCTATCAGCAATGCTTGTTGCCTATTAGTTACATTAGGTGTAGCTTCTATCAGTAATGCTTATCGCCTACTAATTGCATTAGGTATAGCTCCTATCAGCAATGCCTGTTGCCTATTAGTTGCATTAGGTATAGGTTCTATCAGTAATGCTTGTCGCCTACTAGTTGCATTAGGTGTAGCTCCCATCAGCAATGCTTGTTGCTTATTAGTTGCATTAGGTGTAGCTTCTATCAGTAATGCTTATCGCCTACTAGTTGCATTAGGTGTAGCTCCCATCAGCAATGATTGTTGCCTATTAGTTGCATTAGGTGTAGCTTCTATCAGTAATGCTTATCGCCTACTAGTTGCATTAGGTGTAGCTCCCATCAGCAATGCTTGTTGCCTATTAGTTGCATGAGGTGTAGCTTCTATCAGTAATGCTTATCGCCTACTAGTTGCATTAGGTGTAGCTCCCATCAGCAATGCTTATTGCCTATTAGTTGCATTAGGTGTAGCTCGTATCAGCATTTTTCAGACTTAAAAAAGTACCCTCAAACCCTTCCCCACGTTAATAAGGTAGCATATTTTAGCCTGCTTAAGTGGATGGATGGGGTGCAGAATGATAAGCTTAGGTGGATGGATGGGGTGCAGAATGATGCAAACGTGATTGGCACCAGGGGCTGGAGGAGTGCATCCCAGGATAGGGGGGAATGGCAACGACTGCTGGAGGAGGCCGGAGCCCACAATGGGCTGTAGTGCCATTGATGATGATGATGATATTTTAGCCTGAGAGAGAACGTATATTATTTATAGTGAAGGCATTAACACTGTGGAGGTTAAAGGCATTGTAATTTGTTTTTATCAAACACTGTTTATTCCACTTTATGTAACGGTATAACCTTACCAGTTTCAAGGTATTTACTTCATCATCACGGGAGCTCAAACATTAGTCTTGTTTTTGTTTCCTTGATAATGAGGTGAAAGCCTTGAAATCATAGGGTTATACCATTACAAAAAGTTGAATTAACGGTGTTCTATAAAAACAAATTACAATGTATATTATTTATAATTAAGACATTAACATTGTAAAAGTTTAAATATATTGTAATTTGTTTAATCAAACATTGTTTATTCCACTTTATGTAACGGTATAACTCTACCGGTTTCAAAAGTTTCAACTCATCATAAGGGGAGCACAAACAAGACAAATGTTTGTGCTCTCCTGATGATGAGGTGAAAGCCTTAAACCGGTAGGGTTATACCGTTATAAAAAGTGGAATAAACAGTGTTTGATAAAACAAATTACAATGTCTTTAAACCTTCGCAATATTAATGCCTTTACTATAAATAATTTACATAGTAATTTATTTTATCAAACACTGTTTATTCCACTTTTTATAAAGTTATAACCCTACCGGTTTCAAGGTGCACACCTCATCATCAGGGGAGCACAAACAAGACAAATGTTTGTGTTCCCCTGATTATGACACCGGTAGGTTTATACCGTTACATAAAGTGGCATAAACAGTGTTTGATTAAACAAATTACAATGTCTTTAACGTCTACAGTGTTAATGTTTTAAATATAAATAAAATATTAATAATGTTATACGAGTATATTCACTGCACCGGAAATAGCACGAAGGACAAAAGTAGCGTGGTGCTCATTTGGATGTTTGAACAACATCTTCAAAAGTAATCTTCCAATATCCTTGAAGCGAAGGGTTTACAACCAGTGCATCCTTCCAGTACTTACGTATGGCTGCGAGACATGGACGCTCATAGTAAAAAAACACACAAAAGCTCCAGACCGCACAAAGGGGCATGGAGAGATGCATGTTGGGATATACTAAAAGATACCCTAAACGAAACACCTGGATTCGCAATATAACAAAGGTAGAATACGTTATAAAGGTGTGCAAAAGAATGAAGTGGCAATGGGCCGGACACATAGCCAGAATGTCGGACTCCCGATGGACATCCGAAATAATTCAATGGTACCCAAGAGGCATAAAGAGGCCCTGAAGAAAAAAAGACCGAAGGTACGCTGGATAGATGAAATCAAGAAGCATGGCTGCATCACATGGCATCAACGAGCAAAAAATCAAACTATTTGGAGTCAGCTTGGGGAGACCTTCATCCAGCAGTGGATCGACCCTGGTTGACAATGATAATGATGATATATTCACCATTCACTCTAATAGATTTGCCTTTACTATAAATACTATAATATGAGTGCTCAGAGGACACTCAAAGAAAACAATGTCTAGAGTCTTCTCACATGTTCCACACGTGCATGTAGGGCTTTCTTTTACATGGATTTAATAAACGTGGCTTCGTATCAGACATTGGCCTTTCCTTATCATGCATATGACAGACGTAATTCATTTGGACAGGTTTCTTTTTTTGGAAACAAGGTTTAGTGGGTGCTTCAATTTGAATATTTCTGTAAGCAGCGCCCTTATTACTTTAACACTTGCCTTACTGTGTTAAAAAACTCCGCCAGTCACGGTGCTGGACGCTAAGCGTCCAGTAAAAAAATGCATATTTTAAATTAAAATTATGCAAAATCTGCTAGGTTATTTTTGTAATTAGCTATAAAAACCATTTTACTATGTATTAAAACGTCGAATAATCAAATAAAATATAAGTCCTGGTCACTCACTATCCATCACAGGGTGGCAAGTGTTAAGATAGCTCCCAGGCCTTTGACCAACTGGTGAATAAACGGGGTTTACCCTGTGAAATGATGTCCTGGATATAAGTTAGAAAGTTCAAAGGAGATGAACCGATGAAGGATATTGATGCATCGTTTGCTAGCCTGCAGCGATTAATTTCCGTTTATACCCTTGCGAGCGAGAATTCATACAAATGCTATTTGTTTTACTCTGAAGGATAGATTGTTTATTGGCCTTTCCAGTTCACCGCTCCTCTTTCTTTACTGTCCATGCAGTGAGACTCTGGAATCAGTTACAGACCAATATAAGACTCGCTCCGTCCTTGGCATGCTTTAAGAAGCGACTGAAAAAACTCTTAATTTCTACTTAGTAATATAACGTGTTTCATTCCTGATTTTTCTTTTCCTTTCCTCTGCACCATCCCTTCCTTTTCTTTTGATTGATGATATCTCACTTTATATGAAAAATAATGTTCGGCTGATTGTCCGTCTTTGTGGGGTTCATGGGCATGTTCTCGCGTATATGTTTATGGATTTCGTGGGGATGGATAGTCATTTGAATGATTTATGCGACCACGTAACTTGCTTCATTTACTTTTGTCTGGTTGGTTGGAAGAGATTGCCGCCTGGCAATAAGCCCGCCAGATTGTATTTGCAATAAAAGTGTTAAAAAAAATAAGAAAAGAGGCTTTGAATTATTTCAAATTCTTCTTTTGCTCAAAAATAAATAATTTATTATTATTCTTCTCCCTTCTTCAAATAACAAACAATCGATTTAATATAAAATAAAATAAAATAAAATAAAGTAAAATAAACATATCTACAAAGCGGAATTTCTCGCTGAAAATCAACTAGCCAAGTTTCAGACTTTGGTATCATGCATTTGGCTGAATTTAAGATAAAATTCCTGAAAATATCAATCATTCTGAATGTGCTGGCTGTCAGGACATGCGGGGGGGTTGTATTCGGAAATAAAAGCCTTAAATTTATATTTTTTCCTCGTATCGTGGTATAAGACAGACATCATATTTTTCGAAGAATATCTCGCTATAGCTTTTTTTTTGTTGTAACATTTATTCAGTGATTCAAAGTTCAAGTAATATTTTATTTGAATTGGCTGATGCATGAAGAAAGACTTGATACATCGTTTTTTATTTTAAGAATAACACTTATTTCGTAACGTTTGATTATTGTTTTATTAAAATTAAGGCTGTAACTAGAATTAGATGAACTAACTGAAACTGTCGCATTTGTATAGATGGCATCCCTAGACAGTTTGCTACTTGCACGCATCCCCCATACCCCTAATATCTAATCAAAAGGATGTTTACCCTTTACATTTCAGACAATGATTTATTTCACGTCATACAACAAACCACCACAATTAAATCATTGCTTTCTTCACCGCAAATACATCTACGATATAATTTGTTTTATCAAACATTGTTTATTCCACTATATATAACGATATATTCCTGCCGGTTTCAAGCTTTTCTCCTCATCATCAGGAGAAGTCTTGTTTTTGTTCACTTAACCGGTTTAACTCTGTTGTTAAAACATGTCGAATAAAATATCATTTATAGTTACGACATTTCAACTGTGGAAGTTTAAAGACAATGTACTCGTAATTTGTTTAATCATACACTGTTTATTTAATTTTATATAACGGTATAACCTTACCGGTTTCAAGCTTTTCCCCTCATCATCAGGAGAAATCTTGTTCCTTTGGTGATGAACCCAGATTAACTGTGTTGTTAAAATATATCTAAAAATACATTATTTATAGTTAAGGGGTGTTCTACTCTAGAAATTTGGAAAAATGTTTTTTTTTTGCATATTCTTAAAGTTTATACCTTTTAGAATGTGTTCTCACAAGGAAATTTTAATATTCTCAATATTTACGAAGTTATAGCTATAAATGAGGCAGCAATTACGCCGCACCGGTATGACTCGGACAATAATCTCTAAACTTTATATGTGTTTTTCTCGAAACTACTTTTTTCGACCTGGTCGACATAAAATCTCAAGTTCTATTCAATTTATTGCCTTCAAATTTAGTATGAAACTTTAATAAATAATTTTATATCGTTCCTACCTTGTAAAATTAAAATTTATTATTTAATATTCTTAAAAAAAATTAAAAAAGCATAAAAAATGGATTTTTTTTTCAGACAGCCGCCATTATACGATTTTTAAACGACATTATATCTTATTAAGAAACTATGTATGTTTTTTGTTTCAAATTTACGAAAGGGTTCCTATCATGTCGACCAGCTCACCCCCTTTTTTTACGACAAGATATACAGCTGATAACATCTTGAATTAAATAAAATATTTTTTGAATTTTTTTTTGTACATTTTTTTTAACCTAGCGAGTTTATTGGCATGTGGCAATCTCTTCCAAACAACCAGAAAGAATTTTTTATAGGCCCTAAGTGTTCTCAAATCTGTTCTACTTTCTCAAATCATCAATAAAGAACTGCAATAAAATGCATACAAAAAAATATTTTTAGCTTTTTTTATCTAGTCTGAAAAAATGCCCGAAATTAACGCCTCTAGAGTAGAACAACCGCTTAAGGAATTAACACTGTAGAAGTTTAAATATTTTATAATTTGTTTAGTCAAACACTGTTTATTCCACTTTTGGTAACGGTATAACCCTACCGGTTTGACTCTTCTTGTTTATGCTCCCCTGATAATGGGGTGAAAGCCCTGAAACCGGTAATACCGTTACAAAAAGTGAAATAAACAAACAGTGTTTGATAAAACAAATTACAATGTAAATAAAGAAAGTTACATGGTCGCAAAAATATTCAAATAATTATTCATATTATAGTCAAACACTGTTTATTTCACTTTATATAACGGTATTATCCTACCAGTTTTAAACTTTCCCTCATCATCAGATATCTTGTTTGTGCTGCCCTGATGATGAGAGGAAAACCTTGAAACCGGTAGGGTTATACCGTTACATAAAGTGGAAGAAACAGTGTTTAACTAAATAAACACAATGTCGAGAAGTATTCAACGTCTTTAAACCTCCACAGTGTTAATGTTTTAACTATAAATAATATTTTATTCAATATGTTATGTATAAATAATGTTTTTATCTTCTTGTTCTACGTGTTCAAGGGTGTGGGCTGAAAAACATCTGGTGCCCCCGTGGCTGGGCTCACCCTATATTGGTGGGGTGTATCTTGGCCGGGGGGATGTTATTAGATGAGCCCAGACATTTTGATAGCTACTGTTTTTTGATGTAAAATCTTTTTAACCCTTCCCTTACGGTGATTTATTTATTTATTTTATTTTATTAGGAAAACATACAGTGTTTATGTCGGTATTATTACTGATATCTATGGGTTTCGAAACACCATTTAACAGTTTTCGCATATGGTTTCAATATGTACACTTAATTATGTTAGGAGATTGGTGAGAAGGTAGTAGGTAGGCTTTAAGTAATGCTGAAAATTGTTAACCAGGAGACAGTCAGGGATGAGACAGTCAGAGATCCACACCAAACCAGTTCCCGCATATGCGCAGTCTAATCTAATGATAAAAATAATATGCGTGCTCCGGTGTTGGGTAGTGAGTACGCAATAAAAAATTTGCGATTTTAAATCGGAAAAATAAGAACATTCATAGATAATCCCCTTAATTAATTATAATTGAAGTTAAAAATTATAATAATTGAGATTTATTTGCTGAAAACATTAAAAAACCATCTGGCAACGCTCACGGAACGGGCGTAGGTCTAGTCTCGTTGCCAGCTCAACAGCTACTGCGGCGCGGCATGGTTGGTGGCTAACTCGGGCGTGGCTTACACTTGCGAGGTTGAGACAATTGCGCTCCTCGCTATTCAGTGACGTATGCAAAAGTGAGATGTGAATATAGTGTCGCGCTTCCCGCATACTTTTCACCTATCGTTAAGACCCAAGATCGAGGCACTCACAGCGTTTAAATGCAAATTTGTTTCCGATATTCACGAAATACTTACGATGTAGTCGATAAATTCTGATTATTATTGACATTATTTTTTAAATCAATGCGTAAATATATTATGGAGGAATACCTAAAATCTAAACCTTGTATTTATTATATTTATAGAGATATTGATGGTTATTAGAAGCAACGTGTAGAAGATACCCAACACAGGGAAGAAAAGGTTAATGTGTTCTTGAAATGTGTCTTAATTTATAAAGTGCATACCATGTTTCTATCAATAAACCTGTATTTATTTATAACAACATAATTAAACCGGATTCCCCCACTAGTTAACACTTGCCTTACTGTGCTAAAAAAATAATCCGCCAACCACGGTGCTGGACGCTATGCGTCCAGTAAAAAATGTATATTTTAAATTAAAATTATACAAAATCTGCTAGGCTATTTTTTGTAATTAGCTATAAAAATCATTATATTGTGTTAAAATATCGAATAATCAAATAAAATATATTATAAGTCCTGGTCACTCACTATCCATCACAGGGCGGCAAGTGTTAATATTTAAGATGGGAAAAGGAATATCACAGTTAGAAATTGAAATTTCTTATGTTTCACATGCAGACGTTTTTTCTGAATTTAAACCCAACAAGTGAACAAATTAAAAGTTGGCTGAGGGAACTACAGTTGTTTTTCTATGGAAAGAACCGTTTATATTATGTGGTTATTGAAATATATTTTATCTCTTGGCGAATGTATCGTTTCTTTATGTGAATTTCCACTGTTAATCAAATTGTTATAGACTAAATAAAACGAAATTTGTTTTGCGATATAACTGAGGAAAGATTGAAAAAAAATAATTTCTTTAAAATCGCATTTAATAAAGTTCAAAATTATATATTTTTCTATTTTTACACACATATTTCGTCTCTTCCATATCTATACACCTTCTTACACGAATCCTACGATTTGATGAGTAGTGAAAGTACATTTTCATTTGTGAATGTGAACAGTTGACACTTAAGTTTTCTCGTATATTCACTGATACTTCAGTTATGATGTTCATACATAATTAATAACTAAATGACAGAGTATTCTTCAGCAGATATATCTAACAGTCTACTAAGATATCTGACTTAAAGGCCATTGATATTATGCCCTAGCAAGAAAACGGTGTGTATGTAGCATCTATCAATATTGAAATTGACCCGCATCAAAATTCAAATTATTGTGTATATAAATTTTAGATTAACCAGTTTCAAAAATGAAATAAACGTGTATTAAACTTAAAATAATCATGTATTAAAATTTAGATTAACGTGTATCAAAATTCAAATAAAAAATAAACGTTTATTAATATTATTATTATTGTATATTAAAGTGAAAATCACTTGTATCAAAGTTCAAATTTTAATCAATCTGTTTCAAAACTATCGTATTTTAAAATTAAAATCATCAGTCATTAAAATTTAGATTAACGTGTATCAATTTTTTTATTAAGAGACGATTTCTAATATAACAATTGTTGTATATCAAAGTTATTATTAACTTTTATCATTAACGTGTTTCAAAGATAAAATTTAAATCAATTTGTTTCAAAATTTAAATAATCACGCATTAAATTTAGATAAACGTGTATCAATTTTTTAAATAAGAGACGATTTTTAATATAACAATTGTTGTATATCAAAGCTATTATTAACTTTTATCATTAACGTGTTTCAAAGATAAAATTTAAATCAATTTGTTTCAAAATAAAACTAACGTATTTTAAAATTAAAATAATCACGCATTAAATTTAGATTAACGTGTATCAATTTTTTAAATAAGAGACGATTTCTAATATAACAATTGTTGTATATCAAAGTTATTATTAACTTTTATCATTTACGTGTTTCAAAGATAAAATTTAAATCAATTTGTTTCAAAATAAAACTCACGTATTTTAAAATAAAAATAATCACGCATTCAATTTAGATTAACGAGTATCAATTTTTTAAATAAGAGACGTTTTCTAATATAACAATTGTTGTATATCAAAGCTATTATTAACTTTTATCATTAACGTGTTTCAAAGATAAAATTGAAATCAATTTGTTTCAAAATAAAACTTACGTATTTTAAAATTAAAATATTCACGCATTAAATTTAGATTAACGTGTATCAATTTTTTAAATAAGAGACGATTTCTAATATAACAATTGTTGTATATCAAAGTTATTATTAACTTTTATCATTAACGTGTTTCAAAGATAAAATTTTAATCAATTTGTTTCAAAATAAAACTAACGTATTTTAAAATTGAAATAATCACGCATTAAATTTACATTAACGTGTATCAATATTTAAATTAAGGATTAATGTTTATCAATATTACAATTATTGTATATCAAAGTTATAATTAACGTATATCAAAGTAATAATAAGTGTTTGTCAAAGTTCAAATTTAAATCAACCTGTTTCAAAATTAAACTAACGATTAATGTTTATCCATATTACAATTGTTGTAAATCAAAGTTGTAATTAACGTGTATCAAAACTATAATTAACGTGTATCAAAGCTATAATTAACGTGTATCAAAACTATAATTAACGTGTGTCAAAGCTATAATTAACGTGTATCAAAGCTATAATTAACGTGTATCAAAGCTATAATTAACGTGTATCAAAGTTATAATTAACGTGTATCAAAACTATAATTAACGTGTATCAAAGCTATAATTAACGTGTATCAAAGCTATAATTAACGTGTGCCCAAGTCAGAATAAATGTGTATCAAAATAACAATAAAATATTATATATTTGAGTACATTGGAATCTTCAATTCGTCAAAAATCTGGATTCTGCTAAGAAATACTTTATCAATCAATCATAAATGTAATAACTCAAAAGATTCAAAAGAAACGTAATATACATTTTTTTCCTTTCCTTTCGGATTGGCAGACAATTTGGCAATATCTCATCGGAGCTGATGAGAGTTTGAGTGCTCCCCGACAGTGGAACAATCGTCTGTCTCCCCCATCATCGTGGTGATGGTGGTGGAGGTGAACACTGTTTGTTGCAAGTCATCTAACAGTCTTACTTCTGATTACTTCTGGAACCATTAATTATTCTGCTCCTTCCAATAACTACGAGAGGCTTGCACAAGAATGTTCCAAACTTAGAATCATGTTCACTTCGTAGTTTATTGATCGGTTTTGTGGTGGCGTGTGTTGCCAAGACAGTAGAGAAACCGTTGTTCGATGATTCTACAATATTAAGTTTGACGGCTTTAATAGCTGATTGTAACCGTCAAATTGACTATCGTAGATAAACTTTTTTAATCAAAGTAAAAGCTTGTTTATAGGCTTTATTATTTTTACGCCGTTCTTTACTGTTCATGCAGTGAGACTCTGATATCAGTTGCAAATCAATTGGCATGTTTTAAAACGCGATTAAAAAAAACTCTTCATTTCTCGTCAGTAGTTTCATTCTAAACTTTTCTTTCTTTTCCATCATTCCTTTCTTATCCTTTGATTGATGATATCTCACTTTCACTTTTATTATGTGTTATATATGATGTGTTCATTAAATTCATAAAGATGAATAATTATTTGAATATTTTTGCGAAAATGTAACTTTCTTTATATACATTGTAAATTGTTTAATAAAACAATGTTTATTTCACTTTTTGTAACGGTATAACCCTACCGGTTTCAGGGCTTTCACCCCATTATCAGGGGAGCACAAACAAGAAGAGTCAAACCGGTAGGGTTATAGCGTTACAAAAAGTGGAATAAACAGTGTTTGATAAAACAAATAACAATGTCTTTAAACCTCCACAATGTTAATGCCTTACCTTTAAATATAATTGAAGGTAATTTAAATGTCATATTTTGGTATGCAGATGATAAGGTTATATATGCTGAAAAGGCAAGGGATTTAAGGGATATGAGAAGTGAGCTATATGAGAGATGTCTAGTGAAGACATTGTAATTTGTTTTATCGAACACTATTTATTCCACTTTATATAACGGTATAACCCTATTGGTTTCAAGGTTTTTTTTCTCCTCATCAGGAGAAGTTTTGTTTTTGTTCCTTTGACGATGAACCCGGTTTAACTCTGTTGTTAAAACATGTCAAATAAAATATTATTTATATTTAAGACATTTAAACTGTGGAGGTTTAAAGACAATGTACTCGTTATTTGTTTAATCAAACACTGTTTATTTTATTTTAAATAACGGTACAACCCTACCGGTTTCAAGCTTTTTACCTCATCATCAGGGAAAGTCTTGTTTGTGTTCCCCTGATGATGCGGCGAAAACCTTGAAATGGGTAGGGCTATACCGTTACAAAAAGTGGAATGAACAGTGTTTGATAAAACAAATTACAATTACTTACAATTGTTATTAGAAATATATATATTTTTTATGTTGACTCAAATAATTGCAAATGCGCATGCTAAGATGGTCAGCTGGTGTGTCCCTAAGATACAAAATAAAAAGCTCACGCATTCGTGGAAGCCAAGGTGTTACAGACATCAACAGCAAGATGGAGGAGAGGCGATTGAGATGGTATGGGCACGTTGGACGCAGAGCACCCGATCACTATGTGAACCAGACAATCTCCATGGATCTTCCTCGAATAACAACCAAAGGAAGACCAAAGAATTCGTGGGTGGTGCAAAAAGATAACCTGATGCGGAGGCATGGCCTGGGGGACGTAGTCCGGGACAGAAGAGCATACATCCTGAGGACGAGGAGAGCTGACCCCAACAGTCTTCGCAGACAGTGAGTTGGGATGGAGCTAGGGAGAAGAAGAATAATTGCAAAGGGATTTTGATTTGGTGACACTAATCATCCTTCTGTGGGTAGATTTAACAAAATTAAGAATGCCAAGAGTTATAATAATTGAAGGGTTAAACATATAAACAACATAACAGCCATATTTTGATTAATTTTATTTTATGGAAAAACAGTTTATCAACAAGCGACAACATGCCCATAAATGGCATATATGTGAATTCAAACTAAAGTGATTCTGTTTTACAACCAAAGATGTCACTGGGCACATCTCCACAAGCAATTCACTCAAATACCGCACAGTTTTTTTTCTTCTTATAACTCTACGTATTTTTTGACTCTTCAGTGGTTTATGGGTTTTACCCTTCAATTATATTATCTCGTAACTATAACAACACCAGTTCTCACGGACGTAAGTACAACCGATTTTATATAAACTGATTGATTTTTTGGTTTATTATTTATGTTTTATATATTGATAAAAAAAATTACGACAGTTAATCTCGCTGCAAACAAGTCATTTGAAGCTCACGAAAACCTTTTGCGTGATTTGAATTTGAGTGAAAATGTGTGTGGAATTTAAATTCAAAAAGTACTTCCATTTGGCAGACCCAATATTTTATTTATGGACGTAGAGAATATTCGGAATTGATCCAATACAGCAAACTAAAAAAAAGCTCTTTACATATATGAAGCTTTCGAATAATTTTACTATTGAAAGCTCTTTACATATAAAGCTTTCGAAGTAATTTTACTATCGAAAGCTCTTTACATATATGAAGCTTTTGAAGTAATTTTACTATTGAAAGCTCTTTACATATATGAAGCTTTTGAAGTAATTTTACTATTGAAAGCTCTTTACATATATGAAGCTTTCGAAGTAATTTTACTATCGAAAGCTCTTTACAAATATGAAGCTTTTGAAGTAATTTTACTATTGAAAGCTCTTTACATATATGAAGCTTTTGAAGTAATTTTACTATTGAAAGCTCTTTACATATATGAAGCTTTTGAAGTTATTTTACTATTGAAAGCTCTTTACGTATAAAGCTTTCGAAGTATTTTACTATCGAAAGCTCTTTACATATAATAAGCTTTCGAAGTAATTTTACTATTGAAAGCTCTTTACATATATGAAGCTTTCGAAGTAATTTTACTATTGAAAGCTCTTTACATATATGAAGCTTTCGAAGTAATTTTACTATTGAAAGCTCTTTACATATATGAAGCTTTTGAAGTTATTTTACTATTGAAAGCTCTTTACATATAAAGCTTTCGAAGTATTTTACTATCGAAAGCTCTTTACATATAATAAGCTTTCGAAGTAATTTTACTATTGAAAGCTCTTTACATATATGAAGCTTTCGAAGTAATTTTACTATTGAAAGCTCTTTACATATATGAAGCTTTCGAAGTAATTTTACTATTGAAAGTTCTTATTCTGCTATTTGGTTAGTTTTTTTTTTCAGATTATGTAAGAGCTAGGAAGGATATCGAACAGCGTGTAGCGATATAAAATAAAGCCAAGGTGGCATTAAACCCCATTGACTTTATTTGAAGTTTTTATTTGAAGACTTTGATGTACGAGTATGTTTATTTAAATATTGTTTTATTTTACTAATGACAAGAAATATACATAATTAGCGAAAAAAACAACAGGTAAATTAATTTAAACACAATTTTAATGTGTTTGAGTTTGTGGCCTTTAATTTGCCGTGTCCCCAGTAAACTAGGCTTTTGCCTGTATCTCATTGAGGACAAATAGTATGAAAAAATAAATCGATACTTGTTTCCGACTGTTGATTATATAAAACCCCGTTGCACATTCTCATCAACCTGACAAACAGTGACACACAATTACATATGTATACATCACGCGAATCAAACCCCTCACACTCCATCACTCCAGACAGACCAAAACGTTCTTCCCACAGCACACCGCATATAATCATAAAATAATAACAAAAAATACCGCACTCAAGAGCTCACATAAGCCTTTACTACAGGCTATTCCTCTTGCAAGCCCAAGTACTCAAACTCCTGTCGCAATAACAACCACGCTCGGAGCGACTGTCTAAATTGTTTTCCTCCTTTTGCCTTCATCGAATTTGGCACCCCATTGTATGTCATGGGAGCTATATAGGCATATTTTCTTTGAGCAAAATATGTTTTAACTCTAGGCATGGTGAACATTTGTTCAGTTGCCATGCGTGTCATGTGTCTCTGCTGGGTCTGCATCTTCCCTTCCTCTCGATGATAGTGCCATATAATGGATTTGAAATGTAAGATGGTTATGTCTAGAACCCGATACTCCCTGAAAAGCTCCGCTGTGGGATACCGGGCAGGAAGTTTATGAATTATTTTTATAATAAACTTTTAGGAAACCTGCAATATGTGTTTTTGTGTTGAGGTGCATCCCCCCCAAACTGATATACCGTAAGAAAGTGCCGACTGACATAAGGCGAAGTTTATACTTTTAAGAATATTTTCCCTGAGCACATTTCGAATCATGCGGCACGTGTCTCCTAGTTTTCTGATTTTAGTGCTCAAATCGTGGATAATAATAGCAACAATCTACGAGTATTTAAATAAAAATGTAAATGTTCGTATAGTCGTTCGTATTAATCTCCGAAAGTTCTCTACCGATCGCTTAGAAATTTTGACAAAAGTTGACATTCGTATCCAGAAATGTTTATTTATTTTTATTTATATATCGGTGTATTTAAAAAAGTTTAGAAATCAGATAAATAACGTTTGCGCTTCCTGCAGTGACAAGCTGAAATTAAACTTTGACAAATGTCAAATTTCATTTTCGACGTTTCGGAATTAATATTAAATAATTAAATCTGTGTAAATAAAATATTAAATAATTTAATGTTTAATAATAAATAATAAATTTTATAAATTAATGTATTTTCACGTACATTTATTCAAAAGTCGAGACACGAACCCCGAGCTGACGTAATCATGACAAAATTTATGTCGGCCATTTTGTATTTTGAGAGCGTCATCTGCTGCTGTTTTTGTTATAACTTTTTTTCTTCTTTTTCAGTGCAATCGATCTTTCATTTGAATTCAAATCATATCGTGAATTGACCTCTTGGAGTGACGCGATCATTTGCGAGCACGGCGATAAACGCGACAGACTGAGAGTGGCTGAAAGACATCAAAAATATTGTATACCCATAAGCATTGTGAAATTAAACACGTTAGAAACGTGTGCTTTCCCTTTTCTTTCTTTACCATTTAACCAGACTGAGCCACAGCAACGCGTGGCCGGGTACAGCTAGTAATAAATAAATTAATGTCATCTAGAAAAAGTAGATAATGCAAACTCAGTAAAGACACATGACACAAAAAAGAGATAATGCAAACTCAATAGAGCCACATTACACAAAAAAGAGATAATGCAAACTCAGTAGAGACACATGGCTCGTTCATAAATAAATATCCAACTTATTAGTAACCATCACCATTTAAATATTTTTTTAAAACGAAATTTCAAAGACTGGTCTAAAAGTATACAAATACTGTCTTCTTCATGCGCGATAACGAAAAGGCTTTAATGTCCAAACACTGTTTACAATAATAACGATCATAAATTCGTCTTCAACTAACCCTTAACGAGATGAAGGTTAAGGGTTAAAGTAAGGAACCAGTTTGAGAAGGGTCACTGCATTATCCTATCAGATATTTAACTAGCAATAATGTCCTTGTTTCATCGACTGAAAAGTTCCTGATAAAAAGAGATGGCAGGAAGTCAGAGAAAAATTGACATAATCAAAGACAGAACAGTGGATAATTCAGATCTTTGGAATTGACGATTCAGAACGTGTTCTGAATTAAACGGGATCCAATACAATATATATATATATATATAAGGGTTATCCTGAAAATAATTTCGTATTTTAAGGTTACACTGGACTGAAAAATTCTAAGCTATGAAAAATATTTAATTTAAAATTTATTAATCTAAAGGGTCTTTTGAATTGAGCGTTTTTTTTAGTTCTAATTTTTTAATTCTTGAATAAAACACACAATTTGCTTAGATTTCAAAAAAACTTTTTATTGGTTATTGAAGTATGACGTTTCTTCTTCTTCCCAGTGTCATGTCAGGTCCCTCCAACGTTGAAAATCACTTGAGAGTAGACATCTTTGTCCCCGGCAGTATGACATTTAAACACAAAAAAACAATATCTGTTGAATTTCCACCTCTTGCAGCCCCACAGATGTCCACTCTTTTGTCAAAATTTTCGATGACATTTTGGCACAATTGCGGTTCTAACTCATCAATAAAGCGAATAATTTTGTCCGTCAGCCCAGGAATTGATCGGGGGTCAATTGTTGAATAAAACACACAATTTGATTTGATTTCAAAAAACTTTTTATTTGTCATTAAAGTATAATGTATGACATTTAAACACAAAACACAATATCCGCCAAATGTCAACCTCTTGCAGCTACACAGATGTCAACTCTTTTGTCAAAATTTTCGATGACATTTTGGCACAATTGCGGTTCTAACTCAACAATAACGCGAATAATTTTGTCCGTCAGCCCAGGAATTGATCGGGGGTCAATTGTTGAATAAAACACACAATTTGCTTTGATTTCAAAAACCTTTTTATTTGTCATTAAAGTATAATGTATGACATTTAAACACAAAAAAAAAACAATATCCGCCAAATGTCCCCCTCTTGTAGCTACACATATGTCCACTCTTTTGTCAAAATTTTCGATGACATTTTGGCACAATTGCGATTCTAACACACCAATAACGCGAATAATTTTGTCCGTCAGCCCAGGAATTGATCGGGGGTCAATTGTTGAATAAAACACACAATTTGCTTTGATTTCAAAAACCTTTTTATTTGTCATTAAAGTATAATGTATGACATTTAAACACAAAAAAAAAACAATATCCGCCAAATGTCCCCCTCTTGTAGCTACACATATGTCCACTCTTTTGTCAAAATTTTCGATGACATTTTGGCACAATTGCGGTTCTAACTCATCAATAAAGCGAATAATTTTGTCCGTCAGCCCAGGAATTGATCGGGGGTCAATTGTTGAATAAAACACACAATTTGATTTGATTTCAAAAAACTTTTTATTGGTCATTAAAGTATTATGTATGAAATTTAAACACAAAAAAACAATATCCGCCAAATGTCCCCCTCTTGCAGCTCCAAGGATAAAAAACATGCCGGTGTGCTCCGGTCGTCTCACATCAGGCTTTCCATCGGATCCTGTATAGTGGTGTAGTCGATGAGTTTGCTGGCGGGCAACGGCTTACTCACTCAAAAAAAAGATTTGAAAAATCCATGACACAGCTTCGGTATCGAACTTAAGCTCTTATTTTTTACGTCGTTCTTTACTCTCCATGCAGTGAGACTCTGGAACCAGTTACAAACTAATGTAAGACTAACTCCGTCATTGGCATGTTTAAAAAATATATTTTAAAAATTCTTAATTTCCCGATTATTATATAACGTATTTCATTCCTGATTTTTCTTTCTTCTCCACCATCCTTTCCTTTTCCTTGGACTGATGATACCTTACTTATATTTTTACTATGTTTATTGTTAATAAATTTTTTTTAAGGCGAATAATCATTTGATTGGTTGGAAGAGATTGAAACCTGGCAATGAGCATCTCCACAATATTTATATTACTATCATAATTTTGTTAAGGTGAGTAATAATTTAATTGGCTGGAAGAGATTGGAACCTGGCAATGAGCATCTCCACAATATTTATATTATTATCATAATTTTGTTAAGGTGAATAATAATTTGATTGGTTGAAAGAGATTGAAACCTGGCAATGAGCATCTCCACAATATTTATATTATTATCATAATTTTGTTAAGGTGAATAATAATTTGATTGGTTGGAAGAGATTGGAACCTGGCAATGAGCATCTCCACAATATTAATCTTACTATTATAATTTTGTTAAGGTGAATAATAATTTGGTTGGTTGGAAGAGATTGGAACCTGGCAATGAGCATCTCCACAATATTAATCTTATCATCACAATTTTGTTAAGGTGAATAATAATTTGGTTGGTTGGAAGAGATTGGAACTTGGCAATGAGCATCTCCACTATATTAATCTTACTATTATAATTTTGTTAAGGTGAATAATAATTTGGTTGGTTGGAAGAGATTGGAACCTGGCAATGAGCATCTCCACTATATTAATCTTACTATTATAATTTTTCTGCTAATTCCAAGTAAGTTTAAAATTCCATTTTTCATTATCAAACCATTTATTTTTGCTGTTCATTCATACATTGATATTCCACACATTTTCCTTAGTGAACGTATATTTACAGCATTAACCTTGATTTAATCCTTATTCTACTAAGTCCAAGTGATAATTTGAAGTACTTAAATTAACTTGTCTCGAATGCTTTTATTTGCTTGTTATGTAAAAGACACTTTTATTGTCAATTGAATAAATAAATATTATATTGAATGTTTTGTTTAGCTTGTACCCTATGGCTAACTTTGTGCTATCAAACTCCATAATTCATAGATATCACATTAACAATCAACACAGACAATGTGGGCATGGAACTAAGACATGTGAGGAAATGAAAATAGATTCACAATATGGAAATATCTTGATGCTGAGCCAATTCTCACCACATTATTGTTCGAACACAATATTTAGTATAAGAAACTCACTGCTTCTGTATTATAACATAACGTAGGGTATATTTATCACCGCTTACATCATGCAGGGTTATCGAAACTCGCAAGGATTCAACATAATTAAATTGCTGAGTAGTATGGAATAACGAAAGGTGTAAAGCAAGGTTGAGTGATTTCATAATTGCTGTTTAATTTGTTTAAATATCTAAGTGAGCCAAAAATGGGAATGTAATATTTTTTTGTAATAAATTCTATGACATTTTAATTGCATAAGTACAATTTGGTAAATTTTAAGTAAAACGAAGAAAATAGTTTGGTGTTGACTTTGAAGTATGGAAGTGAAACTTGGATTTGGCAGAATAAGAGATGTGTGCGCTAAGAAAAAAATCGTCAGGTGTTGATGTATAGGAGAACGAAGACGTCAGAAAAGAAAACGAAGATTAAATAGATATTTTAAGAAATATAAACAATGAAGGTTGAACATGATTTGGACATGAGGAAAAATAACTAACTAAGCGAGTATTCAAGTCAGAAGTGTAAAGTGTGTAAGAAAAAGGTAAACACAAGAAAGCGTGTCTGATACAGGTAGTCCAGTAAAATCTGGAGGGTTTATTGTCATGTGACAATCTCTTCTAATCATGTTGTTTATAGTTAAGGCATTAACGTTGTGGAGGTTTAAAGACATTGTAATTTATTTTTATAAAAACACTGTTTATTTCACTTTTTTGTGACGGTATAATCCTACCGGTTTGTTACCAAGTCTTCTTTGCGATCCTCTGAAGATGAGGGGAAAGCCTTGAAACCGGTAGGGTTATACCGTCACAAAAAAGTGGAATAAACAGTGTTTGATAAAAATAAATTACAATCTCTTCTAATCAATTAGATTTTTTTTTCAAAAGAATGAATATGACCAAAGTCATATGTATCCTTAATACTCTCGAAAACTAGGTGGAAAACGTGTCTGTGTCGTTCCAGGGGAGTAGCACAGCGCGGGTTTCGAACCGATGACCTTCCGCATGGAAGTCCAGCGCGTTACCGCGCGGCCATGCACATCTTATATAAGCTTTAACTGAAAATTAGATAGAAGTCCTTTTGAAAAAAATCAGGTAACAACGGAAATCGATTCCACTAACCACAGGTCCAATCAATTTAGACCATAGAAGTCATAATTTAATGTGATTATCATATATTTTACTACTTATGGACTTTGTCGTCGGTAGTTTAAAGGTATTTTTTATAAAATCTGACAATCTGGGTTCGAGGTCTGATGTATCAACGTCTGTAGTGCTTTTATTTTAGCATTGTGTTTCTTCTGTACGTATTCAAATAATATTTGGTCTTATTTTAGATACAATTTAGTTCAACTTCACCCGACGAAGAAGACGAAGGTTCTTGAAACCGGTATTGAATTCAAATAAAATAGTGGTGAATAATAATAAAAAGGTTTTTTTTTAACCTGGCGAGTTTATTGCCATGTGGCAATCTCTTCCACCCAACCAGAAATATGTTTTTATAGGCCCTAAGTGTTAAATAGGTATATTTTTTGTTTTATTAAAATATTTATAAACTGTTTCATTTATTATTTATAGTTAAGGCATTAACACTGTGGAGGTTTAAAGACATTGCAATTTGTTTTTATCACACACTGTTTATTCCACTTTATGTAACGGTATAACCCTACCGGTTTCAAGGTGCACACCTCATCATCAGGGAGCACAACAATACTCTTGTTTGTGCTTCCCTGATGATGCGGTGAAAACCTTGAATCATACGAAACTAAATTATTTATAGTTAAGACGTGAACACTGTTTATTCCACTTAATAAAACAGTATACTATACTATCAGTTTCAAGGTTTTTACCTCTTCATCAAGAGAACACAAACAAGGGTCTCGTTTTTGCTCCCCTGATGATGAGGTAAAAACCTTGAAACCTGTAAGGGTACACGGTTACTTAAAAGAGAATAAAAAGTGTTTGATTAAACAAATAACACTGCATTAGTAAAAATATATAAACTGTTTTTATTTGTTTTATTTAAAATATATACACTTTTTTACTAAAAATATATACACCGTTTAATTAAAAATATAATATATAAACTGTTTTATATGTGTTATTAAAAATATATAAACTTTTTTATTTGAAATAGCAAACTGTTTTATTTGTGTTATTAAAAGTATACAAACTGTTTTATTTGTGTTATTAAAAATATATAAACCGTTTTATTTGTGTTATTATAAAAATATAAACTGTTTTATTTGTTTTATTTAAAATATATAAACTGTTTCATTTGTGTTATTAAAATATATAAATTTGACATTACAAAGTGAAAACAAACGTGTTTTCTAAGATTCATGAAAAAAAAACTAGTTTATCACGTTTAAACACGGAGTCGAGATACAGTGTTTGTATGAATCGACGTCCTATGGAGCCTAGTTGATAAGGCACTTGTCTTCCAATCTGGGTGTACGAGTTCAATTTCCATTCGAATCCAATATATTAAAAAAAATAGTTTCAGTCTTGTAGGACGGTAAATACTTAATTGATGTTTAGTTGTTTATGAACCATAAAAAAATTAAACACGATGAAACACAAAACATGATGAAACACGAAACACGATGAAACATGATGAAACTCGATGAAACACGAAACACTTTGAAACACAAAACACGATGTTAAAATAAGACCAATACAGACGTTAGTCCGTCAGAAATCGAACCTAGAGCCTCAATTTTTTAACGTAAATACCGTAAAACTACCGACGACAAAGTCCATTAGTGGGCGTACTCGTACATAATGAAGTCTGGTAAATCATATTAAATTAGGACTTCCGTGGTCCAGTTGGTTAGTGGGTGAAGACAAAATTAAAAAATGAGGTTTATTTACTAGATTTGCTTTCAATTCTAGTTCCATATTATCATCGGATCAAAACAAGTTTCAAAGAAATACGTGGCAGTGGTGTGTTGCAATTATTTTATAGGTAATTCAACATTTAAACGATAGTCTCATAATTTCTGATACCTGGTTTCTAGCATGGACAATGCTTTAATTTGTCAGTTTTTCTCAATCTTTTAACTTTATTTAACTTGGCGAGTTTATTGCCACGTGGAAATCTCTTCCAACCAATCAGAAAAATATTTTAATGGGACCTAAGTGAATCTGGGGGTCAAAGTGAATGGTGTATGCGTCAATACCATCAGGTACGCAGATGGTACGGTTGTTCTGGCAGACAGTATTGACGGCCTTCAAACCCTGCGCCATAGATAGAATTAATGGAGCCGGTGTGAGACTGGGGCTGAACATGAACGTGAGTAAAACTAAGTTCATGGTGTTTGGCCGGCAGGATCACGCAGGATCACGGCTTACATTGCTGGTGACGGTGCTGGTATAGAGAGAATGGAAACATTTAAATACCTCGGAAGTATCCTAGCGGAAGACCTCGACCCAGAAACCTAAGTCAAGTGCTGAATTGAATCGTCTCGTGCGATTTTTAATAAAATGAGAAGCGTATTCTGCGATGATAATCTAAACTTGAAAATTCGACAACAGTTAGTCAAATGCTACGTTTGGTCAGTGTTATTGCATGGAGTGGAATCATGGACCCTCAAAGTAAGTAGTATGAACCGACTGGAAGCATTCGAAATGTGGATTCACCGGAGAATGCTACGGATACCCTGGACGGATATGGTCAGCAACACGAGGGTTCTTCAAAGAGCCAAAGTTGATAGAGAGTTGCTGACTAATATTGAAATCCGAAAGGTGTCCTATTTGGGTCATGTATTTAGAGGAGCTAAAATACAAATTACTGCATCTGATCATCCAAAGCAAAATAGAAGGTCGAAGAGGTGTTGGCAGGAGGCAAATCTCCTGGCTCCGCAATATACGTGATTGGACTGGTATAAGGAGCTTTGGGGATCTTTTTCGGGTTGCCGGCGACAAAGATGTCTAATCTCAGGTGATATTCAACGTTGGGGGGACCTGATATGACACTGAGAAGAAGAATAAGGGAACACCAGACTGAAATCCCATTTTTTTAAGTCTGGGTTCCTGCGGGGGATTGAACCCACAATCACCGGATCGCGTCTTACCACCAGGCCACGGAGATCGTACCTTTGTGTTTGACAACCCTAAATAGCGTCTTAGAACAACAATATTATATAATATATCCCTCGAATAATTGAGTGATGTAAGGCCAACAAAATAGAATTCACCACAGACACAGTATGCTCTTTGTATAAACAGCATCCGTCACTCAACCGCACAATTAAGATCGATGGTTTGACCTGTTTATTATAATATGGTGTATTTTATATTTTCATTACGTTTGTAGGTTAAGGACGATTGTTTGGTATAAGACATTCTGATTCAAAACGTTTTTGTGTCAGATTTTTTAGTGACTTTTCTGTTACAAGACGATTCTACGTCAGAACGTTTCTACGTCAATGTTTTTCAAAATTTCACCATAATAAGATGCAAAAATAGTAGAACCTACCAGACCTCAAGATTAAAAAATAATGGAACCTATGGATAACAGAACCTATCGATTTCCTCCAAAAAAAAACTGGTTAACAGAACCGTGCTCTCCAGTGTTTCAAGGTGGGCAACCAACACACTTAGTAAACCCTACATATAAATCATAATTCCTCAAAAATAAACCAGACACTGGGGAACAATTGCCTTGATTATAATCGAATCTAACACACTTAGTAAACTCTTCATATAAATCAAAATTCCTCAAAAATAAGTCAGACACTGGGGAACAGTTGCCTTGATTATAATCGAGTCTAACACACTTAGTAAACTCATCATATAAATTAGAATTCCTCAAAAATAAGGCAGACACTGGGGAACAGTTAACTTGATTTTAATCGAGTCTAACAAACTTAGTAAACTCTTCATATAAATCAGAATTCTTCAAAAATAAGTCAGACACTGGGGAACAGTTACCTTGATTTTAATCGAGTCTAACACACTAAGTTAACTCTTCATATAAATCAGAATTCCTAAAAAATAAGCGAGATACTGGGGAACAGTAACCTTGATTTTAATCGAGTCTAACACACTTAGTAAACTCTTCATATAAATCAGAATTCCTCAAAAATAAGCGAGATACTGGGGAACAGTAACCTTGATTTTAATCGAGTCTAACACACTAAGTTAACTCTTCATATAAATCAGAATTCCTCAAAAATAAGCGAGATACTGGGGAACAGTAACCTTGATTTTAATCGAGTCTAACACACTTAGTAAACTCTTCATATAAATCAGAATTCCTCAAAAATAAGCGAGATACTGGGGAACAGTAACCTTGATTTTAATCGAGTCTAACACACTTAGTAAACTCTTCATATAAATCAGAATTCCTCAAAAATAAGCGAGATACTGGGGAACAGTAACCTTGATTTTAATCGAGTCTAACACACTTAGTAAACTCTTCATATAAATCAGAATTCCTCAAAAATAAGCGAGATACTGGGGAACAGTAACCTTGATTTTAATCGAGTCTAACACACTAAGTTAACTCTTCATATAAATCAGAATTCCTCAAAAGTAAGCGAGAAACTGGGGAACAGTAACCTTGATTTTAATCGAGTCTAACACATTAAGTAAACTCTTCATATAAATCAGAATTCCTCAAAAATAAGCGAGATACTGGGGAACAGTAACCTTGATTTTGATCGAGTCTAACACACTTAGTAAACTCTTCATATAAATCAGAATTCCTCAAAAATAAGCGAGATACTGGGGAACAGTAACCTTGATTTTAATCGAGTCTAACACACTTAGTAAACTCTTCATATAAATCAGAATTCCTCAAAAATAAGCGAGATACTGGGGAACAGTAACCTTGATTTTAATCGAGTCTAACACACTAAGTTAACTCTTCATATAAATCAGAATTCCTCAAAAATAAGCGAGAAACTGGGGAACAGTAACCTTGATTTTAATCGAGTCTAACACACTAAGTAAACTCTTCATAGAAATCAGAATTTCTCAAAAATAAGCGAGATACTGGGGAACAGTTACCTTGATTTTAATCGAGTCTAACACACTTAGTAAACTCTTCATATAAATCAGAATTCCTAAAAAATAAGCGAGATACTGGGGAACAGTAACCTTGATTTTAATCGAGTCTAACACACTTAGTAAACTCTTCATATAAATCAGAATTCCTCAAAAATAAGCGAGACACTGGGGAACAGTAACCTTGATTTTAATCGAGTCTAACACACTTAGTAAACTCTTCATATAAATCAGAATTTCTCAAAAATAAGCGAGATTCTGGGGAACAGTTACGTTGATTTTAATCGAGTCTAACATACTTAGTAAACTCTTCACATAAATCAGAACTCTTCAAAAACAAGCCAGACACTGAGGAATAGTTACGTTGATTTTAATCGAGTCTAACACACTCAGTAAACTCTTCACATAAATCAGAATTCTTCAAAAATAAGTCAGACACTGAGGAACAGTTGCTTTGATTATAATCGAGTCTAAGACACTTAGTACACTCTTCATGTCAATCAGAATTCTTCAAAAATAAGTCAGACGCTGAAGAACAGTTACCTTGATTTTATTCGAGTCTAACACACTTAGTTAACTCTTCATATAAATAAAAAATCCTCAAAAATAAGCCAGACACTGGAAAACAGTTACCTTGATTTTAACCGAGTCTTAAAGTGTTAAATTAAATTAATTAAAACACAATTGAGTTGAACTTTTCTTCGAATACAGTGTTGAAGAGAAATGACTTCTAACGCAAATTTTACTTTAATGAGTAAACACGTTGAAATGGTAAATCACTAGTTACTTTATCATTAGACAGGAATCAAACCGTTGCCTTTGAGAGCGGAGTATTAATATCAAATAACGAGGCCACAAAGGTTGATAGGTTAACTTCAATACAAATATAACACTGCGTCACATAAAGGAAGGACGATCGATGGGTTTCCCCATTCCATCGATATGCGCGTCACTTTGAGTTTACTTTCTAATTATATTTATTTATTTAATTTACGATATAACAGTCTTTTACATACAAATGCAAGTATGACAAATTAATAAATGGTGTTTTTTTGGGTGTGATAGGATTTTGAATTGGCCGCCAAAATCGTGCGATTCAACGCCTCTGGATTATTTTCTTAAGACTAAGGCCACACTGAAGTGCTTTGCTTAGTGCTAAGCTAGGTGATACGTGACTAATAGACTAGGTGACTATAATAGCCACGTAGCATGGGGCAAATCGTGCAGTGTGGCCACTGCGATAGTATGCGGGGCGTTAGTTTGCTAGGATATCTCACCTAGTTCGCAGCGTAGCTCTAAGCACCAAGCGAGGCTCCTACCTGTGTGGCGGGGGTTATGTTAAATCACAGGTTTACACCAACAAACCCAAGACTCTTGATGAACTTGAGGCCAACATTTGTCGTGTTATTGGCGCCATACAGCCGGAAATGCTTCACCGAGTCATCGAAAATTGGCATTATCGAATTGACCAGTGCAAAAGAAGACGTGGAAACCATTTGAACAATATCTTGTTTAAATTATAAACTGTATGAAATATTCTTTCAAATTAAACCTTCAGATCCATTTTTAGTTTATTAGTTGTTGTTTTATTTTATTTTAAAGTTCTATCGTTCTTAATGGGAACCCCGTCTTATGATGTGTACATAAGAGGTACATAAGAGCCAGCCACGGTTAACATATGATCGATATCTTGTTATTCCTTCAAACAATAATTGTCATTAAACATACTATCAATTCAATTCAAATATACGGCTATTCAAATAATTTACATGTGTTTTATTTCAAAAACAAATCCTATCACACCCAAAAAAAAAACAACCTATACAATACATAAAATTATTGACAAAATTTTATCTCAATCTGTTCACCGCGTTAAAAATCAAATTCCACGAATCCTGTGCACGGCACAATTTTGGCGTTTTTTTAATTTCTAAGTTTAAACGCGTATTTTGTTTAGAACCACTTATGTTTGATAACAACACCAAGTAAACATGACACATAAGTAATTTTCTGATAATAAATAATAGTCATAACTCTTAAGGAGACTCATGAAATAAAGGAGATAAACTAAAAATTACGTAAAATAAACAAAGGAATGCTACGATCAAAGCAATGATTGATTACACTCACCCAATCAAATGCATATAGCACTAGTAATGTTTATTTACTTAAGAGAGACTTAGTAATGTTTATTTACGTAAGAGAAAATCATTGCAGGACTCGATCCGCGCGACAGGTCGTTACATGTGACGCAATAGCTGGAAATATTGAGAAACCAAAAAAATTCGGCGCTCTGTTTATTCAACAATATCTCATAAACTAATATATTATTTGACAAGGTTTTCAGAGATGTCGCTAGAATAAAGATTATTTAAAATTTTAGTTCCATTTTCATTCCGGTTTTGTGTCATTCTTTTTAAGTATTTGTGATTTGAAACTTGGATTGTCGTCAGATCACAGGCGTTTGTGCTTCCCGCGGGGAACACGTTTTAAACTAACATGTACAGGAGATACAAAAAAGTTGTAGTAATTATAACTAAGTCATTGTTTAAAATTATTCATTATTAATATGTATATATTTAAATTCAATATTTTGTGAGCTCTTGAGTTTGGTATTTTTTTATGTTTATGCGCGGTATATTGTGGGATGAATTTTTTGGTTTGTCTGGAGTGATGACATGTGAGGGGTTTGATTCGCGTGATGTATACATATATAATTGAGCGTCACTGTTTGTCAGGTTGATGAGAATGTGCAACGGGGTTTTATATAATCCAAAATCGAAAGAAGTATCGATTTTTTTTATGCTTTATGTCCTCAGTGAGATACAGACAAAAGCCTAGTTTACTGGGGACACGACAAATGAAAGGCAACAAACCCAGATCCATTAAAATGGTGTGTCAAAATTAAATAACCTGTCGTTTTTTTTTTGCAAATTGTGCATATTTCTTCTCATGTGTAAAATAAATAAATAAAATAAATAAAAATGAATTAACTTTCTTTTAATTTCCTACATGTCATTTTTATTATTAATAGTCTTAATATAATTTCTTAAGAAATAGTTAACACCTACTTACTATTAATAACTAGATTACGGTTCTTATGGCCGACCTCCGTGGCCTGGTGGTAAGACACTTGTTTTGCCAATCCGGAGGTTGCGGGTTCGATCCCCGCTGGAACCCAGATTTTTTTAAATATGATTCCAGTCTGGTTAATACTTAGGGACTATAAAAAACATCTTTCTGGTTGGTTGGAAGAGATTGCCACATAGCAATAAACTCGCCAGGTTAAACAAAAAAAAAACAGTTCTTATGTACTCGTATATATATAACAAAGTTATACCAAATTTAGCCAAACAGACTGACATAACTGTGGAACACATATTTTATAGTGGTAAAGAACTTAGATTTGTTATAAGGGGAACAACGCTTACACAGAACAAGAATAATTGAATTTATCGAGAATTCAATGGATAGATCTTGAAATTTAACAAACACTATCATATATACGTATATAAATACCATCACGTCATTTTAGTGTCGGGGCAAGCAAGGATAACAAAACGCCAGACTTTTCAATCTAGACACACATCCATAGCCTTTTCTATATCCATTCACCTTCTCAAACAACTTCTACGATTTCTGAATATAATTACCTTTTTCCAACTATGTTTTTTTCTCCTCTATACCTTCTACTCCCATTTAGAATGCATATTAGCTTTGTTAGTCTTTCTTAATTTATTCGTTTCATCTTACTTTACATATATCTCCATCTTACTTTACATATATTCTTTATCACTTCATTCCGTATTGTTTCATACATTGTCGTTTCACGTATTCTTCTCAATGCAAGCATGACTACAGCATTTATTAATCTTCTTTCAATCTTCTTCCACGTCTAGGTTTCAATCACATACATCAATGTTGGCACCAAAATACTATTGTCATGTGTCTACTGCCAGCGCATGCTAATCTTATCTATACTCTCATTCACCCCAATGCAACCAATGTTCCGCTTATCTAAGAACCTATAAATTTTAGCATTATCTGTAACACGATATAATCCCCAAAACCGATGTTATCTTATCGATGGTCTTATCCACATCCAAATAAATATTATAAGTTATGTAAACCCTTGTCAAACTTATCGATGCTAACCATGTACTAGATCCTATAAATATTAGCGTTATCACATTAGTGTCAACCTACTAAATGTATTATGTTTAAGTTTATCATCTCGTCGGTGGTTAGCTCCCCAAATTCAATAAAGATTTGGTATCACTAAATGGGAGAAGCTGCGACGAGATAAGTCGCCTGATATCGATTTGACCTTAAGGGCAAGGATAACATACCCGAAACATTCCTTCCTAATCTAATAAGGAGTCGTGGTATAGTTATCTTTGCTTTAAATAGGACGCCATATTTGAGGCAGACATCATTATTCTAAAAGTCACTAAGATATTAACATCATCGTTATTATAATACTGTTAATATTATACATCAATGTAATTCAACCTTCATACAAATAAAAGTACACAGTTGAATTCTAAAAGTGTTTTCGTTGCAAAAGGTCAAAACACTATTGTGGACTATCATTAAAGTACATTTTGAAACTGTCGAGTTCGAATATATGTGTTTTAGTGTCACATTAAAATCCAAAGGATGTCCTATTTGGGTCATGTACTTAGAGGAGCAAAGTACAAATTACTGCACCTGATCATCCAAGGCAAAATAGAAGGCCGAAGAGGTGTTGGCAGGAGGCAAATCTCCTGGCTCCGCAATATACGTGATTGGACTGGCATAAGGGGCGTTGGAGATCTTTTTCAGGCTGCCGGGGACAAATATGTCTACTCTCAGGTGATATTCAACGTTGGAGGGACCTGACATGACACTGGGAAGAAGAAGAAGAAGAGATACACTAAGAAAACGTGGAAAGCTATAGAAATGATAAAGTAAAGGCTAAGGATGTGTGTCAAGATAGGAAATTCTGACTATCTGTCCTAGCTGCCTTACCAGACAGGGAAGTAACACGATAGTATATATGTTTGTATGTACACAGTAATTTTTTTATTCAATATTTTAAAAAGGAGTTGCACAATTTAAAGCTGAAACATTCGATAAATTATTCAGATTTTCTCAGTCGTTATTTACACGTACTAACCCAAATCATTTTCGCTGATCGATATTCTCCTCGCGTTTTGCAATTGAATGCAAATTTTCAGCATTTTGAAATATGGTTCAGAATTTCAACGGCATGAACGTTCCAGGAAATAAAAGCCTGGATTATTTTTTACCATGAATTAGGGTGGAATAAAATGCATTTCGATATGAGAGAGAAAAATATTATTTGGAAAACTTAGTGCTACCCTGGTCTTGTTGATAAAACAACTGTCTTTCAGTTCGGGGATTTAGGGGTTGTTTCCTGTTAGTAAAAATGATAACAAAAGCAGATTTTACATAAAAACAAATATATTAAAAACTTCTACATATGTAAAAAAATAAATATTAGGTAAGAAAACCGCAGAAAAATTACCACAAGAAGTCGAACTAGTGACATATTTGGTTTTAGGTTTAACGTTTGTATGTGGTGTTCATATCTAATTATAAATTTTGAGAAGACCCATAAAAACGGATTGTGTTTAAGGGCTTCCTAAAGCTGCACACACCACTCATATATCTATTATTCAGAGGAAAATTAAGGTGTATTGTCGCGAGGCAACGCATTTTACTTCCGTGGAGAAGGTCAACGGTATGAACCCCACGCTGTGCTTCTTCCCTCGAATGGCAAAGGTGTTTTACTTGTATTCGAGGTTATAAAGATACCTATAACTCAGGTCATATCTATTCTTTCAAAAAGAGAAAGAAAAAGGACTTGGATCATGAATAATTTCTAAGGTTAACAGAAAATGAATTCGGTTAAGAAAGAATGCCTTATCTAAAGAAAACTACACTACATTGCCGAATAAATCCTTTGGTTTATCTACAAAATATATTTTTTTTATCCTGGCAAGTTTACTGTCATGTGGCAATCTCTTCCAACCAACCAGAAAGATGTTTTTATAGGCCCTAAGTGTTAACCAGACTGGAATCCTATATAAAAAAATCTGGGTTCCAGCGGGGATCGAACTAGCAACCTCCGGATCGGCAGACAAGCTGGAAGAGATTGTTACCTGGCAATAAGCCAGCCAGATTTTTCTGAAATGAAGACTATGGATATTCTTGAAAATGATTTACATAAAATTGCAGGTTTGGCCGCTTACGAAAAATGAATTAAGTTTAGATTCAAACAATGCTATTCTAACGTGAAAATTTCTGCTAACACATCTCAAAATTTGAGTAATCCATGCAGTTTTCTGAAACTTTTGCATACGCTGCATTTCACGGAGATATTTCTATGTCTTAAAGATGAAAGTGTGAAAGTTACAAATACGAAAAAGGCCATGCACACACATACACCAGGGCACGCCTCAGTTCTCCTTGCATCAGGGTGCGCCTCGGCTCCCCGTGGGTACAACCAAACTATTGGACCTCTAGCTATGAGAGCTTAACACTTGCCACCCTGTGATGGATAGCGAGTGACCAGTTCTTATATTTCATTTGATTATTCAACGTTTTAATACATTATAAAATGATTTTTATAGCTAATTACAAAAAATAACCTTGCAGAGTTTGCATACTTTTAATTTAAAATATACATTTTTCACTGGACGCTTAGCGTCCAGCACCGTGGCTGACGGATTTTTTTAGCACAGTAAGGCAAGTGTTAAATAGCAAACTTTTAAGCTTTCATCTTGTCCCTTTGCCATGTTGCAATTGTTGCGCCTATCTGGATCAATCCGCAGAGTACATTCTGTGGTAATGCGATGATACTCGAGTCTTTAATTACCGAAGGGAACTCCACTTATTGGTTCATCTTCGGAAAAAATTGTGGTGAATAAAAATTAAATGTTTTATTTATATTATAAAAAAATTATAAACACAATACCACAAAGTAAAATAAACGTTCAAAAAGATTAAAATAATAAATTATTTCAAATGTCTTTCAGCGTTTCAGCCATGATATATAACACATAGTTTCAGGATTCTGAAGATTTGCATTTGTTTGGATAACACCTGAAAAGCTTGAAATATCTATTTCAAAGAACGTTGTTCAAAGTAGCTTTCGGGATAAAACATTCAATATGCTTTAATATTTCAATTCTTTTTTTATCTTATCTTTATAGAGCTCTTTATATATATGCCTCCACAATATAAACTGAAATTTCTACTCAAGGGCGTTCTAATTCGGGACTCGAATCCACAATTAAGTAATAAAACACGTCTGCCAGCAACAGTAACGCCCGAGTGAATCATGTATAAAACTTTCTTTGTTTACAGATTAACCTTGTGGGGTTATTGCTATGTTGTAATCTTCTCTAACCGACCAGAATGGTGTTTATAAGACCTTTAGTAAAAACCATACTGAAAATCTTATATTTTATAAATTTTGCGTCCCAGTGGAAGTCGAGCCCACAACTTTTGAGCTGCAAGACAGATGTTGTACTAACTTGTCCACGAAGTCATTATACGTATTAATTTATCAAAGGTTGTAGATTTAGCTTTATGGAACTCCATAATTATATATAACCCTTTGTATACAGTACGACCTTATAGAATTTTTACTATGTTGCAATCTCCTCAAACCGACTAGAAAGGTATTTATGAGGCTTAGTTGTAAGTCAAACTGAATCCCTTTCATTTTTTATTTTGGGTCAAAGTGGAAATCGAACCCGAAGGCTGGATGACAGGCTTCGTATCAACTTTGCCACGAGGTCGTCCTACGTATTGATTTATCAAAAGTTGCGGTCTTAATTTTGTGGAACATGGTTTTTTGTATACAGTACGACCTTATGGGACTTTTGCCCTATGACAATTTCTTTTTATCAATTAGAATTATGTTGACGAGGCCTTAAGGAGGTATTTTACTCTAGAGGCATGAATTTCAGGCGTTTTTTCAGACAAAATAAAAAAAAAACAAAGAATATTTTTCATCTACATTTTTTAACAGTTTGTTTTTTTGAAGATTTAAGAATGTACAAAAAAAAATTTAATTCAAGATGCTATCAGCTGTTATATCTTGTCGTAAACAAAAGGGGGTGAACTGGTCGACGTGATTGAAGACCTTTTGTAAATTTGAAATAAAAATCATTCACAGTTTCTTGATAAGGCTGTCTGAAAATAATTTCAAATTTGATTTTTTTTTTTAAATAAAAATTGTTTTGAATTTTTCAATGTAGAAACGGTAGTAAAAATATTTATTAAAGTTTTATACTAAATTTAAAGGTAATCAATTAAACAAAACTTGAGATTTTATGTCGACCAGGTCAAAAAAAGTGGTTTCGAAAAAAACGCGTTTAAAGTTTTGAGATTATTGTCCGAGTCATTCCTCTGCGGCGTAATTGCTGCCTCATTTATAGCTATAGCTTCGTAAATATTGAGAATTTTAAAATTCCCTTTCGAGAGCATATTTTTAAAGTTTATATGAAAAAAAATATATTTTTTCAAATTTCTTGAGTAGAATACTCCCTTAAGTATTAGCTCGCGTTTTAGAAAGGAAGATTGAAAAACCCTTTTTTTTAATCAAGATTTCAGCGAAAACTGAACTCACAACGTTAAGGTCAGAAGACAGAGGTCGTCAACTGTTGTGTCGTGAATTAAAGAATTAATAAAAATATTTGGTTTTAGACCATAATTTGCGAAAAAACAACAGGTTATTTAATTTGGTCACACAATTTGAATGGATCTGGGTTTGTTGCCTTTCATTTGTTGTGTCCCCAGTAAACTAGGCTTTTGCCTGTATCTCACTGAGGATATTAAGCGGGACAAAATAAATTCATATTTCATTCCGATTTTCGATAACACAAAAACAAAAACCCCGTTGTACATTCTCATCAACCTGACAAACAGTGACACTCAGTTACATATGTATACATCACGCGAAATCAAATTCCTCACATATCATCACTCCAGAAATACGAAAAATGTTCATCCCATAATATACCGCACACAACCATAAAAATATACAGAAATACAAATATAAAACCACAAAAATAAAACCATACTCAAGAGCCCGTACAAATTTTTCCCCATGTCATTCATCCTGAAAGCCCAAGTACTCAAACTCCTGTCGCAATAACAACCACGCTCTGAGCGACTGTCTAAATGGTTTTTCTACCTTTGCCTTGATATATATATATTACTTTAAACTATAAATATATATTACTATAAACAAACGTACTTTAGGAGAGATGATGAGTATGATTTGTTGATAAATAAAATACTCGCCGAAATCGGAATGTGTAAAGAGGAATTGTATTGCCAAACGTCGGTATTTATAATATTCCTGAATGTGTGCGGGAGTGCGCGCACGATATACCGCCGTCTCGTTTCTGCATTTACAATACGATGTGGGTATTCATTCTGTTTTGGGAATCGGCGCGACAGATGTGTTGCTTTCTCGTTTTAACATGGAATGCGCTCTCAGATTGATAGTGAGTTGAATGACCGGCGTGTGGACCTTGCACTTGTTTGTTTCACATTATTAAGGTATGCAAAGGTCGTCTCGCCGGTCATTGACCGCGCATACGAACGCCACAGTACTATGTCACATACGCATATCATTAATTTATTGAAGAAGATTTACATTTAAAAAGGAATTTTGAAGTTGTGAAGAGTGTTGGTCAGATTGAATGTAAAATTGTTTGATAAAAAGAACTGTGGTTGTACAAAAGGAACTTTGATATTCTTTCGTTGCAAGACATCATCACCTTAGTGAGAAGTAAATTAAAATATAATTCTTGTATATGGACTCTCCATTATGCAATCCATTCCGGTGCACTGAAGAGAGTCTAACATAGGCTTTGGCACCACATCAATTTTAAAATAGATCTGAATATGATTTAAATAAATTATAATGAATTTTAATCTAACCTTAATTGGATAATTTCTCTGACCGGCGAATATAAGCGGACTTGATTTTTCGAGTATAATACTTTTCAAATGTGTGTCTTTATTTTCAACCTACGAAAGTATGATCATATAACTTAATACCAGAAAGCATTGAACTGGTTGAATGTTAGAAATATACGCCAAATTCACGTACTGTCTCTATTGTATAACATCCTTAACTGTCCCGCCGCACCCTCTTATCTCGCTGAAAAATTTCAGCTTCTTTCCAATCATGGATTAGCGCTACGCTCAAACAGATATTATTTATTGGCCTTTCCAGTTCACCGCTCCTCTTTCTTTACTTTGTCCTATACTGTCCATGCAGTGAGACTCTGGAATCAGTTGCAAACCAATATAAGACTCACTCCGTCCTTGGCATGCTTTAAGAAGCGACTGAAAAAACTACCAATTTCTAGTCAGTAAAAAAACGTATTTCATTCCTGATTTCTCTTTTCCTTTCCTATCCACCATCCCTTCCTTTCCTTTTGATTGATGATATCTCACTTTATATGAAAAATAATGTTCGGGTGATTGTCCGTCTTTGTGGGGTTCGTGGGCATGTGCTCACGTATGTGTTTATGGATTTCGTGGGGATGGATAGTCATTTGAATGATTTATGCGACCATGTAACTTGCTTCATTTACTTTTGTCCGGTTGGTTTTAAGAGATTGCCGCCTGACAATAAGCCCGCCAGATTGTATTGCAATAAAAGTGTTAAATAAAATAAATAAAATAAAGTCGTGAAGGGAATTATCGATTGACCGATACTTCGGAAATTATTTAGAATTCGAGTTCCGACAAAAATAACTAGACTGCAATACACATTTCTATGTGAAAATTATTTAGCGAATTCTCCCTTACCTAGACTGTACAGGATAGGAAATGAGTACGCTGCAGTCTCGGATGTATTTGCAGTTAGTTTGCTGACCTATAAGGAGTGTCTGAAAAGGCACTTCCGAATATCCGAGCCTTGAAGTGGAATTCCGCATGTCTTTCGAGGACTTGTGTAGAACTGCTTTTCAATTGAAAACATTTTAAATTTTTTATACGTTCTGAAGAGAGTTTGTGGATTTGTTCCTGTCTGATTCCATCTTTAATATTTTGTTTTTAATTTTTATATTGTTTTTCAATGATTTGTCTTTGTATTTTTTGCGCAGTGCGCCTGTGTAGTAAGACTTGTATTCTTTACAGTAAAACTTGGCGGACTTATTGCCATGTGTCAATCTCTTTCAACTAACCAGAAATATATTAAAGTGACCTTAAGTGAAATCCAGACTGGAATCTTTTTTTTTTTAAATGGTCCAACGGGATTTGAACCCGCAACTTTCGGGTTGAGAGACAGGAGTCTTACCAACTAGGCCATGGAAGAAGGGGTCACGGACGTCGATCGTGTCTTTCCGTTATAAGCACAGGCTCCCGAAGCATTATCTGTTGCCTGACTAGTCCACCTACAGTATTAGCTGGGACGACCGAGGTCTGAGTGAATGTGATGGAATGCAAGTTGTGGAGTGAACGAGTGGACTTGTATATACGTGTTAAATATTAAGTATTCATATAATTAGTTGTAAGAACTGTTATCTAGTTATTAGTTAATATGAAGGTGTTGACTATTTCTAAGAAATTAAATATAAAGATTATTAAAAATAAAAATGGCATGTAGGAAATTAAAATTAAATTAGTAAGTTTATAGTACTTGTTAAATAATCAGTTTTAAGAATTTTCATCTATACTCAAAAAAATGAAGCATGGCCCCTGTGACGTTTGAAATGTCATGCATCAAGGGATGGGGTACAATCGTTTTTTTATAAATCGAAAAATTGTTTTTCTCTAAACTGACGTTTTAATTCCTAATTTTCATTATACTGACTTTCTAATGTATTGTATGATTTATATCTATCTTTAAATAGGCCAAGATCCACTATGAATTAATACTAATTACCAACATTTATTTTATGTATAAAAAAATCGAAAATCCAACTATCGTATACCCCATCCCTAGCCAATGCAGACTAATATAGTGACTTTTGACAAACGTTACCAAATATTATTTGATTTTAACAAACTGCCACATTTTTGTTAATTTGTAACAAGCTGTATTCATTTGCCATTATTGTTAGTTTTATGTGATGTATTTACCTAAATAACTTGGTATTTATTAGAATCGATGCTTATATTAAAGTTGATAAAATAATTAAAATTACTGAACGTCGTTACAAGGTTGTATTGGGGCAAATTTTTGGACTGTCAAGGGACCATGCTACATTTTTTCTAGCATAGTCAATATTTGAACCCACAACTTCCGGCTTGGGAGACATGCGTCTGGCCAATTAGACCATGGAGGTCATCAGGTTCCACTGTATTGTGTTGGTAACATGAGATTTTGTACGATTTTCTTTCTGATTGTTTTTGTTGTAATTGTATCAGATTTTTTTTTATTCAGTCAATCTTAATGTGTTGAGCACTCACTACTGACTCTTTATTCAGTCAATCTTAATGTGTTGAGCACTCACTACTGACTCTATATTCAGTCAATCTTAATGTGTTGAGCACTCACTACTGACTCTATATTCAGTCAATCTTAATGTGTTGAGCACTCACTACTGACTCTTTATTCAGTCAATCTTAATGTGTTGAGCACTCACTACTGACTCTATATTCAGTCAATCTTAATGTGTTGAGCACTCACTACTGACTCTTTATTCAGTCAATCTTAATGTGTTGAGCACTCACTGCTGATTCTATATTCAGTCAATCTTAATGTGTTGAGCACACACTACTGACTCTATATTTAGTCAATCTTAATGTGTTGAGCACTCACTACTGATTCAATATTCAGTCAATCTTAATGTGTTGAGCACTCACTACTGACTCTATATTTAGTCAATCTTAATGTGTTGAGCACTCACTACTGACTCTATATTCAGTCAATCTTAATGTGTTGAGCACTCACTACTGACTCTATATTCAGTCAATCTTAATGTGTTGAGCACTCACTACTGACTCTATAATCAGTCAATCTTAATGTGTTGAGCACTCACTACTGACTCTTTATTCAGTCAATCTTAATGTGTTTAGCACTCACTGCTGATTCTATATTCAGTCAATCTTAATGTGTTGAGCACACACTACTGACTCTATATTTAGTCAATCTTAATGTGTTGAGCACTCACTACTGATTCAATATTCAGTCAATCTTAATGTGTTGAGCACTCACTACTGACTCTATATTTAGTCAATCTTAATGTGTTGAGCACTCACTACTGACTCTATATTCAGTCAATCTTAATGTGTTGAGCACTCACTACTGACTCTATATTCAGTCAATCTTAATGTGTTGAGCACTCACTACTGACTCTATATTCAGTCAATCTTAATGTGTTGAGCACTCACTACTGACTCTATATTCAGTCAATCTTAATGTGTTGAGCACTCACTACTGACTCTTTATTCAGTCAATCTTAATGTGTTGAGCACTCACTGCTGATTCTATATTCAGTCAATCTTAATGTGTTGAGCACACACTACTGACTCTATATTTAGTCAATCTTAATGTGTTGAGCACTCACTACTGATTCAATATTCAGTCAATCTTAATGTGTTGAGCACTCACTACTGACTCTATATTTAGTCAATCTTAATGTGTTGAGCACTCACTACTGACTCTATATTCATTCAATCTTAATGTGTTGAGCACTCACTACTGACTCTATATTCAGTCAATCTTAATGTGTTGAGCACTCACTACTGACTCTATATTCAGTCAATCTTAATGTGTTGAGCACTCACTACTGACTCTATATTCAGTCAATCTTAATGTGTTGAGCACTCACTACTGACTCTATATTCAGTCAATCTTAATGTGTTGAGCACTCACTACTGACTCTATATTCAGTCAATCTTAATGTGTTGAGCACTCACTACTGACTCTATATTCAGTCAATCTTAATGTGTTGAGCACTCACTACTGACTCTATATTCAGTCAATCTTAATGTGTTGAGCACTCACTACTGACTCTATATTCAGTCAATCTTAATGTGTTGAGCACTCACTACTGACTCTATATTCAGTCAATCTCAATGTGTTGAGCACTCACTACTGACTCTATATTCAGTCAATCTTAATGTGTTGAGCACTCACTACTTTCTCTATATTCAGTCAATCTTAATGTGTTGAGCACTCACTACTGACTCTATATTCAGTCAATCTCAATGTGTTGAGCACTCACTACTGACTCTATATTCAGTCAATCTTAATGTGTTGAGCACTCACTACTTTCTCTATATTCAGTCAATCTTAATGTGTTGAGCACTCACTACTTACTCTATATTTAGTCAATCTTAATGTGTTGAGCACTCACTACTGATTCAATACTCAGTCAATCTTAATGTGTTGAGCACTCACTACTGACTCTATATTAAGTCAATCTTAATGTGTTGAGCACTCACTACTGACTCTATATTCAGTCAATATTAATGTGTTGAGCACTCACTACTGACTCTATATTCTTTCAATCTTAATGTGTTGAGCACTCACTATTGACTCTATATTCAGTCAATTTTAATGTGTTGAGCACTCACTACTGACTCTATATTCGGTCAATCTTAATGTGTTGAGCACTCACTACTGACTCTCCATTCAGTCAATCTTTATGTGTTGAGCACTCAATACTGACTCTATATTCAGTCCATCTTACTGTGTTGAGCACTCACTACTGACTCTATATTCAGTCAATCTTAATGTGTTGAGCACTCACTACTGACTCTATATTCAGTCAATCTTAATGTGTTGAGCACTCACTACTGACTCTATATTCAGTCAATCTTAATGTGTTGAGCACTCACTACTGACTCTATATTCAGTCAATCTTAATGTGTTGAGCACCCACTGCTGAGTCTATATTCAGTCAATCTTAATGTGTTGAGCACTCACCACTGACTCTATTTTCAGTCAATCTTAATGTGTTGAGCACTCACTACTGACTCTATATTCAGTCAATCTTAATGTGTTGAGCACTCACTACTGACTCTATTTTCAGTCAATCTTAATGTGTTGAGCACTCACTACTGACTCTATATTCAGTCAATCTTAATGTGTTGAGCACTCAATACTGACTTTATTATTTTTTATTATAAGATTCATTGTACCGTTTACTTATATAAATAAAAATAAAAACACAAAATATAACAGTATCAACACTTGAAAACTTTGAGGTAGTCAAAAAGACTTTATATCTAGCAAGTAATTTTTTGTAGAAACGACATCTATTCGAGGTATATTGCAACTACTTCCCGGACAACATTTTATATTTTATCGTATTTTTTATTTTTTTTAATCGAAATACAATGTATACAGTATACCATACAAACTGTAAGGTTATTGGTTTTTCCTTTACGTGACCGAAATATCATGTTTGCTGAACAAAATCAATAAAGCAAATTAAGAAATTAAATATTCTGGGTTAACCTTTTCAACTCTGGTGGCGTTAAAGTGTTTTTTAAATGAAAAAAAAAAACGTTTCATATTTTATTATATTATTTTTTTATCTCTTTCGTTTGTGAGGTGTATGGCAGTGTCTTAACTCACTGGACTTCCATGCGGAAGGTCGTCTGTTCGAACCCTACGCTAAGTTACTCCCCTCGAATGATACAGCAATTTTTCCGCTTAGTGATCAAGGGTATAAGGATACCTATGACTTCGGTCATATCTATTCTTAAAAAAAATAATAACAAAGTCTGGCAATATTATCGAGATGAAGGAAATATGCAGACACATGACACGCATGGCAACTGATCAAATGTTCACTATCCCTAGTGTTAATACATCTTTTGACCTCCGTGGCCTGGTGGTAAGATACTTGTCGGCCAATCCGGAGGTTGCGGATTCAACCTCCGCTGGAACCTAGATTTTTAAAATAGGATTCCAGTCTGGTTTACACTTAGGGCATATAAAAATATCTTTCTGGTTAGTTGGAAGAGATTGCTACATAGCAATATACTCGCTAGGTTAAAAAAAACAAAAAAAAACAATATGTTTATTCAGCTCCCATGATATACAATGGGAAGCCAAATTCAATAAAGGCAAAAGGAGGAAAACAATTCAGGCAGTCGATCGGAGCGTGGTTGTTATTGCGACAGGAGTTTGAATACTTGGGCTTGCAAGAGGAATGAGTTGTGGAAGAGGTTTGTGTAAGCTTTTGAGTGTGGTGCTTTTTGTTGCTTTATATTAATATTTTTGTATAAATATTTTTTTTGCTATATGATTGTGTGTGATTTATTGTGGGATGAATGTTTTGGTCTGTCTGGAGTGATGAAGTGTTGAGGAGTTTGATTTCGCGTGATGTAAACATATGTAATTGAGTGTCACTGTTTGTCAGGTTGTTGAGAATGTGCAACGGGGTTTTATATAATCAAAAATCGGGAAGAAGTATCGATTTATTTTTTCATACTTTATGTCCTCAGTAAGATACAGACAAAAGCCTAGTTTACTGGGGACACGACAAATGAAAGGCAACAAACCCAGATCTATTAAAATTGTGTGTCCGAATTAAATTACTTGTTGTTTTTTTGCAAATTATGTATATTTCTTGTCATGTGTAAAATAAATAAAAAAATAAAAATAAATGAATTGTTAAAAATTACTTTGTTATAATGTTTTTTAAAAATCGCTGTGCTTTTCCCCCCGAATGATACAGGCATTTTTCAGCCTAGTATTCAGAGGAATAAGGATACCTATGACTTTAGTCATTCAAGAGAAGGCTACGGTACTTACCAACTATACTTGAGAAAATGTAGCATGGTCCCTGTGACAGTTCACAAATATGTCCCAATACAACCTTGTAACGACGTTCAGTAATTTTAATTGTTTTATCAACTTTAATATAAGCCTCGATTCTAATAAATAGCAAGTTATTTAGGTAAATACGTTACATAAAACTAACAATAATGACAAATGAATAAATCTTTTTACAAATTAGCAAAAATGTGTCAGTTTGTTAAAATCAAATAATATTTGGTGACGTTTGTCAAAAGTCACTACGTCAGTCCGCATTGGCTAGGGATGGGGTATACGATAGTTGGATTTTCGATTTTTTTAAACCTAAAATTAAATGTTCGTAATTAGTATTAATTCATAGTGGATCTTGACCTATGTAAAGATAGATACAAATCTTACAATACATTAGAAAGTCAGTATAATGAAAATTAGGAATTAAAACGTCAGTTAAGAGAAAAACAATTTTTCGATTTATAAAAAAACAAATCGATTTGTAAAAACAAAACGATTTTACCCCATCCCTTTGAGACATGATATTTCAAATGTCACAGGAACTTTCTTACATTTTCTCAAGTATGGACTATGGAATTCGTCAAATTATCATACATAATATTTCCATGTGCCATTTCCCTCTCTGACTATGCAGAGAGGACACACATAGCTTCTGACTTTCCTACCGTTAGACACACCCTTCGCCTCTTTTAAATGTATACACCCTCTCATACTTATTCTAAGATTTCTGTGACTTTTTCGGTTTCTTGTTTTAAAATGTTATTAATTTAATTTATCCACGCTTTCCTTGGTCTTTCGCTTATACGCCCTTTATTTATTTATTTATTTAACGCTTTAATTGCAAATACAATCTAAAACAAAAAAATACATGTAAAAACATAGTTGAGTGTAAGGATAGAAAGGTAGTGACTGCGGCCATCAGATTAGGTACTTTATCGCATGGCATATGTTAAGAAAGATATATTTGGTATGAAAAACTGTAGAAAACTTGATGAACTACAAAGAAACCTTTGTAGATCTTCCGATATGTTATAGTAACGCATTCGGCTTTAGGTGTAGTGAAGTGTATTACATTGTATAACACTTTCTTTGTATATATTACAAACTGCCGGGTTGTTTGCCTTATGGTAATATCGTCTAACCAACTTTATTTTTTTACGTCGTCCGTTACTGTCCATGCAGTGAGACTCTGAAATCAGTTACAAACCAATGTTAGACTCACTCCGCCCTTGACATGCTTTAAGAAGCGACTGAAAAACTCTTAATTTCTAGTCAGTAAAATAACGTGTTTCATTCCTGATTTTTTTCCTTTGTTGTCCACCATCCCTTCCTTTTCTTTTGATTGACGATATCTCACTCTATATGAAAAGTAATGTTCAGGTGATTGTCCGTCTTTGTGAAGTTTATGGGCATGTTCTCACTTATGTGTTTATGAATTTCGTGGGGATGGATAGTCATTTGAATATTTTTTGCAACAATGTAACTTGCTTCATTTACTTTTGTCTGGTTGGTTGGAAAAGATTGCAACCAAAAAATAGGCTCTCCAGATATTATTTGCAATAAACGTGTTAAATAAATATGGTAAAGAAGTCTTAAGTGATAATTATACTGGAATGTATATTTTTTTAAATCTGGGTTCCAATGGGAATCGAATCTGCTACTTCAGGTTCGTGAGACAACCGTCTTACCAACTAGACTACGGAGATTATAGTGTATTGCTTCTAAGAGTAATATTATTCCTTTTCTCGTATTGTTAAAAATCACCACAAAATATTGTGAAAAATACAGTATTTTTCAGTTCAGAATTCCACTAACAAAGAAAATCACAACATTTAATCGATATACGAGTACATTCATTCACCTCTTTGTTGAGAAACAATCTTTTGATCAAAAAATGTAAAATATCACGCAGATATATTCTATTACCTCCGACCATTTAAAATGACAATTTCAGCGAGAAAATATCATGAATTTCCATCGCACATGGCCTTTTGAAGCGGCGAGCACAATGGGCGAGGTTAGCGCGCATAAAACGACATATGCGAGCATATGTCGTTTTTGAATAATTATTTCCGTTTTGGTCCACCGGTCTGTTAAAGGTTAAATTGATGCCCGTAATCCAGTGATTCTCAATATTTAAAAAAAAAATTAAATTGCTTTTTAGAGAACAAACTCTACTCGGTACTAAAGGTACTCCATATATTTTTTCAAACAATTATTTGTACATTACAGGTTGTAAATAATTAGTTAAAAGAATTGTTATCTAGTTAGATTCTCAATATTTAAAAAAAATTTAAAATGCTTTTTAGAGAATAAACTCTACTCGGTACTAAAGGTCTTCCATATATTTTTTTATAACAATTATTTGTACATTACAGGTTGTAAATAATTAGTTGTAAGAATCGTTATCTAGTTAGATTCTCAATATTTAAAAAAAATAATTAAATTGCTTTTTAGAGAACAAACTCTACTCGGCACTAAAGGTACTCCATATATTTTTTCAAAACAATTATTTGTACATTACAGGTTGTAAATAATTAGTTGTAAGAATTGTTATCTAGTTAGATTCTCAATATTAAAAAAAAATTTAAAATGCTTTTTAGAGAACAAACTCTATTCGGTACTAAAGGTTCTCCATATAGTTTTTTATAACAATTATTTGTACATTACAGGTTGTAAATAATCAGTTGAAAGAATGGTTATCTAGTTAGATTCTCAATATTTAAAAAAAAAATAAAATGCTTTTTAGAGAATAAACTCTATTCGGTACTAAAGGTACTTCATATATTTTTTTATAACAATTATTTGTACATTAAAGGTTGTAAATAATTAGTTAAAAGAATTGTTATCTAATTAGATTCTCAATATTTAAAAAAAAATTAAAATGCTTTTTAGAGAATAAACTCTACTCGGTACTAAAAGTACTCCATATATTTTTTCAAAACAATTATTTGTACATTACAGGTTGTAAATAATTAGTTGTAAGAATTGTTATCTAGTTATAAGTAGTATTAAGATGTTAACTAACTATTTCTAAGAAATAAAAAATATAATGACATGTAGGAAATTAAAATAAAGTAAGTTCATAGTTATAACATTTAAATTAGATAAGTTCTTAATATATAAATTTGCATATATAGGGTGTCCCAATATGAGCGCCGGATTTAAATTTGACATCATTTTTTTTTTCATAAAGTGAACAGCTCCAAAATTTTATATGTGCCGTTTGTCAATCTTACGATTAGTAAATATGGACAAGAAATAACTTATTATAAATTTTCAGGCTGTATAGTGTCAAGAAATGTTGATCAGAATTTGCACGCAAGATCGTGTGATTTGACACCATGCGACTTTTTGTGATTGAATGTGATGAAATGCAAGTAGTCTTAACGAGAGGATATACCATATACGTGCTAAATAATTATTACTTAAATAATTTGTTGTAAGAATTGTTATCTAATTTTAGGATAGAACGCAGGTGTTAGTAATTTTAGATTAGTACGCACTTGTTCTTAGAAATGATATTTTATATTAAGATTATCAAAAATAAAATGACATGATTATAAAAAATGAGATTCTTAATAACAAAATGAGAAAGAAAATAAAATATAAGCCCAGGTCACTAGCTATCCATCACAGGGCTGCAAGTGTTAAACATATACATACGTGTAAACTCAAACGGAATAAACCAACATATTGAATTAATTGATTGACACTGTGAAAATGCTACATGGATTCCACACTGCTTCCAAAAAATACAACATGTCTATCTCCATCAGCAAGACTAAATGCATGACTCTAGCCAGAGAGCAAGTTGGATGCAGTGTGATTGACGACACACCGATTGAACAAGTAACAAAATTTAAATACTTGTGTGCTAGCATAATGTGCAATAATGTCCTCTATGGCACAGTGCTTGAACAATTACAAAAGACCGCAGCTATTCCCGGATGTTTAAAGAACACTATCTGGAAAAACAAGCATATGGACATCCAAAGCAAGGTGAGGATATACAAGACCTGTGTCCACCCCATAATGACATACAGCATAGAGTCCAGAACCGACACTGTCAGAACCAAAAATCTCCTTCGAACCAGCGAAATGAAGGTACTCAGGAGTATCGCTGGCAAAACCCTTCGTGATAGAGTACGTAACACAGAAATCCGAAGGACGTGCGAAGTTGAAGATATTGTCAGATGGGGACGACAGAGAAGAAGCTTCTGGAATGAACACGGATCCGGAATGGCGGAACCAAGAGCCGTAAGAATGGACAGGGACAGTATCCCCCAAGCGAGCAGACCTCCAGGACGACCTCCCAAAAGATGGAAAGACAGTTGGCAGTCGACGTCGCAAGAGGCAAACAATGATGCAGGACCATAACAGGCCAACAGACCTAAAATCAGATGAAGAAGATACACTGTGGATATAGCCTCGACATCATCTAGCAGATAAAAAGAGCCCTGGCTGGTATTATTTCTTTCGAATAAGCTAACTAGAAGTATTATAACTAATCATAATCAAACATTATTAGAAGGATCCTTCACATACTCAGCCAGCAAATATTGATACAAGTTTCCCCTGACCTTGAAATAGCAGATGAATAGTTGCACCTTCAGAAATGCTATGAAATGTTACCTTCTAAATAGTTAGTGATTTGGAGTCTTATTTGCTTTCTCTCTTTTTCCTGGCGCTGAATCGAGGGTTGTGTATACGTATTTGTGCATTCTCTTCTCATTAATTTTTATATCACTGCCCATTTATTTTCATCTTTTGTATTGTGTATTGTATGTATAAACATCATTTTCCATTTGTGATTTGAAATTGATAAAATTTGACCTCATCGAGGCTTTTCTCTTTTTTCACTGACAGTTAATCTGATATGGTATTTGTGGGTTTACTTTTGAATTTTTTCTGCCATTTATTAATTTTTTGTTTTTTTTTCTTAGTCTACAAGTACAAGGTGTGGGCTGAAAAAACATCTAGTGTCCTCGCGGCTCAGCTCACCCTATATTGATGGGGATTATCTCGCCGGGGGAATGTTATGAGATGAGCCCAGAACTTTTGATAAGAGCTTCTATCTTAAATGTATTTTCTGCTGTTTAACATAATCATCATTATTGTCAACCAGGATCGATCCACTGCTGGATGAAGGTCTCCCCAAGTTGACTCCAAACAGTTCGGTCCTTTGCTCGCCGTTGCCACGTGATGCTGCCATGCTTCCTGATTTCGTCCATCCAGCGTACCTTTGGTCTTCTTCTAGGCCTCTTTATGCCTCTTTAGTACCATTGTATTATTTCGGATGTCCATCGGGAGTCTGACATTCTGGCTACGTGTCCGGCCCATTGCCACTTCATTCTTTTGCACACCTTTATAACGTCTTCTACCTTTCAAAGGTAGAAGACGCTATTTAACATATCTTGATACATATATGTGCGATTTATGAATGTATTTATATATGTACATACTATGTTGCTATCAATAAACCTATACAGTACCCGGCGGTAAGTAATACACATCGGGTTTAAAAAAGAGACTGTCAGCCATAAGACGCTCTACAAAACCGAAGTTAGCCGATTATGGCTGACAGTCTCTTTCTTAAGCCCGATGTGTATTACTTCCTGCCGGGTACAGTATTTATTTATTAATTTTTGGTGAATCATTTCTGTTTCTGTAAAATTTTTACCTTATTTCACAAAATGTATCAAATGATTAATTCGCTACTGAAAAAAAAACATATACTTAAAAAAAAACGTCTAATTTATTTTATATTATATTGACACACGCTTTGAGAACCACTATCATATCGGATGATTATTGGTAGGCTTAAATGAATGTGGTCCGAAGGGCATCAGAAGGCTTTCCTTGTAGTCCCTAAGTAAAATAACCTTTTATTAATTCTTAAGGGGATGAAAAAATTACCATTAGCCTTCTATTTTTAAGAGCATTGTATTGTATTGAAATGTATTATTTCTTACTTAATTTATTAAGTTGAAAATAATAAAAAGTAAGATCAATACAAACGTACAAATAATAACGTCGTTTTTCTGTTTATGTTGGCATAGACAAAGAGCGCCATATTTTCCTACCTCGACACATGTATCACGGCTTTTTCACAACAATGCCTTTTTAAATAACAGGTACAAAAAAGGACGCTTGTCCCAAATATGCTCACCATGTCAAACTTGTCACGGTGTGTAACTATAGAAGCCTCGAAACAAGAAGGCAAGAATCCATTGCGATATTCCTAATAAAGGTTTTCCAAGGTTGCTTTAACTCTCCCGCGATTCTAGAAGCACTAAGTTTATATGTCCCTAATAAATATAGTCATGCAAGGAATCACCCTCTGTTGTATATAATACATACCAACTTACAGAAGACATACCATGGCTAAACACTCAGCTATACACGCGTGGTATAGAGATATTGAACCGACTGAGTGACACTGTGGATATAGTCTCGGTACCGTCTAGCAGTATGAGAAGAGTCCTGGCTGATATTCTTGCTAACGAATAAGCTATATAGAAACAGACCCTCTTTGTGTAACAGGAGAAGTCTGTGCAAAATGGATAAAAAAAAATATTTTTTGAGTTTCTACTTTTCCTTGCAAAAAAAAAATGTATGACGATAACCGTCACACCGAACATAATTTTCAAAAAATTATTCAATCATTTTTCATTATTTTTCTTAAAATTACATAGAACTTATTATTATTGACTAAGCAAAGATTGTTAAATATAACAATTAAAACCGTTTTTATTAATAAAAATCCAAATTTAAAACTCGGCATTTATTCAGGGTTGTGACACGCTCATATTTACACTAGACCAATATGCAAAAAACAAACACCACACAGCAAGAAACAACAAAGAAATGTTCACGAACGCCTAGTTTTTATTCACGGTTGTACATAAATAGTCTAATTTTGCTATAAAATAAAGAAAAAAATTATGTAAAAGCACTCAAAAAGTTATTAAAGTATAGTTTCCCAGCGTAATAAAACAAATTTATAAAATTAACTTGAAGAAAAAGAACCAACATACAAAAATAACTTAGATCGCGAACTTTATTAACAAAGAACTAAAGTTTTTGGCTCCAGCATTGAAAACAGACAGCCCTGAATGTAACGTCTACAGCTATCAAATGGAATTGTCTTCGAAATATGTCGATAAGTGGTTCAGAGACGATTTGAAACAATATCAAATGTTTGTGTATTATTCGGATAGATAACATATCTAGTGTGTTGATTTATATTTTTTTCATTTATAAAACGGATAGATTTTGACGCAGTAATAAGGTACCAAAGTATTGACGAGTTATCTCGTCTCAGAGAGTGAACCGGTTAAAATATCATACACGCATACTTATTTTGAACTTCCTCTACCAGGCCGTCTATTCAAATTTGAATAGGCTTTTCTGCTTGTACGAGTATATACATCAGCTGTTTATTTACTACCCTCTACCTTTCCTACCTTTTAAAATATCATATACATTTTTTAACAAAGTACACATTTGCGCCACATCCATTCTGACAGTTACATAAAAAAATCCGTGCAATATCTTTTTACGACTCGGTTAACCGGATTATTTTTAATACGTGTACAGTTGTTTTATTAAATATGAAAATACATATAACCCGTGTGTAAGACAAACGAGTTTTTCTGAAACAATAAAAATGAAAAAAATAACGTGAACTTGGAACAATTCATGAATATATAAAATATAAAATTACGGTTAAATCGTTTTTGTTTGGAAGCTTTTTAAGTTGTTAAATTTGACTTTGTCATTTAATGTTTTTTTTTAATAATATATTCAACCGTACGTCGTTTCAGTGATTTGGTTGTATGAACTAACATTTTTGATATACTTCTTGTATGTTTGTGGGGCTTAAACTTTGAAATTCAATTAGGACTGGTTTTCACTTAAAGCCTGTTTGATTTCTTTTATTGCAAATACAATCTGGCGTTCTTATTGCTAGGCAGTAATCTCTTCAAACCAATCAGTCAAAAGTAAATTAAGCAAGTTAAATGGTCGCAAAAAAACATTCAAATGACTTTCCATCCCTACGAAATTCATGAACACATAATTGAGCATACGCTCACAAGCCCCAAAAAGACGGGCAATCACCTGAATCACCCTTTCATATACCATAAAGTGAGATATCACCAATCAAAGGAAAAGGAAGGGATGGTGCAGAGGAAAGGAAAATCAGGAATGAAATACGTTATTTTACTGACTAGAAATTAAGAGTTTTTTCAGTCGCTTCTTAAAGCATGCCTAAAACGGAGCGAGTCTTATATTGGTTTGTAACTGATTCCAGAGTCTCACTGCATGGACAGTTAAAGACGGCGTTAAAAAAAAGAGCGGTGAGCTGGAAATGCCAATAAATAATATCTGTTTGAGCGCACTGCAAGTCCATGATAGAAAAGACACTGAAAATTTTCGGAGTTAAGAGTGGGTGGCGGGACAGTTAAGGATATTATACAAAATATGCATTACGTAAATTTGGCGTCTATTTCTAACGTTCAACCAGTTCAATCTTTCTGGTTGATTGGAAGTTATTGCCACGTAGCAATAAGCCTGTTATGTTGTCATGTATACAACGAAGGTGTCATACAATACAATACAATTCACAGTAAGTAGACACTTGGATAAAGCCAGGGATAATGTCCATACTGTTTCATGTAGAGATAACGGAGAAATCCTTTCTGAACCCTTTCTTTCACGCGTGAATACGTACTCCTTGCTGGATATGGTAGAGGCGATGGATGTCTGAAAGGAAAGAAATGGGTGGTGTTTGATCCTCTATGTCTACAAGGCTTAGACAAACATTGTCGTTGCTGGGCATCATAGTCGTTGATCTTCTCACCTTTTCAACGTCAATCTTGATCTGCTCTTCCACGCTGATCATATGATCTTCTGTACGAAAACAGCCCAATCTTAGATGCGCACTCCCTCCCGCAGATGTCACAGACATGTGGATCCCACTGAATTGCCTGGGAATGTTAATGTATATTTGCAGCACGTTCGCATACATTTAGTCGTTGAGATGACATTAGCTTGAGAATAGATGGCTCTCCATTCTCCACGGTTCTTCAGAAACCTCACACAAAGTCAGCGACTCGCATACTGTTCTTATAGCACTTTTTCTGCCCACCGACCTTTCACTAGCCGACTTCTTCTCCAGAAAGTGGTGAAAGTTGCTTTGCATGTGCCGTATGAGTTACTAACTTCCTCAGCAGCCTCGTTTATAGTGATTCGGCGATTACTTAGCGCATTTCTTAATGTTTTCCACATTTTCATTAATAGTTCTTGTGCTAGGACGATCGTCTCTCTTGTCATCTTCAACGTCTTCAAGGCCCTCTTGAGAACGTTTGTACAATTCATTCAGCATCTTCTCTAAAAGACTTCTATGATATTTGCACCCCTTCACTGCGTTTTATTATATTTTTAACATAAAACTTAATGAAAATTCTTTATCCAGTCATTTTAAAAATAAAGAAATCCCTAACTTGTCGAAATGCGTTGTAAATACTTAATTATCAAACACAAACTGCCCATCCAATATGGCTGAAAATTGAAATTAACATCTTCGATAGTGTTGTCAACGTGATGAAAAAAAGATAGGTCAATAAAAAATGAACAGTCCGTGTTATTTTGTTATCAAACCATGTATGATATACTCAAACGGGTGAGTTTAAAAAATGAACAGTCCGTGTTATTTTGTTATCAAACCATCTATGATATACTCGAACGGAAGAGTTTAAAAAATGAACAGTCCGTGTTATTTTGTTATCAAACCATGTATGATACACTCGAACGGGTGAGTTTAAAAAATGAACAGTCCGTGTTATTTTGTTATCAAACCATGTATGATACACTCGAACGGGTGAGTTTAAAAAATGAACAGTCCGTGTTATTTTGTTATCAAACCATGTATGATATACTCGAACGGGTGAGTTTAAAAAATGAACAGTCCATGTTATTTTGTTATCAAACCATGTATGATATACTCAAACGGGTGAGTTTAAAAAATTGTCATACTCAATAGTCCATAATAGTATTTTAATATCAACTTTGATAAATGGGAGTGAAGCAAAAACGTGGAAAAAAAACTGAAAAGAGTCAAATAAACGCTGTAGAAATACGTGCACTGGGATAAATACGTAAGGTTACAATGTATGATAGTGAAACTATGAATTGATAAAGGATTAATGTGAATTTAATGCTGACGTGTTAAGTTAGATGAAGAACACTCTGAAATGGTTTGGTCATGAATAACGAATAAATGAAGAAAGATAAACAGAAAATATATATTTTGCAAATATGAGTGGAATAACATATGTGATAAAGAAATACCAATGAAAGGAAGGTTACATGAAGATTATGTGAATGAAGACGAGGTGAAGGATGACTGTTGAGATTTGTAAGTCTATCACTCTGTCCTTTCTGCCTATTCTGACAGAGAAATGGTATGTTTTTGTATAATTGTTTCGTTCGATTTAACAGTCAGAAATATAAGATGCCCATTGCACTAACTTGGTTATAAAGATGCCAGTCCGCCCCTGCGTAGACCATGACATTTACTGATGAAATCCTCAACAAACGAATAAAAAAAATATTCTTATCAATTCGTAAAACACATTTATTACCTGTCAAATCAAATATTTATTTCCACGCATTTTACCTTGATTGAATGATAAAACGGAGTTGAATTTCAAAAACTTGGATCATTAACTTGATTGAACTGTTTGTCTGAAATATTAATGATCGAAATAAATGAATCACGCTCGTTCGTTTCAACACTGGGGTGAAGCAAATTTTTCAGCGGTAGTACCTTGAGTTGGATGGCTGAGCGGTAAAGCACTTGACTTTCGTGTGGAAGGTCGCCGGTTCGTACCCCGCGCTGTGCTAATCCACTAAATATCGCTCAAAACTCAATGTCGTATATCTAGTTTGATCACTAGACGTATGTTTAGTTTGATCGCTAGACGTTTGTCTAGTTTGATCGCTAGACGTATGTTTAGTTTGATCGCTAGACGTATGTCTAGTTTGATCGCTAGACGTATGTCTAGTTTGATCGCTAGACGTATGTCTAGTTTGATCGCTAGACGTATGTCTAGTTTGATCGCTAGACGTATGCCTAGTTTAATCGCTAGACGTATGTTTAGTTTGATCGCTAGACGTGTGTTTAGTTTGATCGCTAGACGTATGTCTAGTTTGATCGCTAGACGTTTGTTTAGTTTGATCGCTAGACGTATGTTTAGTTCGATCGCTAGACGTATGTTTAGTTTGATCGCTAGACGTGTGTTTAGTTTGATCGCTAGACGTATGTCTAGTTTGATCGCTAGACGTATGCCTAGTTTGATCGCTAGACATATCGCTCAAAACTCAACGTTGATATGTCTAGTTTGATCCAAACATTCATTTTCAACCTACGAAAGTACGATCATATAACTTCATACCAGAAGGCATTGAACTGGTTGAATGTTAGAAATAGACGCCAAATTCACATACTGTCTCTATTTTATAATATCCTAAACTGTCCTTCCACCCCGTTTTATCTAGCCAAAAATTTTCAGCGACTTTCCAATCATGGATAAGCGCTACGCTCAAACATACTATAGATTGTCTATTGGCCTTTCCAGTTCACAACTCATATTTTTTACGTCGTCCTTTACTGTCCATGCTGTGAGACTCTGGAATCAGTTACAAACCAATATAAGACTCGCTCCGTCTTAGGCATGCTTTAAGAAGCGACTGAAAAAACTCTTAATTTCTAGTCAGTAATATAACGTGTTTCATTCCTGATTTTTCTTTTCCTTTCCTCTCCACCATCCCTTCCTTTCCTTTTGATTGATGATATCTCACTTTATATGAAAAATAATGTTCAGGTGATTGCCTGTCTTTGTGGCGTTCGTGGGCATGTGCTCACGTATGTTTATGGATTTCGTGGGGATGGATATTCATTTGAATGATTTATGCGACCATGTAACTTGCATCATTTACTTTTGTCTGGTTGGCTGGAAGAGATTGTCGCCTGGCAATAAGACCGCCAGATTGTATTTGCAATAAAATAAATAAAAAGATTCGAGAATAACACGATGATCCATTTTACAAAAAAGAACGTTGTTAAAGTTGCTTTGAAAATCCCTTTTCATACAAAGGGTGTCATGTGACGAAACAGTTTGAATACCACTGAATAATAGGCCAATTAGAATACGTGGTTGTGAGAACTGACTAGTTTGTTGATACTGGTTGTGGGTGGTCGGGAAAAAAACTTGACAAATATTTGCTATGACGGTAGCAACCCTCATTACTTGCAGGGTTGCAAATGGGAGGCTTTTCTTAGATTGAGGAAATTTCCATCTTGACGTGATATTTTTTAATGATGGAAATGAAAAAAGGTTGTTATTACCTTCGAGAGACACTTTGAAAAGTTACCTTTAAAAAAAATATTAATATTAATTAAAAATAATCGAGTCCGTTTATTCTGAAGGCATTTCCAAGGAGGTATTTGATAAAGTAACGCATGGAATCATACTAACAAATACATGCATATCATACTACGGTGTCCCTTACGGGGTAGACAAAGAGGACATACCTCCAAATTGTTCTATCTAAGCACACAATTTGCGAATTTTCCAAATTCATACGTCTCGTTATACACAACTGTTTATTATTTAAACTTCTCATTATATCCATCCATCCATCCATGGCTCTACAACCCAGGTCGAATCTTGGCCTCCCGCAGAGCTCGCCCCCATGACTGACGGTCCTGTGCAGCGTTACGCCAGTTCCGGATACCGATGTTGTTTGCATCCCTCACCACTCCATCCAGCCATCGGAGTTTCGGCCTTCCCACTGCTCTCCGCCCCCCGGGCGCACCATCCATGATTCGCCTTGGGATCTCGCCCTCGCCCATCCTCTGAAGATGTCCGGCCCACCTCAGTCTTCCAACTCTAATCTCCCTCACAACAGTAGGATCCTTGTACAGATCATAGAGCTCGTGATTGTACCTAATACGCCACTCTCCGCTGTCACAGATTGGGCCATAGATTTTGCGCAACACCTTTCTTTCAAACGTTTCTAGAGCCTTTTCATCGACCTTACTGATTGTCCAACATTCCGAGCCATATGTGAGTACAGGTCGGATGGGGGTCTTATAAAGAAGGACTTTGGTTTTTCTTGTAAGGTGACGAGATTTCATGTGCTTCAGTAGGCCATAGTACTTCTCATTATATATTTTTATAAAATCTGGTCCATTTAGTCCAGCCACGTTTTCCTCGGTTTACCTATTTCACACACACCTTGCACTTCTGATATGTATATTAGCTTAGTCATTATTTCATTGTTAATCATCTCCACATGTCCAAACCAACTTACAGCCCTTATCTTTATCATAATTAAAACATCCTTTTTAATCATGCATTAACTTCTAATGTCTTCATTCCGCCTTCTTTCAAACATTGACACTAAATACATTTTTCTTAGTGCACGCATCTCCACAACATCTATCTTACTTTCATCCTTCTTTTGCCAAGTTCATGTTTCACATCAATACATCAAGGTGGGCACCCACACACTATTATGTATTATCAGTTTTGCTACTGTTGATACACCAAGTCAGTAGGAAATTCCGTTGAGTGTGAGTTTTAAATAATACAGTATCAAGATCCATTTAGTGTGAGTTTTAAATAAGTCTGAAAAAAGTTCCATTTAATGCGAGTTTTAAATAAGTCAATAAGAAATTCCATTTAGTATTTTTTGTAACAAGTCTGAAAGAAGTTCCATTTAGTGTTAGTTTTAAATAAGTCGGTAGGAAGATCCACTAAATGTGAGTTTAAAATAAGTCAGAAAAAAATTCCATTTAGTTTGTTTTAAGTAAGTCAGTAGGAAATTCCATTTAGTGTGAGTTTTAAATAAGTCAGTAAAAAGTTCCATTTAATGCGAATTTTAAATAAGTCAGTAAGAAATTCCATTAAGTATTTTTTGTAATAAGTCAGATAGAAGTTCCATTTAGTGTTAGTTTTAAATAAGTCGGTAGAAAGATCCCCTTAGTGTGAGTTTTAAATAAGTCAGTAAAAAGTTCTATTTAGTGTTTTTTTAAGTAAGTCAGTAGGAAGATCCATTAAGTGTTAGTTTTCAATAAATCAGTAGGAAAATCCATTTAATGCGAGTTTTAAATAAGTCAGTAAGAAGTTTTATTTAGTATGTTTTAAATAAGTCAGTATGAAGATTCATTTAGTGTGACTTTTGAATCAGTCAGTAGGAAGTTCTATTTAGTGTTAGTTTTAAATAAGTCAGTGGGAAGATCCATTTATAGTGAGTTTCAAATAAGTCAGTATGAAGATTCTTTTAGTGTGACTTTTGAATAAGTTAGTAGGAAGTTCGATTAAGTGTTAGTTTTAAATAAGTCAGTAGGAAGATCCATTTAGTGTGAGTTTTAAATAAGTCAGTATGAAGATTCATTTAGTGTGAGTTTTAAATAAGTCAGTTAGAAATTCCATTTGGTATTTTTTGTAATAAGTCAGAAGGAAGTTCTATTTAGTGTTAGTTTTAAATAAGTCGGCAGGAAGATTCACTAAGTGTGAGTTTTAAATAAGTCAGTAAAAAGTTACATTTCGTTTGGTTTTAAGTAAGTCAGTAAGGAATTCCGTTGAGTGTGAGTTTTAAATAAATAAGTAGCAAGATCCATTTAGTGTGAGTTTTAAATAAGTCAGTATGTAGATTCATTTAGTGTGACTTTTGAATCAGTCAGTAGGAAGTTCCATTTAGTGTTAGTTTTAAATAAGTCAGTGGGAATATCCATTTATAGTGAGTTTCAAATAAGTCAGTATGAAGATTCTTTTAGTGTGACTTTTGAATAAGTCAGTAGGAAGATCCATTTAGTGTGAGTTTTAAATAAGTCAGTAGAAAGATCCATTTAATGTGAGTTTTAAATAAGTCAGTAGGAAGATCCATTTAGTGTGAGTTTTAAACAAGTCAGTAGGAAGATCCATTTAGTGTGAGTTTTAAATAATTCAGTAGGAAGATCCATTGAGTGTAAGTTTTAAACAAGTCAGTAGGAAGATCCATTTAGTGTGAGTTTTAAATAAGTCACTAAGAAGATCCTTTCAAACTTTTCTATAACCATGTTGTGGATTTAACAGCATTCATTTTTAGATCTTTCCATTTACATCTCTTATTCGAACAATCATTTCATTCACCTTTCACCCTCCGTAGTCAACCTCATTTGTATAATAAAATTGAGCTATAAAAAATGCTTGTTTTCACAAGAAAGGTAGGAAAGAGACGATAGTTGTGATCTAAAGTAACCTATTAAATAAAATCAAACACTGTCTAAAAACAGCGAAGCGAAGTGTAAGAAATAAGGTGAGAACCTCGATCGATATTCCCTCATCGCCATCAATCTAAATCAGGGAATATCAAAACTTTATGCGTATAGTGTCTAAACTATATTAGATTTCGTTACAATTTAGAAAACGGTGTCTTATAACTGTGATATTATGAAATATATTTTGGGTTTGCTGTTCATGTGGGGTGGAATATCTCTACACTGACTTAAGTGTCGTGAACGGATTAATTTCAAACGTCGCCTCTTTGTTTTCAAGTCCCTTAATGACATGTCTCCATCGTATCTTTCGAATCTCTGTCTGAGATATGTTCTTTCGGAGATAAGTTAAACTTTGGGCCCGATTTCTTCTTTATCTAATTAATTGATGGTTAAAAATGAATCTAATAAGGTGGAGTATTATCATAGGGTTTGTAGCCATAGCTGTTCCTATGATGAAGAATAGTCCTACATTGACTTAAGTGTCGTAGAGATCTACACCGGATTAAGTGTCGTGAACGAATTAATTTCAAACGTCGCCTCTATTTTCAAGTCCCTTAATGAGATTTCGCTATAGTATCTTTCGAATCTGTGTCTGAGAGATGTTCTCTTTTGGGATGAGTAGAACTTTGGATACGATTTTTTTATTATTCCAAATTTATTTAATAAAGCGATGTTTTATAATAGAGCTTTTGCCGTTGCGGTTTCTGTGTAAAGTGAGATATCATCAATCAAAAGGAAAGAAAAGGATGGTGGAGAGGAAAGGAAAAGAAAAATCGGGAATGAAACACGTTATTTTACTGACTAGAAATTAAGAGTTTTTTCAGTCACTTCTTAAAGCGTGCCAAGGACGGAGCGAGTCTTATATTGGTTTGTAACTGATTCCAGAGTCTCACTGCGTGGACAGTAAAGGACGACGTAAAGAAAGAGGAGCGGGGAACTGGAAAGGCCAATAGACAATCTCTGTTTCAGCGTAGCTGATTTAATTTAATTTAATTTGTAATCTTTGATTGGAAAGACGCTGAAAATTTTCGTCAAGATAAGAGCCGCAGTCACTACCTTCCTATAATTTCACTCAAATTATAAATATTTATTTTGTAATACTTTAAAGCTTTTAATAATAGAAAGCTCAAATCCCAAGATAGAGAGCTTTTGAGGAGAGTTTGCTCTCTGAATGGCTTATAAATTATCTTGGGAGTAACAAAGGACCAGGTTGGGGAATATAGCTGCCCTCCACATGAAATTCTCCAGTGCACCAGATCGTTGGAGCAATATAATTGTTGGCTTTCTGTCGCGCTATATTAGTTATGCAAATTCTAAAGAATAATAGTTTCCGGCTTTTCGCATTGACCGAGCTTCCGTAAATGTGCGAATTTAATGAAATAAGTGGATTAACAAAGTAATTTAATAACAAATATGGAGTTCCACAAAGTAAAACTCGAAAATTTTGACTGACCAAAAAATAAATCAAATATTTGCAACAGGTGGGATATTTGCATTTCAGATTAACCTACGAGTAGCAGGAGATGCCAACATTCAGGAATATAAATTAAAATCAATTGGTCCATGACAAGACTCCATGTATGAATACGGGCAGAACGTTTTATATTATATGAAGAGCTTCAAATGATATCTTCCGTCTTCATCTTTTAAGTTTTTGTCGTCGACTTTGAAACGATTGAACCGTTTTCGATTTTGATTTTCACCGATTGTTACTTCACCAAAGAATATGTTAAGCCGTGTATCGATTACGCGTGGCAAACCATCGAACATTGGCTCGCGTGGCAGCCATGCTTAACCTTTCCTTCCCTGTGTTGGGTATCTTCTACACGTTGCTTCTAATAACCATCAATATTTCTATAAATATTATAAATACAAGGTTAAGATTTTAGGTATTCCTCCATAATATATTTACGCATTGATTTAAAAAATAATATTAATAATAATCAGAATTTATCGAATACATCGTAGGTGTTTTGTAAAGATCGACAACAAATTCGCATTTAAACGCTGCGAGTGCCTCGTCTTGACGCTAGGTGAAGAGAAGAGTATGCGGGAAGCGCGATACTATATTCGCATCTCACTCTTGCATACTCCACTGAATTGCGAGGAGCTCAATTGTCTCAATCGTCGCAAGCGTAAGCCACGCCGGGGTACCGCTCCGCGCCGCAGTATCTTCTGGACTTGCAAATAGATTAGACCTACGCCCGTTCCGTGAGCGTTGCCAGATGGGTTTTTAATGTTTTCAGCAAATAAATCTCAATTATTATAATTTTTAACTTCAATTATAATTAATTAAGGGGATTATCTATGAATGTTCTTATTTTTCCGATTTAAAATCGCTAATTTTTTTTACGCGTACTCACTACCCAACACCGGAGCGCACGTTTCAATTTAAGCACCGTAAGGGAAGGGTTAAGGCATACTGAGTTGCCGCGCGAGCAATTCGATTTGGTTCGTGAGGCAACTCAGTATCTATTAAGCGCGGTTGCCGCGCGAGCCAATGTTCGATGGTTTGCCGCGCGTAATCGATACACGGCTTTAAGATCGCGAATAACTGCTGTTGCAGGGCATCTTTTTGCAAAGTGAAGGTGGTAATTGACACGGATTCACTACGTAAATAGTAAAAAATATATAAGGGTAAAAAAATTTAAACCTAATGACAAATGTGAAAGATCTCTCTCATCTCATAAGAAAATCTTAGCGTGCTCTTCTCCATCTTACTCAACACATCAGCCTTAAGTTCACATTCATACCTTATTACTTCATTCTGTATTCTATCATACATTGTTTCTCCAAGTGTTTTTCTCAATACACGCATTCCTAGAGCATTTATACTAGACTAGACTCAATTTTTCCACGTTCACGTTTCATATATCATAATTGGCACTAAAATATTATTGTAGACTACCACCTTAGTAGGTTTCAATTCTTCGCGGTTCGAGTACATAGCTTTTGTAACTTGTTTTAACATGACTTGTTTGTGCTCGCTTGATGATGATGTGAAAGCCTTGAAACCGGTAGGATTCAAGAACCACATTTTTCCATGCTTTCTTTGCATCCAGTCACCCTAACTTGAAGTTTGTGCAGTGCTCTGTAAAGCTACGGTTTTCTAAGAAAGCGGGTTCATTATATAGCGCACGTAACATGACGTGATGCTAGCGCGCCGCCATACGGCAGAAATTATTTCTTACAAAATCAATCAATATTTTGTCATTTTCACTACTCAAAATTAAATTACGTTTGCGTCACATCCGCCTGGCGCGCCGCCAGACGGCAGAAATGAGAACCCCACAACTGTCAATCGGAAACGTCAAACGATATTATTCCACATATTTTGTTTCAACTGGGCTTTTCTATAGTATTTGCTCTTCACATTATATTAAGCTTCATTATTTCTTACAAAATCAATCAATATTTTGTCATTTTCACTACTCCAAATTAAATTACGTTTGCGTCACATCCGCCTGGCGCGCCGCCAGACGGCAGAAATGAGAACCCCACAACTGTCAATCGGAAACGTCAAACGATATTATTCCACATATTTTGTTTCAACTGGGCTTTTCTATAGTATTTGCTCTTCACATTATATAAAGCTATATTATTTCTTACAAAATCAATCAATATTTCGTCATTTTCGCTGGTCCAAATTAAATTACGTTTGCGTCGCATCCGCCTGGCGCGCCGCCAGATGGCAGAAATGAGAACCCACAACTGTCAATTGGAAACGTCAAACGATATTATTCCACATATTTTGTTTCAACTGGGCGTTTCTATAGTATTTGCTCTTCACATTATATTAAGCTATATTATTTCTTACAAAATCAAGTAATTCTCGGTAAGCCTTGAAACCGGTAGGTGAAAGCCTTGAAACCGTTACAAAAAGTGGAATAAACAGTGTTTGATAAAACAAATTACAATGTCTTTAAACCTCCATAATGTTAATGCCTTCATTATAAACAATACGTATCTTTTAGTGTTCCATTGAATTTATTTTCTATCACTACACGCCCTTCGATATCCCTATCAACTCTTCCGTAATCAAAGAAAATAAAACCCGGATAACAAATTTGGTCGATTCCATGAATTATAAGTAAGGTTCTGCGATGATAATCTAAGCTTGAAACTTCAACAACGGTTAGTCAAATGCTACGTTTGGTCAGTGTTGTTGCATGGAGTGGAATCATGGACCCTCAAAGTTGGTAGTATGAACCGACTGGAAGCATTCGAAATGTGGATGCACCGGAGAATGCTACGGATACCCTGGACGGATATGGTCAGCAACACAAGGATTCTTCAAAGAGCCAAAGTTGATAGAGAGTTGCTGACTAATATTAAAATCCGAAAGGTGTCCTACTTGGGGCATGTACTTAGAGGAGCAAAGTACAAATTACTGCACCTGATCATCCAAGGCAAAATAGAAGGTCGAAAAGGTGTTGGCAGGAGGCAAATAAGGGTGTGGGCTGAAAAACATTTGGTGTCCCCGTGGCTGGGCTTGCCCTATATTGGTGAGGTGTATCTTGGCCGGAGGGATGTAATTAGATAAGCCCATACCTTTTGATAGCTTCTGTTTTTTAATGTATTCTCTATTTACTGTGTTCTTGAAATGTCCACAGTGTTAATGTTTTAACTATAAATAATATTTTATTCGATATGTTATCTATAAATAATGTTTTTATCTTCTTGTTCTACGTGTTCAAGGGTGTGGGCTGAAAAACATCTGGTGTCCCCGTGGCTGGGCTCGCCCTATATTGGTGGGGTGTATCTTGGCCGAGGGGATGTTATTGGATGAGCCCAGACCTTTTGATAGCTTCTGTTTTTTAATGTATTCTCTATTTACTGTGTTCTTGAAATGTGTCTAAATGTATTATATACATACTTTGTGGCTATCAATAAACCTGTATTTTTTATTTAAAAAAATCTCCTGGCTCCGCAATGTACGTGATTGGACTGGTATAAGGGGCGTTGGTGATCTTTTTCGGGCTGCCGGGGACAAATATGTCTACTCTCAGGTCAACGCTGGAGGGACCTGACATGAAACTAGGAAGAAGAAGATAAGTGAGATGCTAAATTGCACCCAAGGGTTTTGGGTTCGTGTTTTGGTGTAATCCGAAAAAACAATTTAAAACGATCTTCGTTTACGACCTATAGATTTTTAGCCCCTGACGATGAACTAATCTAAGGTTAATTTGAGCGACGCCGTCTATCGGATAAACGCTTAATTAACTCCAGCACGGACACCACTTAGGAGCGTTTATGGATCCGTAGTCCATTGCCATTCTTTAAAGATCAATCCAATGGTGATTAAAAAAAAAACTTTCTTCATAAATACAAATTCTCCACTATGTAGTTTCCCTATCGGGGTGAGCAGAGAATATAGAGGGGCAGATTTTCCTATCGTGGCACATATATTTCACCTCTTCTACATTAATACATCTTCTCATACAACCCCTACGATTTCTTATTCATACTCATATTTTTTCTATATATTTGTTTCGTAAGTTTTTCTTGATTCAGTCGTTCTACCTGCCCAAACCATCTCAATTTATATAGTACTGTTTAGAAAACTAACTTTCCTCTAGGACACTCTATTTTTTCAAATTCAACTAACATTTACCCACAGATTACAACCAATAAAACAATATGAGTGTGAGGATATGAAAGAAACGAGTGCGTCCATTAGTATTTTAAGGATATGTATCCTAGAGGGAAGAGATGATGATGATATGTTGATAAATAAAACACGTTTTCGATCGCAATGCGGAAAGAGAGTTTTTATTAGTAAACGTAGGTATTTATACAATTCCCACGTGTGTGCGGGAATGCGAGCAAGATATCTCGTTGTCTCGTTTCTGCATCCGCAAAACGATTAATGTCGTATGTAGGTGATAATTTATTTACGGAACTGGCGAGACAAATGTGGTGCGTTCTCGCTCTAGTATGGAATGCGCTCCGCGTCGGCTAATCCGAGGAGTTGAATGACCGGACTTCGTACTTGTTTGTTTTGCATTGCTAAGGAATGCAAAGGTCATTTCATCGGTCATTGACCGAGTGTGCGACCGCCACAGTATTATTAAAAAAGTAACATATTTGGTAAGAAAAATGCAGAAAATTTACCAAGAGAATGTGCTCTATAAAGAAACTTTACAGATCTTTCAAAATTTGAGTAACGTATTCGGATTAAGGTGGAGTGTAGTACGAACATATTTTTGTATTCTTATAGATGGAGTCCTAAGCTGAACAGTTGACCCTCTAAACGGTGGTTTATAAATTACCCATTTTTATTATGTTCTTTTTGCTTACTCTTTAGAGCGTGGTGATGATAACGATACATTTAACTTTCGAGGTAACAGTGTGGGCGTATGAAAGCGACAAGAGTAAACAAAACAGTTTTGTCCTTAATTTCATAAAGCGAAACATAATAAATTCCGCGATAATAAATCGAGGTGTCCGACCATTCAGTTAAATTGCCCGGAACAGTAAATTTACTTTGAAAGTTCACTACGGGCATTATCATCAGAAGCCTAGGTTTAGATTAGCGATAGCGGTTACCTGTACCTGCTAACGGTTTAGATATTTAAATTTTAACCGAAATTGCTAAACGTAGCGTTAACTTTAATATTTAACCATTTATCATAAATTCAATCCATTTATCATAGTGACAATGAGGTATTCGTTGAAGCGGCAGTCCTCGGAGTATGGTTTTATGAATTTGAGAGAGTTATGAATAAATTGGTGAGTTGTAGGCAGTATTAGTGAGTTGACTAGGGACGATTTAGTGTCGTATGATCAGCTGAATACATTTTTTGTAATCATTTTGGCATGTGGCTTTAAGTGAAAACCAAACAGGAATCTTTTTAAAAAAAATCTTGGTTCCAATAAGAATCAATGCCAATAAAAATAAATAACATTTATTGTGCGATCAAATACAGCCTAAAAATGCCTATAAAACTGAAAGGTATACCAGACTATCGTTAAACCCGCAATTATGTATGGCTCAGAATGCTGGACTGTGTACAGCTCCTACTCTAGGCAACTTGAAACAGCAGAAATTTGAATTCTTAGGTGGTCGGCAGGAGTATCACTAAAGATAAAATTAAGAGCTCACGCATTTGTTGTAGCCTGGGAGTCACTGAGATAAATAGTAAGCGGGAAGAGCGACAGCAGAGATGGTACGCGCACGTAAGACGGATGCCATTAGACCATACTGTAAATCAGGCAATGCCTGTGGATCTTCCTCGACAGCCGTCCAGAAGAAGACCAAAGAACTCCTGGATGACTCAGTGCTCCAAAATCCTGCAGAGAAACGGCCTAGATGAAAGCGACACCTAAAACCAAAGAACATACATCCTGAAAACGAGAAGAGCTGACCCCAACAGCCTACATAGGCAATGAATTGGGACAGTGCCAGGAAGACGATTCATCGTGCGATCAACTTTCACTGTGACATCTATAACATAGGGAGGCGCAATAAGAACTGCAACTTTAAATCAAGAAAAAAAACAAGCTTTTTTTTAATGTTCATGTTTATTAATATTAATGTAATAAGTGAACATGGAAATTATGTGTGAAAATTGATATTGGCCAAATGACCACCTCGGCTCCTGTTACAGATGACGACTCTTTGAGCAAAATTTTCAATAACGGATTCACATAAATGGATACGTATATCTGCAATGACACGAGTGATGTTGGATTCAAGGTCATCGATGGCTTTTGGACTCTTGGCGTACATTTGAGATTTAACATAGCCCCATAAAAATCTAAAGGGGCTAAATCAACCTATCGTGATGGCCAATTCACATTACCACGACGAGGAATTACACGGTCAGAGAACTTTTCCTGCAATAAAGTCATTGTTTCATCAGCAGTATAAAAAGTAGTCCCCGTCCTGCTGGAATCACATGTTTTCCAAGTAAAAATAGTTCAATTGATGCCATAAAAAAAGTTTGAATCGTGTCACGATATCGATTTCCATTGACCGAAGGTATTATTTCATATACAAAGCAGATTGATATTGAAAATAATTCGAAAGTAACATGTCACGTAGTTTCTAAAATGTTTCAAGTCAGTGATGATTCATTTAAATTTACATCATGATTCATTTAAATTTACATCAAATTGGAAAAAATCATATAAACTAGGCAAATGGATTAGTACTGAAACACGTAGGACTCATTATTTGAAAACAATAATTCTGTAGAAAGTTCGATATAATGATTTGTATAGAAATGTACAGCCATTACTTCTGATTTTGTACAAATACATATATACGAGTACGAACCGTCACGCAATATCCATGTGTTATATATAGGCAAAGAGAACACATCTCCAAACTTTTCTATCCATGAACACAATTTTTTAATCTTACTTATAGATTGATTGTTGCATTTTTGAAGCTTAATCAGTTGAAATTATCTAGAATTGTAGTTTTTTAATTATCTAGAATTGTTATTTTTTAATTATCTGGAATTGTTATTCTTTAACTATCTAGAATTGTTATTTTTTAATTATCTAGAATTGTTATTTATTAATTATCTAGAATTGTTATTTTTTAATTATCTAGAATTGTTATATTTTAATTATCTAGAATTGTTATTTTTTAAACAAGTTTTGTTATATTGTGTCATATTGTGGCATAGTGACAGAAATCATCTAAGTTTTGATGGGTTGTCTATTATATACATATATAAAAACAACATCATCACGCCGTGTCCCTTACAAGGTAGGCAGAGAGAAGATATCTCCAAATTTTTATATCCAAAAATATAACTTTCACCTCCTCCATATTCATACATCTCGTCTTGCACAAAATTCTATTATTGATATTTATTACTTTACTTTCCATTTTATTTATGGTATAGTTAAGGCTTTAACTATATGGAGGTTTGAATGTATTGTAATTTGTTTTTATTCCACTTTGTGTAACGGTGTAATCTTACCGGTTTCAAGGTTTTCACCTCGTCAACAGGGGAGCACAAACAAACCTTGTTTGTACTCCTCTGATGATGAGGTGAAAACCTTGAAACCGGTCAAGTCATACCATTAAATAAAATTGATAAAGAAAAGTAAAACCGGTCAAGTTATATATACTATTACATAAAATTGATAAAGTAAAACAGATAAAGTTATACCACTACATAAAATTGACAAAGGAAAAGTAAAACCGGTAAAGTTATACCATTATATAAAATTAATAAAGTAAAATTGATAAAGGAAAACCGGTAAAGCTATACCATTAAATAAAATTGATAAAGTAAAAGTAAAACCGGTAAAGCTATACCATTACATAAAACAGCGTCCGATTAAACAAGTGACAATGAATTAACTTTTAAAACTGGGTCCACTTGATCTAGCCTTGTTTTCTCGGTTTATCTTTTCCAGGCGCATTTTGCGGTTCTGACATGCATATTCGCTTAATGATCGCACTGCTTTCAGTTGTGGGTAAGTATAAACAGCAAAATTGTCGTGGACTAATTTATCAAAGTCTTGGACAGTCACTCCAGAGTCGCAGACTGGGTTTCCTGCATTTCGTAGTACAGTGGACATGATATTCAAAATAATGCTGCAACTGCAGGAGAAATAATTTATGTGTCGCTTTTGCCAAGGTTTTCGACTCAATTAATAAATATTTGCTATGGAAGATCCTTTAGAAGCTTGGCTATGCACCTGATGTCTTGAGTGAGATGAAGAAGAGCACTGTGAGATGATTTGAGAATGTAGAACGAATGGATGAAGAAAGATTAACATTTGAAATATAAAGTAGAAAGTTGAGTAGATGGAATAGTGGAGAAAGACAAGAAAAGTAAGACTGAAATATGTAAATTATATTTAAAAAAAAAAGAAAACGTAGAAAGTCAGGTAATTGTATGATACGTATGCGATGATGTATGGGTATCATGCGAATTAATTTAATTGAAAATTTCTTTTGTTTGGAATCACAAAAGAGCATCGATACGGGAATTTTTCATGTCCACATGTCGAACAAAAGGAGATTTCTTTTGTGGATTTTTCAATGTATCAATTTTTCCATTAGTTAACAAAAAATCCAATTGTTTTTGATAATACACAGATAAGGTTAAATTTAAATGATTTCAGGTGAATTGATTTATTGTAGTACGTTTCACTGTTAATTCCATATTATATAACGGTAGAACCTTACCGGTTTCAAGGTTTCCCCTCATCATTAGGGGAGCACAAAGAAGACTAAATAGTGTTCGAACTGGTACCAACATACAATGGATTGGAGATTGTGGGTGGAGGGAGACAACTTCAGCAAGCAGCGGTGATATTTTGGAATTTATGTGTTTGCCAGATGTTCTTCCCAATAGACTGACATGGATATTTCTAGGGCCTCTAATCAGTTCCATTAAGACAAGGGATTGTTATTTATTTCTATGCATAAATTGGACAGAGTAGAGGCCCTAAAAATGTTCAAGTCAGAGCATTGGGATGAACATCTGAAGACACACATATTCCCAAGATCTCACAGCTGCTTGCTGAAGTGGTCTCCTGCCTCCCTTCACTCACAATTCCCGACCCGAATGTCTACCGTTAGAAGCGTGTATATCGGTATCAGTTCCAACATAATTCAGTCTCGTTTGTGCTCCCCTGATGGTGAAGTAAAATCCTCGAAACCGGTAGGGTTATACAATTACAAAAAGTGTAATAAGCAGTGTTGGACTATTTCTAGGGCCTCTTTCAAGGTTTTCCCATCATCAGAGGAGCACAAACAATACTGAATTACAATATGTTCAAACTGGTACCGACATACACATTTCTAACTGTAAACATTCAGGTAAGGGATTGTGGGTGAAGGGAGGCCGGAGACTACTTCAGCAAGCAGCGGGGAGATCTTGCGAATGTATGTGTTCCCCAATTGGCAAGATGTTCATCCCAATGCACTGAATTGGATATTTCTAAGGCCTCTTTCAAGGTTTTTCACCTCATCATCAGAGGAGCACAAACACAAATTCTTTATCAAAACAACTTTAGGATTGTAAAAGTTTAATACTGTATATCGTACAGAATATTAACGTACCACTTGTCATTTCTCCCGTATTATCAGTGGCACGCGTACAACAGTTTGATAACCACCGATCTATACTTTTAAAAGTAAGCAAAAAGATGTTTTGTGATTTGGGTTTTTTTGGCGTACTTATGTCATATTGGTATTTTTTAACTAAAAACAAGATCGTAATGGAATTTGCATGTAACTCGCTTTATTTAATGCCCTGGAGTACATGAGCCTGTCGACTTTTTTGTATGGGCCATCAAAAAGGGTAAAAACCTAAAATGGTTATATATATAATATATATATATATATATATATATATATATATATATATATATATATATATATATATATATATATATATATATATATATATATATATATATATATATATATATATATATATATATATATATATATATATATATATATATATATATATATATATATATATATATATATATATATATATATATATATATATATATATATATATATATATATATATATATATATATATATATATATATATATATATATATATATATATATATATATATATATATATATATATATATATATATATATATATATATATATATATATATATATATATATATATATATATATATATATATATATATATATATATATATATATATATATATATATATATATATATATATATATATATATATATATATAAATATATGGTTGTTTGGAAAGTAATGGCCAGTTGTAATAGTATATAATTTCGGACGTTGTTTGCTAGGAAATATTTATCAATTAGCTATTGTTTGACTGTTAGAAATCTGTTATATGTATAGGGTGTCTCAAAAATATATACACACACTTCAAATGATTAAAAATTCAGTATTTATTAAGCTTTATCTAATCTTAAAATTTCAAATTAAAGAAGATAAACGTATTTGTTTTTTTCATTAATCGCAATTGTTCTAATTATGGATTTTCTGGTTGCACTGCTGATAACGTGGAATCACAAACTTCACGAACCTTTATTTTTGTTATTTAGCCGCATTATTTTTCAATGGATGCTCACAATTCATTTACTTTTGTAGGTTTTGTGCCATTTACTTTATTATTGATGAGTCTTCATTAAAAAAAGGTCCATTGTTGTGAGGTTTGGGGAGTACGGTGGGTATTCAGTGCTACCTCTACACCAGATCCATCTGTTTAGCAAATTATCATCAAGACAGGCTCTCACATCACGAGGGTAGCGGGGAGGTACACCATCTTACTGGAAATAAGAGTCCTCCTCATTCCTAAACTCTTCACGAATGCGCAGTATGGTAAATGTTTGCATCAAGTTCAGATAAACGGCACGGCATGAAAGTGATTACACATTGTTTTAAGACGTCCTATATATTTATTGAGTCAAAAATTTTGCATAACTTTAACCTTTCCCTTCCTGTGCTAAAAATATCCGCACGTTCCGGTGCTGTGTAGTATTCAATACACATGTAAATATGAGCGATTTAAAATCGGAAAAATAAGAATATTCATAGTCAATCGCTTTAATTAATTAAATTTAAAGTCAAAAGTGATAATAATTGAAATTTAATTGCTGAAAACATGAAAAGAAAACGTCGGCCGACGTTCACAAAACGGGCGAAGAGACCACCTCAAATGGATGTCCGAGAGCTATTGAAGCGAGCGAACTGAGATTCTATTTCTTGCGTTCCTACCCGACAATAAACCCACCAGATTTATTAACAACTAAGTGCTAAATACTAGCTAACTATCATCATTTCCGAATGTACCGCAAGTTACTGGATGAATGATCGACAGAAAAAAACCTTAGATTTTTCGTTTATTTCGAAATTTCACGGATACAGATAAATAACGTCAGGTTTTTTTTAAGCTAGCAATATTTCATTAGTTCCGACACCTGACAGCTCGGTATTTCTTTACAAATCAATACACATTTAGCGAAAAGGAGGTATACAGAGAGAAGGGGGTACACAGAGAGAGTGTGAGAGGCGCACATACGAGTGTGTTGGCAGCAGACAGGTAGGAAACGTCAATTAATCTCGCTATGCCAGACCAGTGAAGGTGTGGGAATGTTTGGAAAAGGATTTCGTCCAATCTGGTATTGATGTGTGTAAATCACTTTCCTTCAATATACCGGTGATTCTCAAAATATGGAGATTTGACGAAAAACAATTAACCGTTTTTTTTTAATATTCTCTCAGTACAAAGGAATCAATTGCAGATAGTTTTTATTTAAAAAAAGAATGCGCATAACCGAAGTCAAGGGTATCCTTTATACCGAGAGCTCCCAAACTTTTTTCGGTCGCATACCCCTTTACCATAAACTTTTAAAACCGTCGACCCCCTAGTCATTTACTTTACTTACTCAAATTAACAAGTTTGTACAGTACTCGATATTAAATATTTCACTAGATAACAAACTTTTCATTTTAATCACTTGTTATTAAGGATTGAAAAAGATAAAAGGACTACCGATTATGCATTGCATTATCTTGTGCAACATTTAATACGGAAATCTGCGCTGAAGAAAATTAAAACAAAAAAAAATACAAGGGGAGTTTTTTTTAATTTTTGACATTTATAAAATAAATATATGTAAATTCAAAATAAGTACAAAAATTGACAAATATTCTTAATTAGGTACCTATTGGAATCATAGATATTTTGAAGTAACAAACAAATAGCAGTAGTAATGTGGTCTATTTTTGCTGTCGTCGACCCTCAAATTTTTTTATTGAAACTATCGACCTCTAGAAAAATCAAATCGACCTCAGGGGGTCGATATCGACCCCCTGAGGTCGATTTGATTTTTCCACAGTGCTCCGCAACCTTTTCTCACCAACGATACACCAAAAGTCTTCCTAGAATTTCACGGCACACCAAAAGCTAAAATATAAAGGTATTAAATTGATACACAACTTTGTGTTGTTAAAATAGTGACAGCTCTGCACACACCAAAAGCTAAAATATATAGGTATTAAATTATTACACAACTTTGTGTCGTTAAAATAGTGACAGCTCTGCACACGACAGTAATGACGGACGAGTGAACGTGATGTATAAAAGTTCAGTTATAATATTAAAATGATAATTTATTATATATAAAGCCTTTTTGGAGGGCTGACTTTTATCAGAGACGCTCTAACTCGGGATTTGAACCCACTGTTATTGGCGGATTAAAATATAAGAAGTAACGTGTAGCCTGTTTCTTTACATAAATAACAATTCTTTTGAAAAAGTGAATTAAAAGGATGTAAAAACTGTCATTAGTGGTATAAAGAACACTAAGGAGGTTAGACTTGGTGCTATATTCACGTTCTTCAAAAAAGAATGCGGTGAGACTTAGTCAGTACCCTTTGCCTACATTTTCAACTTATTTATTTAACACTTTATTCTAAAAACAGTCTAGCAGGCTTATTGCCAATTTGAAATCTCTTCCAACCAACCAGGCAAAAGTTAATGAAGCAAGTTATATGGTAGCAAAAAAATATTCAAATGATAATTTATCTTTATGAAGTATATGAAGATTGTATTATTGTAATGTATTACACTTACGTTATGTACATTACCACCTAATCGGATTATTGCCATGTATCAATCTCTTCCAACCAACCAGAAAGATGTTCAAGCTTGATATTTTAAAGGATTGTGTGTTAAGATCACACTTTTTATGGATTGGGTGTTAATATCACATATATATTCCCCCTTTGATGATGAGCAACATGAATTTTTATGGATTGTGTGTTAATATCATATATATATTCTAACTTTGTTGATGAGCAACGTGACTTTTTATGGATTGTGTGTTAATATCACATATATATTCTAACTTTGTTGATGAGCAACATGACTTTTTATGGATTGTGTGTTAATATCACATATATATTCTAACTTTGTTGATGAGCAACATGACTTTTTATGGATTGTGTGTTAATATCACATATATATTCTCCCTTTGTTGATGAGCAAAGTGACTTTTTATGGTTTGTGTGTTAAGATCATATATGGATTCCCACTTTATTGATGAGCAAAATGACGTTTTATGGATTGTGTGTTCATATCACATATATATTCTCACTTTGTTGATGAGCAACGTGACTTTTTATGGTTTGTGTGTTAAGATCATATATGGATTCCTACTTTATTGATAAGCATGACTTTTTATGGATTGTGTGTTAATATCACATATATATTCTCACTCCCTTGATGAGCAACGTGACTTTTTTATGGTTTGTGTGTTAAGATCATATATGGATTCCCACTTTATTGATGAGCATGACTTCTTATGGTGTGTTAAGATCACACATACGAGTATATTCCCACTTTGTTGATGAGCAACATGACTTTTTTGTGTGGTTTCACTTACAGGATTTTAAATATTTTTTTAGTTAATAGTAAAAATGCCACATAGTAGTCTTTTCTAGTTAAATATGACTAAATAAAGACTTTTAGATGGTCTGGGCATGTGGAACGAATGAATGAAGAATTACTAACAAAACAAATATATAATGCAAATATGGAAGGCATAATCGAGAAACACCAAGAAAAGTATGGTTAGATCAAGTGATTTATATTTTAAAAGAAGGAATGTAAGATAAATCATGGGATTTGTAAGACAAGGTGTATGGATGTAGAAAACAATTTTTTTTTCTTTATTCGTTTAGGATGTGTGTCGAGATAGTAAAGTCTGGCAATTTGTTATTTCTGCCTACTCCGACAGGGCTGTATGTATGTGTTCGTTTATTTATTGAAATTTGACAATCTTCATTTTCTCTAGCGAAAAACTAAAAATATTTGCGTACATGCATTTTAAATATTGGTTAAGTGTTTGTTTCAACTAAAAAGCAAATTTAAAAGTTTGGTTTCAAATCCACTTGACTGCAGTAAAGTATTGCGCTCTTAAATGCGCTTTACTGAACTTTTTAATTAAACCACTGGTTAAAAATAAAGCTGAACTATTTCACTTCTAGTTAGTTTACGAGTTAAAACTGAAAAACCCAGTTAAAAAAATAACACACAGTTCTCTTCTCGTTAAACTTAAAAATGTGCAATAGTTTAATTGCATTCCTATTTATGAAGTTTTTATTGAAACATTTATTGATATTCTTTAAACATACATACTGCCAAACTACGTGGTTTTTAGGGATTACATAGAGAGCAGATGTCTACACCTCTATATATAGGTGTCCCAAAAAATGTATACACACTTTTACATCGTTCCGTTTACTTGAACTTGTTGCAAGAAGCTGTCAAAGCACGCATTCGTGAGAAGTGTAGGGAGAAGAAGGACTTTTATTTCCAGCAAGATGGTGCACTTCCCACTACCATCGTGATATGATGTGAGAGTGTATCTTGATGAAAGTTTGCTGAACAGATGCGAGTAGCTTGAATCTAGGATTTATCGTTGAATGCCTTCCGCTCTCCCCATACCTCACGTTACGGAATGTGGACTTATGACAGTTAATGAATCGAGAGCAGCTATTAAAAGAAAATGCACCCAAATACCAAAATTATTTTTTATCGATATAAGCGATTTCACGTTATCAGTAGTGCACGGACGAGAACGACCATCATTTCCGCCTAGTATTCTGGGGAATAAGGATACCTATGACTTCGGTTATATATATTATTTTAAAAAATATGCCGGTATCCTCCAATCGTCTAAAAAATATGCCGGTGTGCTTCAAACAACCGAAAAAAATGGCCCATAGTTTCATCATTCAGTTCACCCTCACAGCTGAGATTTTCAACAATAGCCATTATGTAAAGGTGACTAGTCATCACGCAGTGGCCCGTCTGCAAACGACATATTACAGACACTTCCATCTTGTTCATTCTTACTATATTAAACCATGGTTTCAATTTATTACTGATGAAACATACGAGTATATGGTGATTATGGTGCTGATAATGAACTGTCTAATATATAAATAAATAATTAGTTTATCAACTGGAATAAAGTACCTTATTATATATCCTGAAATTACAAAAATTGTGTAAAAAATACTTCAATTTATTTATCCGTATTATAATTATTTAAATAAAGTGTTTTAATCACTTCATTACGTTATTGCGGAGTTAGATGCTTTATAATAAATTGTAATCAACCAGTCTCTATGACTGTTAAATATGAACTGACAAATGACAGCCAAATCAAATTGGAGGCCAAAAAAATCAGCCTGGAACATAAAACACACCCTGTATGTCCTCAGTAAGACACAACCAAAGCTTAGTTCACTGGGGACACTACAAATGAAATACAACCAACCGAGTGCTCCGGCCGTCTCATTTTGGTGTACCATCGTGCAGAAGAGGGGCCAGTGAGTTTGTTGGTGTGCAGCTGCTAACTTATTTAAAACTAATTCCACAGCACTTCTTCGCTTTCCTATTGAATTGACGTTGGAATGGCGAAGGAATCATCGACTAGAAAGTCCAGTAACGACGACGACCTTAATAATCGAATCCGCATTTGTTATGACCACTTAAATAGAGACGACCTCCGTGGCCTAGTTGGTAAGACGCCTGTCTGCCAATCAGGAGGTTGCGGGTTCAAATCCCCCTGGAACCCAGATTTCTTTGAAAAGGATTAAAAAAAATTGGCTATGGTCTTGCTTTTACTTTAGGCTCCTTTACATCTATCTGGTTAGTTGGTAAAGATTGCCACATGGCAATTAGTCCGCTAGATTGTACTGAATACAACGAATGTGTTATGTTATATAATACAATCCAATACTATTTTCCCAAAATTCCCCCATGACATCGGTCCTATATACCTAGTACATTCTTCCAAAAAAAAGAGAAAAACATGCCGGTGTACTCCGATCGTCACAATTTGGTTTGCCATCGGATGATAGGAAAATCTACAAAGATTTCATTCTTTCGAAAGGGTTCCAATCACGTTTTCACTTTTAAGCCTCTTTAAGATCTATATGGATGGTTGGAAGAAATTGCCACATTGCAATAAACCCATCAGGTTGTACTGTATACAACAAAATTGTTATACAACGAATAAACAGGTCAGTAATGTAACGTGATTCTTATTTCTGATTATTTATACCTATCTTTTCCTTTCCTCCTTTGATGGTATCTCAATTTATAATATTCTTCATGAATTATGTACAGATTGATAGAGATTCAAATATTTTTGCAGTCACGTTACTTCCTTTATTTATTGTAATTTGTTTAGTAAAACACTGTTTATTTCACCTATTGTAACGGTATAGCCCTACCGGTTTCAAGGCTTTCACCTCATCATCAGTGGAGCACAAACAAGACTGAATTCTGTTCGAACTGGTACCGAGATACACGCTTCTAACGGTAAACATTCGGGTTGGGTATTGGGGACTGAGGGAGGCATGGCAAACACAAATATACACCTGGCAAACATGTATACCAAGAATGTCTCCGCTGCTCGCCGAGGTTGTCCCATGCCTCCCTCAGCCCCCAGTCCCCAACCCGAATGTTTAACATTAGAAGCGTGTATTTCGGTATCAGTTCGAACATAATTCAGTCGTGTTTGTGCTCCCCTGATGTTGAGGGGAAAACCTTGAAACCGTTAAGGTTATACCGTTATAAAAATTGGAATAAACAGTGTTTGATAAAAAAAATTACAATGTCTTTAACCCTTCCCTTACGGTGATAAAAATAATACGCGTGCTCCGGTGTTGGGTAGTGAGTACGCAATAAAAAATTAGCGATTTTTAATCGGAAAAATAAGAACATTCATAGATAATCCCCTTAATTAATTATAATTGAAGTTAAAAATTATAATAATTGAGATTTATTTGCTGTAAACATTAAAAAACCATCTGGCAACGCTCACGGAACGGGCGTACGTCTAACCTATTTGCAAGCCTAGAGGCTACTAGTGGCGCGGAACGTCAGTCGCATACCCCGGCGCTTACGCCTTTGCTTGCGACGTTGAGACAATTCAGCTCCTCGCAATTCAGTCTAGTATGCAAGAGTGAGATGCGAATATAGTGTCGCGCTTCCCGCATACTCTTCACGTATCATCAAGACGAGGCACTCGCAGCGTTTAAATGCGAATTTGTTTTCGATCTTTACAAAACACCTACGATGTAGTCGATAAATTCTGATTATTATTAATATTATTTTTTAAATCAATGCGTAAATACATAATGGAGGAATACCTAAAATCTTAACCTTGTATTTATAATATTTATAGAGATATTGATGGTTATTAGAAGCAACGTGTATAAGATACCCAACACAGGGAAGGAAAGGTTAAACCACAACGTTAATGCCTTAACTCCACAACGTTAATGCCTTAACTATAAATAATATATTCCTTTATTTACTTTTGTCTGGTTGGTTGAAAGTGATTACCGTCCGACCATAATCGTGCTGGATTGCTTTAGATTTGGTTGGTAAGAAACGATTGCCACATTGCAATAAGACCACCATGTTGTAATGTATAAATACGAAAGCGTAACACAATACAATAAATTATCTACAACTTCCTTCTTTCCGTACAAATTTGCAATAAAATTTTTAATTACACCCCTTTCAAAATTTCGTTTTTTTTTTCTTCACAATGTAGCATATTTTTCAAAAGAGTTTCACAAGTTACCCTTTTCAAAAGTAGCACACAGTTTCCACTCTTTCAAACTCACGCGAATATGTGTGGAATATGTATTTATCCATTTTTTTTCTTCCTCCAGCCTTATCCATCAGTTTTTCCATTTATCCTGAATAGGACCAGATGTTGTTTCAAGGGAATGAATAAAATTTTTGAAAAAGTGCTACGAAATTACTTTCAGCGCTATACAAAATGGTTTTCTGGAGTTCTTTGTTTTATTATTCCGTTTTTCCTTCCGTTTCGCTTACTTTTGATATCCTTTTTAGATTAAAAATTTAAGGATTTCATAATTTTAACTTGCAACACTTTTACACTAAGCCGTTCCAAATTGACTTTTTGTACCCCATATCTCATTTTACGCGATAAAAAAGTTCCAAGCTGATTCGGGTACATTGAAATCGCGCAAATTGAAGCTAGAAATTTAATTATTACGTGATTCAAACAGATAAATTTTACTGTAACAATTATAAACTGCTGTAAAAGTGTTATTTTATAACAGTATTATAAAATATAAACGGGATTTATTAATAATCATATATACATATGTGTATATATCATCACACTGTTTCCCTGTTGGGGTAGGCAGAGATGACAGAACACCAGACTTTCCTATGTTCACACATATTTCACCTTTTTTATACATATATACACTTTCTCATACAACTTCTACGATTTTGTCATACTATTCCTTCCTTTTTTACGATTCTGGTGAAATTCAAGAAATTTTGTTATCTGGGCAGTATGTCGACGTTTGATCGGCGAGCTGAAAGGGACATTGAAAGAAGGGTAGCAACAGGAAACAGCAAAGGTAAATGAAGCACTTAATAATATATACAAGGCGTAAAGCATCACAAGGGTGTGTGATATCACCTGGGTTGTTTAATTTAAGTAAAGGGTCATGTGTGCGCTTTAAAAGATGATAGGAGAGAAGTAAGAATGAGTGAATAGACTGTATGTGGACTTTTGTATGCATATGGTATGGTAATGCTTGCTGGGAATGGAAAAGATTTAAAGTAATTTGTTTTATCTAACACAATTTTTACAGGCTTTCACCTAATCATCAGGGGAGCACAAACAAGACTGAATTAGGTTTGAACTGCTACCGACATACACACTTCTAACGGTAAACATTCCGATTGGGAACTGGGGGTAGAGGGAGAAAGGGTACAACCTTAGCGAGAAGCGGCGAGATTCTTGGGATATATGTGTTGGCCAGATGTTCACCTCGATGCACTGACTTAGAAATTTCTAGGGTCTCTAACCTGTCCAATTTATTTCCGTTACTACTGATATGTAAGAATTTGGCATCATCGATAGAAAAAATATGGTTTTTACAGTGACAATGATTAGCCATTTCAGAATAAATTAGAGGCTTTGTTAAGGCGGATTTGTGTTCACGAAATCTCTTTTCAAAAGATCTTCCTGTCTTTCCTATATAGAAATGATCACAGTCAGCACATAAAAGTTTATACACACCACTGTTGCTAAGTATTCCATTTTTGCCTTTTCCGTTAAATAAGAATTTTAGGAGATTCACATTAGTGTAAAAAGTTGACTTTATGTGTATTTCGTATGACGAAGCAAATTACAATGTTTTTAAACTTCCACAATGTTAACCTTTCCCTTCCTGTGCACATAAAATCCGGTGCTGTGTATTCAATACACATGTAAAAATGAGTGATTTAAAATCGGAAAAATTAGAATATCCATAGCCAATCGCTTTATTAATTAATTTTGAAGTCAAAAGTGATAAAAATTGAAATTTTATTGTTGAAAACATGAAAAAAACATCGGCCGACGTTCACAAAACGGGCGAAGAGACTACATTTTCAAAAAAAGAGAAATAAAAAATATGCCAATGTACTCCAATCATCTTATCTCAGTATGCCATCGGATTCAGTACAGTATTATGCCCGATGAGTTTACAGGTGTGCATTGTTTCACTCATTTGAAAACAAAAATTCCACAGTAAATTTTGGTTTTCAACTTAATTTCTGTAGGAATGGCGAGGGAAACCTCTACTACGATGTTTAGCAATAACGACGACACAGTACAAGCTAGCTGATACATTACCATGTGACAAACTCTTCCTACCAACTAGAAAGGTGTAAAATAAGTCAAATTGAAACCCTTGATGTGTATCAACGGGATTGAAATCGCAACCGCCGAATTTTATATGTACTCTCAACCAGGCCCCAGAAAAGTCATTATGTTAACAAAAATTTTTTTGCAAAAATAATTGTGTTCAAAAACAGAAAAAACAGAGAAATTCAACTCTACTTGTTAAAAACGTAACAGTTGAAATTTTGAACTGAGGTTTTGCTCAGGAACTTTTCAATAAAAAAAATTTTTCACCCATTCGCTTCGGGAATTATGATGGAAACTTCTTGAAACTCGATGTTCTCAAATGTCACCAAATAAATGGTGTTAAATGTTTATATTCTCGTATTTCTGTTATATACGTTTTTATAGCAAAATCCATGTCAAGAACGTTTATATTAATAAAGGCATTTACAAATTACTGCACCTGTTAGTCAAATGCTACGTTTGGTCAGTGTTATTGCAATGAATGGAATCATAGACCCTCAAAGTAAGTAGTATGAACCGACTGGAAACATTCGAAATGTGGATGCACTGGAAAAGGCTTCGGATACCCTGGACGGATATGGTCAGCAACACGAGGGTTCTTCAAAGAGCCAAAGTTGATAGAGAGTTGCTGACTAATATTAAAATCCTAAAGATGTCCTACTTGGGTGATGTACTTAGAGGAGCAAAGTACAAATTACTGCACCTGATCATCCAAGGCAAAATAGAAGGCCGAAGAGGTATTGGCAGGAGGCAAATCTCCTGGCTCCGCAATATACGTGATTGGACTGGTATAAGGGGCGTTGGAGATCTTTTGCTGGCTACCGGGGACAAAGATGTCTACTCTCAGGTTATATAGTAGTCAACGTTGGGGGGGACCTGACATGACACTGGGAAGAAGAAGAAGATATACTCTGAAATATTTAAAATTGCATCAGTTTTTAAATTGTGTGCTCTCCTGCGTTGATCTGGGCACGTAACTCGCATTCCTGAATACTTGCTTCCAAGAAATATCCTCTTAAATGAGCTGACGTATGTGAGAAGTAAGTACAGTGAGTAACACAAGAGATATAAGAATGTATTGTATTGTATTACACTTTTTTAAACAGTACAACGTGGCAGACTTATTATTATGTAGCAATCTCTTCCAACCAACCAAAAAGATGTTTAAAGTGATCTTTAGTAAAAACCAGACTGACATTCTTTAAAAAAAAAAACGAGTTCTAATGGGATTTGTGATAAAAGTTAAAACCTTGAAATATAAATATTATTTATAAAAATACTTATTATAACATCTAGCGGAATTTATTAATGCCTTGATAAAACTCATCAGACGCTCAATATCCGCATTGTAAGATTATTGGTGCCAATTTATGTTAATATTTTTTATTAATTAAAATTAAATTAAGTTTTACCACACACCACCACTGGGTTAACGAACTTTCCTCGAGTTAAAAAAAAACGAATCTTTCAAACAAAAGGAGAAAAGGTTTGAGCAGAGGCGGCCGATGTAATTAATAATGTTAAAATTAGTTAAAAAATAAAGATAAAAACGAATTCGTTTTCTTTTAAAAACCCGCCGAAGCTTATATTAATCGACAAACTTTTAAAAGAAATCACTTTTTGATTATATTATTTTTGAATTCATTAAAAATGGTAACCGTGTAATTTGAATTAATTAAAATAAAATGAAAAGTTTAGGAATTGAAAGTGAAAAGAAGTTTGTGCCAAAAAACGGACATAAATATAATTTATTTAATAAATAACTCAAGAAAGTCGAGAGATGGTGGGGGAAATGTAGATAGTAAAATGCAAAACAGAACTTCTTTATGGTTTTTTACATGCAATCAGTTAATGGAATGAAAGCTTTTACGAGTACATGCAATCAGTTAATATTATGAAAACTTTAACATGCAATCAGTTAATGGAATGAAAGCTTTTACATGCAATCAGTTAATGGAACGAAAGCTTTCACATGCAATCAGTTAATTAAATGAAAGCTTTTACATGCATTCAGTTAATGGAATGAAAGCTTTAGCATGCACTCAGTTAATTGAATGAAAGCTTTTACATGCAATCAGTTAATGTGATAAAAGCTTTAACATGCAATCAGTTAGTGGAATGAAAGCTTTTTATATGCAATCAGTTAATGGAGTGAAAGCTTTAAAATGCAATCCGTTAATGGAATGAAAGCTTTTAAATGCAATCCGTTAATGGAATGAAAACTTTTACATGCAATCAGTAAATGGAATGAAAGCTTTTAAAAATACTGAGCGTCAATTAGTCCGTACTTTTAAATTTAACTTTGAAGTATGGGGGTGAAACGAGGACGTGGAAAAAACTGTTCTAAAATTACATGTACATCTCAGGATAATGTCGAAGAAGAGTTATCAAAAGGTCTAGGCTAATCTCATAACACCCCCCCCCCCCCAAGTCAAGATAGATAACTTTGGATATACAATTATTTAAATTTTTTATATCTTTGTTAATTTTGAAACATGGGAATTTTGAAAGAGATTTATTGAAATTTTGACATCAGATAATTTTAATGTTGATACACGTTAATTTTAATACTGATAGACGACCGCCGTGTCTTAGTTGGTAAGAGGCATGTCTCCCAACTCTGAGATTGCGGGTTAAAATCCCGCTGGAACCCAGATTTAATAAAAACAGGTTTCTAGTCCGGTTTTCATTTGAGGTCATTTTAATATCTTTCTGGTTGGTTGGAAAAGATTGCCACATGGCAATAAGCCCGCCAGATTGTACTATTTACAACGAAAGCATAATACAATACAATACAAGATACACTTCCACCAATAGAGGGCGAACCCAGCCGCATGGACATCAGATATTTTTCAATCCATACTTTGGACATATAAATTATGGATGAAGACGAGACGAAAAGTGTTTATTTATTTAACTATTCATTGTAAATACAATCTGGTGGATTTATTGCTAGGTGGCAATTTCTTCCAGCCAATCAGAGAAAAGTAAAAAAAGCAAGTTACATAGTCGCAAAAAATATTTGGAAGATGACTTTTATATGGTATAGGCAATTTATGGAATCAAACATATTAAAATAAAAGTGAGATATCATCAATCAAAGGAAGTACATGACGTGATAAGAAAGTCTAGCGCTCTCTCTTCTTTTTCTACCCCAACAGGTAAAAGGCTTGATGGCATGTATGTATGTAAATAAAAGTGAGATATCATCAATCAAAGGAAATACATGACGGGATAAGAAAGTCTAGCGCTCTCTCTTCTATTTCTTCCCCAACAGGTAAAATGCATGATGGTATGTAAGAATCTATAAAAATAAATGAAAAATAATTGTACCACCGGAAATCGAACCCGCTGGTCGAAAGAATTGTATTCTAACAACTAAGCTACAAAGGTCTTCATTAGTGTATCACTTGAACGAGCAAAAAAATTGTATTCAAGGTCAAAAAAGTACCTTACGTGGCAAACAAAATCGTTTGTCAAAAAACTATCCGATAACATCGATAGAACAAAGGTCTCTTAAACCACGGCATGCTAATTTTTAATCACGTGTTGTCACATCGATAGCCTTTGCCTGTGAAAATGATTAAATTGCTATTTTAGCCTCTCAACCTCTGCAATAAACTTGCTAATATGCAAAAAGAACCAATCCACAAAGCATACTTTTTAAATTTTATAGACACTCGTTCAAACCCTGTGTTACTCCCCTCAAATGCCACAGACATTTTTTTCTACCTAGTACTCGGAGGTTAACGTCGTTGCTGGAGATAAACGTCGTTGCTCGTCGCTTTTCCCTAGTATTCAGAGGTAAACGTCGTTGCTGGAGTCAAATATCGTTGCTCGTCGCTTTTCCCTAGTATTCGGAGGTAAACATTGTTGCTGGAGGTAAACGTCGTTGCTCGTCGCTTTTCCCTAGTATTCGGAGGTAAACGTTGTTGCTGGAGGTAAACGTCGTTGCTCGTCGCTTTTCCCTAGTATCCGGAGGTAAACCTCGTTGTTGCGTCGATTCGGAGGTAAACCTCGATCTAATAGCACACCAAAGTGAGACTATTAGAGCCCACCGACACGTCTTTTTCCCCCCTCTTTTTGAAATAATAGATATGACCGAAGTCATAGGTATCCTTATACCCCCAAATACTAAGTGGAAAAAAAGGCCTGTGTCAGTCGATAGTAGTAACACTGTGTGGAGTTTGAACCGGTTGCTATGCACCTCACGATATTGGAGGTGTAAGGATGCATATGACTTCAGTCATATTTATTCTTTCAAAAAATAGAGAAAAAAAACATAACATTCAGGTGTGCTCCAATTTTCCCACTTCTGTGTGCCATCGGATCCAGAACAGCGGGGTCGTCGGTTGGTTTGCTAGTGTGCAACGGCTCACTTATTTAAAAAAAAATAAACGAAACACCTCATGTCACAGCTTCACCATCCAATTGAATTTACGTTGCATTTTTGAGGATGTTCAATTGCGAAATCCAGCTGTGACAATTTTTTATATAGAACTAAGGAATTCAGGAAGAGTCTTAACATCACAGAATGTGACCAAGACCGTTGCCTCGACCACACTCAAACATCCCATCTTGTTACCTTTCCATTAGTGATATTTTGAAATTTGTGAATGCCAAAGCAAACACAGATAGCGAGATTCAGAATAGACTAAGCGCAGCTTCCCAAACGTTTTAGATTCTTCGTGGGCGAGTGTTTGATAATCACGATCTAGCAACGAGAACCAAAATGACAATCTATAAAGCTGTGATCATATCATATCTGATGTATGGAAGGGAATCATGAGATCCCTAAGAACGACATATTAGGGCGCTCGAAATATGTCAGCAGATATATTTCAGACAAATAATGAAGATTCTATGATATTGTAGGGAATACCGTCGTCGCTGAATATTGTCAACACGCACGGTCAACGACCGACGAACCAACCTTTGCACATGTCCAAAGGTCGCATACCAGAACATTAATATTGTTTACCCGCAAATACTATTTACGTTACATTCCACAGTAGAAAGAGAACGCATCGCGCTGTCTCACCGTTTTCGTCAACAAATTACCTACCCACTATATTATTCGCAACGTCCGCAAACACCTCTGCACGCGCAGGAGTGAGATAAAGTATATATTGCGGGCGCATTCACGCACATCTATAAATACCTACTTATCGACAAATAAAGATTATTATTCACTTGACCATTCATTGCTGTTTACTATTCATTGATTGTTCACTCTCACTTTCCGCATTCCTAATCGACGTATTTTATTTTAAATACCAAACAATCAAAATCATCACGACGAACCACTAGAACATTCTGCTAAAATATCATAGAGATCACCTGATGAAATTTTGAGAAAAACAGACTGCTGTGGTATCGAGCTTCTGATGTTAAATGCACGTCTACGTTAGTCTTGACACGTGACACGTATATCTGATTACATATTTCTAAGTAATGTTCTCTTTGGCGAGCTGATGAAGGGCATAAGGAGGCACGGTGGTCAGTGCAAGAATTATGAGGAAGTGCTTCATGAGACGCTTAAAAACATTAATGTTCAGCACAACTGGAAGCAAACCGTAGCAGGTAGAGCCAAAAAATTTGGATTCCAGCGGGATTTGAACCCGCAACCTCCGGCTTGGGAGACAGGCGTCTTACTAACTAGGAGGTCGTCGCTTTCTACAGTGACAAAGCACAAGTTTTTGACTTGCAATATGCGTATTTCTAATTAAAATAATACTTATGTCATTTGGATATTTCTTGCTTAAACACTTGCCAATTTATTTGGACGGTGGTGTGGGCAAATATTCACCCCTGATCCTTACGTTGCCCCCTTTAACTATTTCGGATTTGCCCCCATTTCTACCCCTTTGCTTTGACCGTTGGTTAATTGCGTCAATGGGTTGAAATTAGAGCCAGTTGCTTTTGTGTGCATTATTCTATCAATTAATATATTGCTATGGTTGCTGAAAGTGAAGAGGAACTACAAGAGGCCTTAACAACTATGGAAAGCATTCTTCAAAATAACTACAGTATGAAGATAAATAAAGACAAAACAAAGCTGCTGACTGTAGGCCGAGCACAACACCAGATGAGAATAGTGATGTCGGGTAAACCACTAAAGAACACCAACGAGTTTGTCTACCTCGGGAGCAAAATAACATGGGACGGTCGGTCTAAGAGCGAGGTCGACAGCCGAATACATCAGGCTAGACTTGCATTTAATAAAAGGTCGAAAATAATAGAATCAAATAATATAGACCTAAAACTGAGAATACTCCTCATCAAGACCTATGTATGGAGTATCTTGATGTACGGCTGCGAGACATGGTGCCTATCCGAAAGAGATAGACGGAGACTAGAGGCTTTTGAGATGTGGTCCTATAGAAGACTATTAGGAATTTCCTGGAGAGACCACATCACGAATGAAGAGGTTCTCCAACGAATCGAAGGAGGAAGACACCTGCTCAGGATCTTGTCCGAAAGGCGTGCAAGATGGATCGGTCATATAATACGACAAGAGGGCCTTTTGCATGCCATAATGGAGGGTATGACCGAGGGGTCAAACTCTAGGGGACGCCCACGCCGAGAGTACCTGGAGGACCTGTTGGTGGACGTGCGCTGCTCAACATATACAGATTTAAAAAGAGCCGCACAGGACAGGGAGGAATGGAGGAGAAGAGTTGAAATTGCTGCAAACCAGTCTTAGGACTGCAACCACAGAGAGAGATTCTATCAAAACATTGGTTGTTGAATGAAACGTGCCGTGTTTCCAAAATGACATGCCAGGAATATCGATCGATATAATGCAATGTGTCTTAAAATTCATAACGAATTGATACTATAATTATAAGGCCAGTCCATGAATTCGTGCGTGTTTTTGAGAAATTGTGAAACAATACCAATTAAACACATTTTACTTTTTCTTGAATCTAAGATAAGGTATTTGTCTCACTTTGTGGTGACATGTTTATAAATTTTTAATAAAAGAAATATTTTTTTTTTATATTTTCTATTCACCACTGTTTTAGTAAACAACAGTTCTTTATCAGTGGTGAATACACATTTCATTTTCTTAAATTTGGACACCTATTAGCTTATCTTTTTTTATGCTGACAGTTAACTTGTGAGTTTACTTTTAGAAGTGAAACTTCTATTGGCGCGGTAAGGCAAATTGGCCTGAACGTCACGAAAAGTGAAACGGTGCATTATATTATTATTATTGCTTGTCTACTTTTTAATATGGCTCTAGAGAAGTGTGTAAGAGAATCCGGAGTACAGACAAATGGGTCAATTTTCTACAAATCAAGCCAAATACTGGGCTACGCGGATGATATTGACATTATTGGTAGATCCCCACAAGCAATGATGGAGACATTTGTTCAGTTGGAGAGGGCCGCAAACAGAATGGGACTTCGCATCAACTCCGATAAGACCAAATATATGATAGCCACTAAAGCACCCCGTAATAACCAGACACCTACCACGATTAATATAAGTTCTCATACAATAGAACGTGTAAACACCTTCACCTACCTGGGATCCATAGTGACAAGTGTTAATGATGCATCTATCGAGATTAAACGTCGAATATTCAGGGCAAATAGATGCTTCTTTGGTCTGAGAAAACACCTTATATCTCGGTTGTTGTCCAGAAGGACAAAACTTACCATTTATAAGACACTGCTACGACCTGTCCTCACATATGGGTCTGAATGCTGGTTATTGAGTAAGAAGAACGAATCTTCCCTTCTAATATTTGAAAGAAAATTACTCAGAAAAATATTCGGACCCATACAAGAAAATGGATCTTGGAGAGTGAGATATAATGAGGAGTTATACAGCATATACAAAGAGCCCAACATTATAAAATACATCAAAATTGGGAGGCTACGTTGGGCGGGGCATGTAGCAAGAATGGGAGAAGAGGAAATGCCTAACAAAGTACTCTTTTCCAAGCCCCAAGGAAGACGTAGCGTGGGCAGACCAAAGCTTAGGTGGATGGATGGGGTGCAGAATGATGCAAACGTGATTGGCATCAGGGGCTGGAGGAGTGCATCCCAGGATAGGGGGGAATGGCAACGACTGCTGGAGGAGGCCGGGGCCCACAATGGGCTGTAGTGCCATTGATGATGATGATGATGATTGAATTATTATTAGATAATAATTTGTTATTATTAAATATTTAATTAATTAATAAATTATTATTTATTATTTTCATATAAACAATTATTTATTATTAATAATAATTAATATTATCAAGTGTATTATATTATTATTATTATTATTTATTATTAAAAATTTAAAAAATATTTTTTTTTGTAACATATTTTTATTATATTAATATATTTAAAATTTATTAATTTTATTTTACATACAATTATTTGATTTTATATAATATTTATTTCATATATAATTTATATCACATGTATAATTAAAATAACATACACATGTTATTTATGTTATTTATTATATATATTATAATATAATTAATTAATAATATAACATAATTATAAAATAATAAATTAAAATATTATAATAGAAATAATATAATAATAAATAAATACTTAAATAATTATTTAAAAATAATTAATTTAATAATTAAAAATAACATAAAATTATTAGTTAATTTAATACAATATTAAAAAATATAAAAATAATATAATTAAGTGTATTATATAGTATCATTATAAAAAATATTATTAATTTTAAAAAATATTTTTATTTCTTACTAAAAATAATAATTATTTTTTTATTTAATTAAGAGATTTTCTTGAATTATATATAGTTCAAAGTTAGTATGCTCTGTTAATGGAACTATATAAATTACGAGTATTCTTGTATTATTAAAAATATTTTTAACGTTGGTGCTAGCTTTACATTAGCCTTAATTTACTATCAAAAAGGTAGTTTGAATGGTTTGAAATAATATTATTATAAACCGCCAGTTTTCTCCGAGTTAGTTACACAGCATCCGTTAGAGATGACAATGGACCCCAGTGGCAGCATCTGGCGCGGAATGCGACTAACTCCGCAGTGCTGATTGCCTCCACCGGAGTTTCCACTTTAGATTTATTAACCTTTGTTAAAACGTGACTCGTTGAATTTCATGAGTTTTAACAGCGAAAGAAAATTAAGAATATTTGTAGGTGATGTCAATTTATGATACTAGATATATGATATACATATAAACCATCACACCACGTCGCTGCTGGGGACAGCAGAGAGAAAGTATCATCTCTTATCATATCCAATCTCATGGTGAAAATTGCCAAAGGAAAAGTTGAAGAATTTTATTACTATAGTAGTATTTTCTTAGATGATATGAGGGTGATGAGGGGTATATAAAGGTGTGTAGAGATAGGAAACAAATTTTTGTTTTATCAAACACTGTTTATTCCACAATTTTGTTTTATCAAACACTGTTTATTCCACATTTTGTAACGAAACGGTATAATCCTACCGGTTTCAAGGTTTTTACTTCTTCATCGGGGGAGCACAAACAACACTGAATTATGTTCGAAGTGGTACCGAGATACACGCTTCTAACGGTAAACATTTGTTTATTGGCCTTTCCAGTTCACCGCTCCTCTTTCTTTACGTCGTCCTTTATTGTCCATGCAGTAAGACTCTGGAATCAGTTACATACCAATATAAGACTCGCTCCGTCCTTGGTATGCTTTAAGAAGCGACTGAAAAAACTATTAATTTCTAGTCAGTAAAATAACGTGTTTCATTCTTGATTTTTCTTTTCCTTTCCTCTCCACCATCCCTTCCTTTCCTTTTGATTGATGATATCTCACTTTATATGAAAAATAATGTTCGAGTGATTGCCCGTCTTTGTGGGGTTCGTGGGCATGTTCTCGCGTATATGTTTATGGATTTCGTGGGGATGGATAGTCATTTGAATGATTTATGCGACCACGTAAATTGCTTCATTTACTTTTGTCTGGTTACTAAAACTCTATCATGATACCATAGTAACAAGTTAACGTTTTCTTAGCCTTGTTAACTCGTTCCACAGTAACAAATGAACAGTTCAGTGTTATCCCACTCCACCCACGCTATTCTTCTTCTTCAGTTTCAATCCTGGGGATTGGTTAGCAGCAAAGTTCTGCATCTCCTCCTCCACTCCGCTCGGTCTTCAGCGATCCTCTTGAGCTCTGTATAGGACGTGCAGTCCATATCGTGGCATATTTGCTCCAGATACTCCCGGCGAGGGGGCCCTCTACCAATCGATCCCTCAATCATTCCCTCCAGTATATTGTGCAGGGGATTTTCATGTCGCAGTATATAACCCATCCATTCTGCACGCCTTTCCGATATGGTGCTTGACAGGTGCCTGGTTCCTTCGATCCTGCTGAGAACCTCGTCATTCGTAATGTGGTCTCTCCAGGAAATCCTTAGGATTCGTATCTCCACATCTCGAAGGCCTCCTCTAATCTTGTTCGATCCGTTTCGCCTATGCACCATGTCTCGCAACCATACATCAAAATACTCCACACATATGTTTTGAACAATTGCTTGCTGAGCTTTAGGTCCATGTTGTTGGATTCGAAAATCTTTGATTTCTTATTAAAGGCGAGTTTTGCTTGGTGGATGCGACTGTCAACCTCTCTTTTTGTACGGCCATCCCATGTGTTCTTGCCTTCAAGATAGATAAACCACGCTGTTATGGGGGATAAAATAAGTCCCCATTCAGCGCGATCTACAGAAGAAAACCAAAACTTTTATTATGGTTTTTAAGATAGTGACGTCACGTAGTGATGAAGAAGGAACTATCCTAAGGGACTCCTTCTCTGGTGGCAACACACCTGAGTATGATAACAATAGTAGTGACGACGGACTCAAGATCCGACATCACGGTAGAAATATAATGAATCGCAGCGTAGTCATTTTATGAGCAAGATGTCTCGAAGTGACGAAGAAGCAACTGCCCAAAGGTACTCCTCCGATGGTGACACACCTGAGTCTGTAAACAGTTGAATGCGTGCCGCGAATAAGGTGGTAGCAAACATTTTTTTCAAAATCCAGTTTTTTGTGAAATAACGTGCTAAATGGTAACGTCCTTCGTCCCCTCTGTAAAAATATTCCCTATCTCTTTCGTTTCTACTGATAAGCCAACATTGCCGTTGAATTTTTACGCGCGCTCAGTGGAATAACGTGGTTTCAAGTATCAACATGTCTGGAGAGGCGCCCGTCGTTTACTATGCTAGTGTAGAAAATAAACTTAATTTCTGTAAAAAACGAAAAGCAAGGGTTACAGAATGGTCAGATAATAAACGGAAGAAACTGTGAAACAGCAAAAAATCCTATATAAGCAGAAAAGGCAAAGAAGTAACGAGTAGAAAGAAGATCAGAAGAGGTTAGTGGAGTAACGTGGCAACTAACGCACACGATTGATTTTTCATATAAAAGTTGTAACAACACAACTTGTTTGTTTTATATAAGAGTTATGGAATAACGTTGTAACTACATTCGCGGAACACGTTATTCCACATGTTCATAGTGTTTTTCATGTTTTTTTTTTGTTGTTTTGAATATACTTGTAGTTTGGTAATTTTTTATTTTTGAGTAAAGTGTATGTATGAAAATATATCTTTTGATTTAAAAAAAAACTATTAAAATATCGACACTTAATAAAAAGTCCCTAAGAGACAAAATAAGAAGCTCACGCATTCGTGGAAGCCTGGGTGTTACAGACATCAACAGCAAGATGGAGGAGAGGCGATTGAGATGGTATGGACACGTTGGACGCAGAGCACCCGATCACATTGTGAACCAGGCAATCTCCATGGATCTTCCTCGAATAACAACCAGAGGAAGACCAAAGAATTCATGGGCGGTGCAAAAAGATAACCTGATGCAGAGGCACGGCCTGGGGGACGTAGTCCGGGACAGAAGAGGATACAACCTGAGGACGAGGAGAGCTGACCCCAACAGTCTTCGCAGACAATGAGTTGGAATTGAGCCAGGGAGAGAGACTTAATAAAAAAAGTGTTTTTCTTGAATACTGTAAAATACAAGTTTTGTTAGTAACCACCTTATTCGCGGCACCTATTCAATTGTAGTGGCGATCAACTTAAGGTTTGAAAGAAGAACCATTTTTATTACAAGAGAAGGAAAATGACTCGCATCGCAGTCAATTTTTTCTTATAAAGTAGCTTAAGGTTTGGAATTCTAACAGTCCAGAAAGTTTCCAGTACTTTCGCAGATGAACCGATGCAAGACTGAGTGGAGTTCCCTCCGGAAATTACTGAGTCGATTATCATCGCAGTACCACAGAATGTGCTCTACGGATTGATCCAGATGGCCACAACAACTGCAACAAGGCGAGAGGAGACAAGATTGAAATTAAAAGGTTTGTCATTAAAGTTCCCATGGACAGAGAGAAATTAGGTAGTCCTATAGTTTGGTTGTAAAGTACTCTTTTCCAAGCCCCAAGGAAGACGTAGCGTGGGCAGACCAAAGCTTAGGTGGATGGGTGGGGTGCAGAATGATGCAAACGTGATTGGCATCAGGGGCTGGAGGAGTGCATCCCAGGATAGGGGGGAATGGCAACGACTGCTGGAGGAGGCCGGGGCCCACAATGCGCTGTAGTGCCATTGATGATGATGATGATGATAGTTTGGTTGTACCCAAATTCAATAAGGGCAAAAGGAGGAAAACAATTCAGGCAGTCAATCGAGAACCGAGGCGCGTTCTGATGCAAGGAAATAATTTAAATGTCTGTCTTTTCATGAAATAGGACTTACCAATAATGTTGTCAAATCGATAACTGGGCTTCTAGGCAGGTTTTTAAAATCGCGTGAGGGGTCATCCCTAGCTAAAGGTGAAGGCGGACGTCACTTATACTCGCAGGCTGACCCTTAACGTGACACTGTACCTCCAAATTCAATTTTCTAGCTATAGAAACACCCCATTAAGGATTTTGAATACAAAGATACAATGTATTAAGTACAGTTTTACAGTGATTTTTTAAACTGAAACAAATCTGTTATTCAAGTTTGATTTTATTTATTTAATTTTGTGTGTTATAATTTTGTTTATAGTGAAGTTCTGCAATAAAAAAAAAACAAATCAATATTGTAGTGCCAAATTCAATAAAGGCAAAAGGAGGAAAACAATTTAGGCAGTCGATCGGAGTGTAGTTGTTATTGCGACAGGAGTTTGAATACTTAGGCTTGCAAGAGGAATGACTCGTAGCAAAGGTTTGTGTGAGCTCTTGAGTGTGGTGTTTTTTGTTATTTTTCATATGATTATGTGCGGTATATTGTGGGATGAACGTTTTGGTCTGTCTGGAGTGATGAAGTGTTCATTAAACATATTTTGCCCAAAGGCAATATGCCTATTTAGCTGCCATTACATACAGGGTGCCGAATTAAAGAAAGGCAAAAGGAGGAAAACAATTTAGGCAGTCGACCGGAGCGTGGTTGTTATTGCGACAGTAGTTTGAGTACTTGGGCTTGCAAGAGGAATGACTTGTTGCAAAGGTTTGTGTGAGCTCTTGAGTGTGATATTTTTTGTTATTTTTTTATGATTATGTGCGGTATATTGTGGGATCAACGTTTTGATCTGTCTGTAGTGATGAAGTGTAAAGGGTTTGATTTCACGTGATGTGTACATATGCAATTGAGTGTCACTGTTTGTCATGTTGATGAGAATGTGCGACGGGGTTTTATATAACCAAAAATCGGAAAGAAGTATCGATTTATTTTTTCATGCTATATGTCCTCAGTGAGATACAGGCCAAAGCCTTGTTTACTGGGGACACGACAAATGAAAGGCAACAAACCCAGATCCATTAAAATTGTATGTTTAAATTAAATTACCTGTTGTTTTTTTTCTGTTAATGATGTATATTTCTTGTCATGTGTAAAAAAAATATGTATAACATATCTTGTTTCTTCATAAATATAAATAAATACAAGTGATAACGTTTCCCTACAACATTGTTAAAGTCAGGTCGACTTCAGAAAAAGGTCGACCTTACCGTAAAATGTTAACGCTGAAAGCGTGATTGCTTCCCGAATAATCGCTTTCCAATTTTTCGCCCAGCTTTCCGCTCGAATCAGAATTGTTACTACTGTGTAGAATTATATTGAAAGCATTTTCATAAATCGTTTAACCCTTTCAAAACTGTAATAAAATCTTCTCAAACAATTGTTTCCTGCCTGCTATTTTGGCCTTACATATTAGGTGTTAACATAAGTTGTGTCCGTTTTTTTTTCAAATGTAAAAATGAGCACCAAAAGTAAAACAAAATGATAAACGCTACGTCATTTGAAAGAAAATTTTCTGCTCTACAAGATATTGTGTTTGCTTTTACGTTATATATATTATTTTATTTGATTACAAGCCTTCAAAATGGAATGTCAAGTAGACGAAAGTGAGCATTTTCGACACCTCCTTCTGTTCGCGTTCAATCGATGGAATAAAGCTGCCAAAGCAGCTCGCGATATTTGCCAAGTATACAATGAAGATGCTATGAATGAAAGGACAGCTCGTTGATGGTTTTTGCGTTTCAAAGACGGTAATTTCGACCTGAAAGACATGTAACTTGCCGGACGACCAGTGGACTTCGATGAGGACCGCTTAAACCATATTATTCATGAAGATCCCCTTCAAACCACCGTGGAAATGGCTGAGCAGATGAATTGTAGTCACATGACTGTATACCGCCCTCTACCATCTGTCATTTCATTCATAACATCTTCACCGTACAGTACATTCACTAATATCGCGAGCAGCTTTATTCCCTCGATTGAACGCGAACAAAAGGTGTCGAAAATGCTGCCTTTCGTCTACTTGCCATTCCATTTTGAAGACTTGTAATCAAATAAAATAATATATGTAACGTAAAAGCAAACACAATTTCTTGTAGAGCAGAAAATTATCTTTCGAATGACGTATGACATTTACCATTTTGTGTTACTTTTGGTGGTCATTTTTAAATTTGAAAAAAAAAACGGATACAACTTATGTTAACATCCAATACAAACGTGAGACGCATGACCGCTCGATAACGCAGTTAACGCTCTGTGCTTCTTTCATTGAATGGTTATACCGGTGTGTGCTAACGTAAACATATACGTAATGAAAACGCGTCTGTTTATAATTCATATATTATTGGTGTGGCTTCAGCATATACAAATATATTAATAATTATTCCACCGCATAAATATTTATGCACGTGTAAACCATAACTTCCAGTTTAGGCTAGTTTGTCCTCTAAACCACGAAATCACAACAAGAAAGTGTGATGGAAAGACACTTGTACCTACAGTTCGGAAATTCTAGGATGAGTTCTGTGACAGCTCACAAATTTGCCCCAATACAACCTTGTAACGATGTTCAGTAATTTTAATTATTTTATCAACTTTAATATAAGCCTCAATTCTAATAAATAGCAAGTTATTTAGGTAAATACTCGTACATTATAGTACCCGGCGGTAAATAATACACATCGGGCTTAAGAAAGAGACTGTCGGCCATAATTGGCAAACCTCGGCTTTGTAGAGCATCGTCTCTGTCGCACGATGCGTTAACAGTTCGGTATCTAGAAATGTCATCGACCATGCGTATGAATGACAGAGACGACGCTCTACAAAACCGAAGTTAGTAGATTATGGCCGACAGCCTCTTTCTTAAGCCCGATGTGTATTATTTACTGCCGGGTACTGTACATAAGGTTGTATTTAGGCAAATTTGTGAGCTGTCACAGGACTCATCCTAGAATTTCCGAACTATAATTAAGTTTTGTTTTTATTACCTCATGTTCCTCTCTCACGATCGGGAAGAACATGCTTTAAGAAGCGACTGATAAAACTCTTAGTTTATAGTCAGTAATATAACGTGTTTCATTCTTGATTTCTTTCTTTTTCTTTCCTCTCCACCATCCTTACCTTTTCTTTTGATTGATGATATCTCACTTTATATGAAAAAGAATGGTCGAATTTATCCATCATATGTTATGTTTTCATAGATTTCGTAGGGATGGATAGTCATTTAAATGTTTTTGCAACCATGTAACATGCTTCATTTACTTTTGTCTGGTTGGCTGGAAGATATTGCTGCCTTGCAATAAGTCCGCCGGATTGTATTTGCAACTCTTCTAAATAACCAATTTCATATAAAAATCCGTACAATGCTCTTATTGACTTCCCAATATGTGCAGTTTTATTATGTAAAAAATATACAAATAGTTAATTACATTTCACTATAGAACAAAACGTTTATCCGAGTGGGCCTACAAAGAACGTGTAACATGACAAGCTGAGTTAGTTCCGGACTATTAAACTACGAGCTCACAATCTTAAACAATGTTGTGAAGTCAAACATATTTCTTCTATCTGACAAAGTTGTAAGCCTCATCACTTCCAATAACAGATCATAGTCCAACTCTGTTATTGGAATCTACTGTTTAAAGTTTACAAATTGTAAACACCTCCGTTGTATGATTTATCTTCTCTATATTTTGTATTTTCACGGTCTTCTTTTTAAAAGTACACCTTGTATTTCTGACTTGTGTACTTACTTAATCATTCATTCTGTCTACATCTTCACACCACCTTAAATCTTCTTTCTCTATCTCACTTAAAATATCCAATTATCTATGCATTAATTTCTGATGTCTTCCCTTAGCCTTCTTTCATTAATTGACACTATTTATTTCTTAGTGCATGTGTCATGTGTCTACTGCCAGCGCATGCTAATCTTATCTATACTCTCATTCACCCGCAACGCAACCAATGCTCCGCTTATTTAAGAACCTATAAATATTAGCATTATCTGTAACACGATATAATCACTAAAACCGATGTTATCTTATCGATGTTCTTATCCACATTCAAATAAATATTATACCCTTGTCAAACTTATCGATGCTAACCATGTACTAAATCCTATAAATATAAGCGTTATCACATTAGTGTCAACCTACTCAATGTATTATGTTTAAGTTTATCATCTCGTCGGCGGCTATCTCATCCACATCCAATAAAGATTTAGTATCACTAAGTGGGAGAAGCTGCCGAGAGATAAATCACTGATATCGATTTGACCTTAAGGGCAAGGATAACATACCCGAAACATTCTTTCCTAATCTAACGAGGAGTCGTGGTATAGTTATCATTGCTTTAAATAGGACGTCATATCTGAGGCAGACATCATTATTCTAAAAGCCACTAAGATATTAACGTCATCGTAATTATAATACTGTTAATATTATACTTCAAATGTAATTCAACCTTCATACAAATAAAACTACACAGTTGAAATTCTAAAAGTGTTTTCGTTGCAAAAGGCCATAACATATGCATCTCCACAGCATACATCTTTCTTTTATTAAACCGATGTTTTATTTTATACGTCAAGTTTGGTACCGACACACTGTTATATATTGTCATATTTGCTTGTGCGATTGTTGAATATTACATTAAGTGCTCTGTTTACCTTGTTCCATGTTTTTACACTTCTAGCAACGTTATTTTCAACTTACCAATTACAAGTTAACAAATTGACCAGATAACAAAACTCATTATTGTTAAAAATTAAAATTAAACATTTTTGAACATGGGTCTGAACGTGTTATAAATCGGTGAATCATTTTGGTTGATTGGAAAACAAAACAGACGGAAAATTGCAAAATAATTCTCATTTCAGGCCGACTTGATGGTCCCATTTGTCAAAGTTCAGCCATATCCAGGCAGTTACTGAAATTGCTACCGTCGCTGACACAGCTTTTCCAGTTTTACGATCTGGCAATGTAAGAGATGGGCAATTACTTTCAGATTTCTGATAAACACCTCAACGGCTGCTACTTCAGCCTCACCGTTATTAAATAAATAATAATAATAATATAAGTAATTATAATAATTGTATTATAATAATAATAATAAAACTAATAATAATGAAACTAATTATAATAATTGTATTATTATGCATAATAATAAGAATAATAATGAAACTAGATATAATAATTGTGTTATTATTTATAATAACAATAATAAAACTTATAATAATGAAACTAATAATAAAATTAATACCAATATTAATATGGTTATGACATTTTGCAACGAAAACACTTTTAGAATTTCAACTGTGTAATTATATTTGTATAATCGTTGAGTTACATTGAAGTATAATATCAACAGTATTGTGGAAGTAAAAATAAAGATGATGTTAACATCGTAGTTGCTTTAAGAATAATGATTTCTGCCTCTGATATGACGTCCTATTTAAAGTGAAGCACCTTCTGATAACGTACCCTCGACCCTTAAATATGTTCGGGTATTTATCGGTGAAGTCGATATCAGGCAACAATTTGGAATGTCTCGTTCGCTGTTTACTTCCATTTAGTGATATCAAATCTTTATCGAATTTGGATAGTAAACAGTTCATGATAATTCCAACAAGATAATAAATTTAAACATAATACATTGAGTTAAGTTTGACATACACGTGATAACACTAATATTTATTGGATGTAGATAACATAGTAGATGATATGGTTAACATTGATAAGCTTAAAATTGGTATGGTACGTTATATGATTACTTATAATATTTATTGGATGTAGATAACATAATACATGATATGGTTAACATTGATAAGCTTAACATTGGTATGGATACGTTACATGATTACTTATAATATTTATTGGATGTGGATAACAGAGTATATGATAAGATTAACATTGGTATGGATACATTACAATATTAAAAATTATTTTTATAAGATTAATCATTATAATAATGATTATAATAATAATAACAATATTAATAAGAAAATAATTACAACTAAATGATCGTAAAAATATTAGTAATACTTATGATAATAATATTAATTATATAAATTAATGTAATAATAATTACTATTATTAAAATTATTTTTGACAGCAAAAATACAAATTTTATTATAATCATCATTTATTGACGATTATATTATTAATAACAATAATAACACTTAAAATATTAACACTTATAATAATAATGATAAACTGTTACATATTAAAACTAGCCAAAAAAAGTATTTCAAATAGAATGGAACATACTGGATATCATCAGGAATACCCAATTATCCAAAAATCTTTAGGTTTACCTTCATCAGCTTATTCTTCGTTGGTTGGGGGGACCTCATCCACTTTTCAAGGTTTTACCACCTAGTTCAATCCTGCGCCATCTCGCGTATTTATTTACAAGTATTCATGGGACACTCCACTTGACAAAACATCCGATTCCTGACAAGGTTCAAATGTAAAAGCGGAAATGTCTCAATCCACTATGTACAACGCGACAAAACATGAATCCGGTTTGAATAAATTTCAACCGTCACACGACTCGCTTCTTAAGACATTTTGACGTAATTTTATTTCGAAAACGAAAATTGTGTCAAAAACTTCAAATGTCAATTTTAATTAGGATTTTTATTCGCAATTTCCTTTATTTTCTCCACTGTCAAAATTTGTTATTTTATTTCATTTTTTCTTTTCACGCTGGTTGTGTGTGTGTTTGTGTGTATTTGTGTGTGTGTATGTATTTGTGAGTGTCTGTATGTATGTGTGACTGTCCGCGCTCGCATACGTGTGTGTGTGTGTGCACGTTCGCGTACACGTTCTTGTGTGTTTGTGTGTGTGATTGTGTTCGCACGTACGCGTATATGTTCGTGTTAGTATGATTGATTGTGTGTGCGTGCGTGTGCGTGCGCGTATGTGCATATTTGTGTGTGTGTTCACCTGCACGTAGGCGTATGTGTGTGTATGTGTGTGTTCGTATGTGTGTGTGCACCTGCACGTACGCACACTCGTGTTGTGTGGATTGTCCATGCGTGCATAGGCGTATGTGCGTATTTTCGTGTTTGTATGAGTGTGTGTATTCAAAAGCTCAAGTATTCAAACTCCTGTCGCAATCCACTTGCCTTTATTGAATTCGCACCCCATTGTATGTCATGGGAGCCAAATAGGCATATTGCCTTTGGGCAAAATATGTTTTAACTCTGGGGATGGTGAGCATTTGATCAGTTGCCATGCGTGTCATGTGTCTCTGCTGAGTCTGCATCTTCCCTTCCTCTCGATGGTAGTGCCAGAGAATGGATTTGAGATGCAAATTGGCTATGTTCAGGACCTGATACTCTCTGAAAAGCTCCGCCGTGGGATACCAGGCAGGAAGTTTACTAATTATTTTCACAATCATTTTTTGAGAAACCTGCAATAAGTGTTTTTGGGTTAAGGTGCATCCCCCCAAACTGATGTACCGTAAGAAAGTGCTGTCTGACATAAGGCGAAGTATATAATTTTAAGCATATTTTCACTGAGCACATTTCGAATCATACGGAATATGTATCCTACTTTTCTGATTTTTGTGCTCAAAGTGTTAATATAAACTTCCCAACGTAGAAACTGATCAACCAAAACTCCATAATACTTTATACTATCAACCCTTTCCAAGGAAACACAACTACAGTCAGCCATGGGTGAACAAGTGTGCAGTGTTATGTATTTATTTGTAGATGATTGAGTTCTTGTAGATATGCTAAATGTGATGTATTTAGTTTTTTGGGAATTTAGAGTCAATAAATTTGAGTCCATCCATTCTTTAACTATACGAAATTCTTAATTTGCTTTTGAAAATACATCATCCCATGTTCTGCCCTCGAACAATGCGATACCCCATATGTTCTTCGTGATTGTTTCTGTATATGTTATTTTATTAATCTACAATAATACAATAATATGGATCCTAGTTCAAAAAGGCAAAGAAACACTGGACTAGACGATAATATGAACGTAAAACTTACAAATCTATTTGATTTAGTTACCTCTTGCATGACGGTTCGTTTTTTTTTTTTTTGGTCAAGTATTTGTAACTTTTTTAATGGATAAAAAAACAATTACAGTAAATTGCGTTATAGTTCTGATAAATATAGCATTTCGCTTAAAATTTATATCGACTTGAAAATATTTGGCACAGGTAGGTCTAACAAAATCGGTAATGTGTTATTCGATTGTATTTATGTTGCGTGAGAAAATTTCATAGTAAAATGATAAATAGCGAAGGTAACCAACGTCGCCTTGAGTTTTAAACCTGCTCTAAATCCAGCATCTGGTCTACTTCTACGCCTTTTTATTTTATAATTGTATCGGACGTATGCGTCACCGCTGTTGCTATTGCTGTGTAAATATTGTAGAGTTGATATCTGTACCTATCATAATGAAATGTTACTTATGCGTGTCCTTCGCAATAATCACTATAAATAATCAAACAGCTCATGCAGGCAGAGAGCGCGTGGTATACATGGCATCTAGTAAGCCGTGATGGCATACACGGGCGAATAAAGGGGCTTGCGATGAGCGATGGGCTACATACCATTATAAGGAACGAAAAATGAGCAAAATATATTGTCAGTTTCTGGAACGTCTGCTGTGTTTTATTTACGATAAACTTCTACTTGCTAAAGAGGAATCTCTTCACCCTGCTACTTTTCACGCAATAAGTAAACTAAACATTACGTAAAATACACAAAGGAATGCTACAGATCAGATCACAGCCATTTGTGCTTCCCGCGAGGAACACGTTAAACGCGTTTCGTACTTCCTAGGGTAGAATATTGTTCTTTTTCTCATCATCAGCTTGAGTTTGGATAGAAAAGTCTCATGATGAAATATGTGTTGGATCATTGTAGAGACTGTGGTAGAACTCAATCACTGCAACATTTAACGATTTCTGGTAACCGTCCTGTCGGAGAGTCTAAACGCGGTGATAGTTTTTCAGTTTGGTGTTAGCTGTTGGTTCGTTCTCTTAAGGCTTTTTCCAGTTTCAATAGTTCTTCTGTGAGGTTCATATTATTGAATTCACGAATGCTTGCAGATATTTTGGCGTACTAATTTACAACTGGTAAAAATTCAGCCGCATCAGAAATCGGTGATAAGGCTTTCATCTCTATTTCCTGTTTTTCATGAGTTTCAACGTTATTTTTGTCATTGTAAAACGCTCTCGAAAATATCAAATATCTTTCACTGTCTATGGCGTTCGTAGATGTTTGGTTATTCTTTCTACGTCCACTCGTTTAACGCACCCTAACAATAAGGACAATTGGCAATATCTCTGTTGGAACTAATTTGTTTGGCGTTTAATATGTTGTTAAGTGGTGTTTTAATGCGTTGTTGATATGCTCAGTAATAAATAACCACTTCATAAGTTTCCAGCCTGGACAAAGTTAGAGAGTGTATGGACAGACACCATACCGGCTACACCTGAGCGTATTGCTATGTGGTTATATCTTTATTTATTCATTAACACTTCATTGCAAAAACAATCTGGTGGATTTATCGTCATGCGACAATCTCTTCCAGCCTACCAGACAAAAGTAAATAAAGCAAGTTACATGGTTGCAAAAAAACAATCAAATGAATACCCGTCCATTTTATGAACAAATCCAAATTTATGAACATATATGTTACGTGAGCATACGTTCATAAACCCCACAAAGACGAACAACCACCAAAACATTATTTTTTATATAAAGTGAGATATCATCAATCAAATGAAAAGAAAGAGATCCTTTTCCTTAGCGAGGAAGGAAAAATCAAGAATGAAACATGTAATATTATTGACAAGAAATCAAGAGTTTTTTTAGTCGCTTCTTAAAGATTGCCAAAGATGGAACGAATTTAATATTGTTTTTTTTGTAACTGGTTCCAGAGTCTCACTGCATGGACAGTAAAAGACGACGTAAAGAAAGAGGAGCGGTGAACTGGAAAGGCCAATAGACAATCTCTGTTTGAGCGTTGCGCTAATCCATCACCCGAACCAATCACCCGAACATTATTTTTCATATAAAGTGAGATATCATCAATCAATAGAAAAGGAAGGGATGGTGGAGGAGAAAGGAAAAATCAGAAATGAAACACGTTATTTTACTGACTAGAGATTAAGAGTTTTTCAGTCGTTTCTTAAATCATGCCAAGGACGGGGCGAGTCTTATATTGGTTTGTAACTGATTCCAGAGTCTCACTGTATGGAAAGTTAAGAAATGTCGGGAATCGGGAATGAAACACGTTATATAATATTACTGACCAGAAATTACGAGGTTTTTCAGTCGCTTCTTAAAGCATGCCAAAGACGGAGTGAGTCTTATATTGGTTTATAACTGATTCCAGAATCTCACTGTATGGAAAGTTAAGAAATGTCGGGAATCAGGAATGAAACACGTTATATTACTGACCTGAAATTACGAGGTTTTTCAGTCGCTTCTTAAAGCATGCCAAAGACGGAGCGAGTCTTATATTGGTTTATAACTGATTCCAGAGTCTCACTGTATGGAAAGTTAAGAAATATCGGGAATGAAACACGTTATATTACTGACCAGAAATTACGAGGTTTTTCAGTCTCTTCTTAAAGCATGCCAAAGACGGAGCGAGTCTTACATTGGTTTATAACTGATTCCAGAGTCTCACTGTATGGAAAGTTAAGAAATGTCGGGAATCAGGAAGGAAACACGTTATATTACTGACCAGAAATTACGAGGTTTTTCAGTCGCTTCTTAAAGCATGCCAAAGACGGAGCGAGTCTTATATTGGTTTATAACTGATTCCAGAGTCTCACTGTATGGAAAGTTAAGAAATGTCGGGAATCAGGAAGGAAACACGTTATATTACTGACCAGAAATTACGAGGTTTTTCAGTCGCTTCTTAAAGCATGCCAAAGACGGAGCGAGTCTTATATTGGTTTATAACTGATTCCAGAGTCTCACTGTATGGAAAGTTAAGAAATGTCGGGAATCAGGAAGGAAACACGTTATATTACTGACCAGAAATTACGAGGTTTTTCAGTCGCTTCTTAAAGCATGCCAAAGACGGAGCAAGTCTTATATTGGTTTATAACTGATTCCAGAGTCTCACTGTATGGAAAGTTAAGAAATATCGGGAATGAAACACGTTATATTACTGACCAGAAATTCCGAGGTTTTCAGTCTCTTCTTAAAGCATGCCAAAGACGGAGCGAGTCTTATATTGGTTTATAACTGATTCCAGAGTGTCACTGTATGGAAAGTTAAGAAATGTCGGGAATCGGGAATGAAACACGTTATATTACTGACTAGAAATTACGAGGTTTTTCAGTCGCTTCTTAAAGCATGCCAAAGATGGAGCGAGTCTTATATTGGTTTATAACTGATTCCAGAGTGTCACTGTATGGAAAGTTAAGAAATGTCGGGAATCGGGAATGAAACACGTTATATTACTGACTAGAAAATAAGAGTTTCAGTCGCTTCTTAAAGCATGCCAAGGACGGAGCGAGTCTTATATTGGTTTGTAACTGATTCCAGAGTCTCAATGTATGGAAAGTTAAGAAATGTCGGGAATCGGGAATGAAACACGTTATATTACTGACTAGAAATTAAGAGTTTCAGTCGCTTCTTAAAGCATGCCAAGGACGGAGCGAGTCTTATATTGGTTTGTAACTGATTCCAGAGTCTCACTGTATGGAAAGTTAAGAAATGTCGGGAATCGGGAATGAAACACGTTATATTACTGACTAGAAATTACGAGGTTTTTCAGTCGCTTCTTAAAGCATGCCAAAGACGGAGCGAGTCTTATATTGGTTTATAACTGATTCCAGAGTCTCACTGTATGGAAAGTTAAGAAATGTCGGGAATCGGGAATGAAACACGTCATATTACTGACCAGAAATTAAGAGGTTTTTCAGTCGCTTCTTGAAGCATGCCGAGCACCCTTTCGTATTACTTGAATAGATTTTTTTAATCCTTCATCACTCATTCTATCTACGTGACCGAGCCATTTAAACGCTCCTTTCTACATCTTAAACACTGTATCCGTTTTTTATCCGTTTTCAGTTCTTTTTATCTATGCATTATTCTATCATTAAATTGTTTTTATCTATGCATTATTCTATCATTAAATTGTTTTTATGTATGCATTATTCTATCATTAAATTGTTTTTTTTACACATTCTCATTTCAACCGTATTAATCTACCTTTCTTCGCTTTTTACCGTACCTATACATAATTTACGTTATTTTACTGTCAAAAGGAATATTCAGGTGATTGTCTGTCTTTGTGGGGTTTGTGGGCATATGCTCACGTATTTGTCATGGATTTCGTGGGGATGGATAGTCATTTGAATGATTTATGCGACCATGTAACTTGCTTCATTTACTTGTGCTTGATTGGTTGGAAGAGATTGCCGCCTGGCAAAAAGCACGCTTGATTGTATTTGAAATAAAGTGTTAAATAAATAAATAAATATATCGAGACAACTCATTTTATTCTACACGGATTGAAACCGCATGCAAACGTTTTTATTTAAGAGCTTGTAATAAACTAATTGCAACCCGTGAATGGAAGTAAAACAAATTCTAAATTTTTTGAAAATATATATTCATAAATATAGAATTTCTTTATATATATATATCATTTATACATCGTCCCCTTTTACACCGGTTCAAAAATTGTTAGCTAGGTATTTAAAATTCGTTCAGTATCACGGACCCACCGAAATTCAAATCACTTTCGGAGAGAATCCAAGTATTCCTCTCTCGCTCTCTTGTATTCAAAATTCAATTGTCGTATTCTTTCTTTAACGACAACCATCGTACGGGTTTTGGCCTAACATATTTATACTATTACTAGTTGCAAACGGTGAAATATTCACGGAAGTAAAACAAATACACATTTTTTTGAAAATATATGTTCATAAATATAGAATTTCTTTATATATATATATAATTTATGCATCGTCCCCTTTTACACCGGTTCAAAAATTATTAGCTAGGTATTTAAAATTCGTCCAGTAAAATTTTTTATCACGGACCCACCGAGATTCAAATTTCGTAGTATTCCTCTCTCGCTCTCTTGTATTCAATATTCAATTCTCGTATTCTTTCTTTGACGACAACCATTGTACGGGTTTCAGCCTATTTATACTATGATAACTCAAAAACCATAAAATGTATGTGATCAAAATTTAAAAAAAAATGCTATGCAAATAAAAAAAAACATTTAGCTTTGCCGCGTCCAATGAACGTTGCGTTTATTTTTTCACGTAGAACTTTTCCACTTATATTATAGATCGATTGTTACATTTTTGAAGCTTTATCATCTGAAACTTTCAATGTTCTAGAATTTCAATTAAAAAATAATAATTTATTATTACATTATAATCATCTTAGTTTGTATGGATTGCGCATTTAAAAAAATCTTTACATTCAACATTAAAATAAAAAATAAATACTTGTATCAAATACACTCAAAAAATTAACTTTTCATTGCGTCTCATTTTGAATTGTTTTAATGCAAATAAACTTTGAAGCGATTAAAAAAAACTAAATTTAATTTCTAGTCAGTAATATAACGTGTTTCATTCCTGATTTTATCTTTCCTTTCCTCTCCACTATCCCTTCCTTTTCCTTTGATTTATGATTTCTCACTTACATTAAAATCATCTTAGTTTATTATTATTACATTAAAATCATCTTAGTTTGTATGGATTGCGCATTTAAAAAAATCTTTACATTCAACATTAAAATAAAAAAATAAACACTTGTATCAAATACACTCCAAAAATTAACTTTTCATTGCGTCTTATTTTGAATTTTATTATTGCAAAAATAAACTTTGAAGCTATTGAAAAAAAAAAACAAATTTTAATTTCTAATCAGTAATATAACGTGTTTCATTCCTGATTTTATCTTTCCTTTCCTCTCCCCCATCTCTTCCTTTTCCTTTGATTTATGATTTCTCACTTTTACTTTTACGATGTACATTGTTCAAAAGTTTAATAAAGGTGAATAATAATTTGAATATTTTTTGGGGACCTTGTAACTTTAATATTAACTTTTTTCTAGTTGATTGGAAGAGATTTCTTACCGGCAAATAAGCCGGTCAAATAATTTTTACCAATGAAGTGTTAACTAAATAAATATGGGATTAATTAACCTTTTTTTTTTATAAAAATGTAAATAATTTTTTCAACCTATTCAAATATGTCTATCGCATTTATCTATTTTCCTTTCATCACTTTTTTGACATCTCCGCATATAATATTTATATTTCTTTTATACATTGATACACTACATATTCTTATAATATATACACGCACATCAATTGATACACTCTGATTTTTTATAAAAACCACAAAGTGTGTATTATAAAATTATAAAAAAATATTACATTTAAAAAAAAAAATTCAATATCACTTACCTTTTGTACTGCTCATTTTGTATTTTTTTTTAAATTGTTAATATTAAACTGGACTGTTTTTTTAACAACAGTTTTAAATCATTGTTTTCAAAATTTGACGTGATTTTTCAGCTGACGATAGCGCGCGTACTTGCGTGACCGGTCCGCGACGTTCGTCTGGGAGCTTTCAAAACCCAGTACTGAAATATCAGCTCTGAAAATTTCTTTTCAGTATTCCGTGTAGCGCACGTTTGAGTGTTACAGAAGCGGACTAAGGGTTAAAAAGACCCATTGACTTATTATCATTTTTTTGTTTATTGTTATTGCTATAAAGACACTACTCTAGCTGTTAGACTTGATTCATTTTAATACTGCTAGAATTTTTTACTTAAATTCTGATTTGTAAAATTTTTGTGTGTGCTATATTGCATTAAATTTACAGTATATTTCTTAATTATTTCTAGTTAACAGTAATATATATTTGAGCCATTTTAATTTTTTTCTTCTATTTAATGAATTGATAATCTTTATTTTGGGTTAATATTAGTTTTCTCGAAATAATTTAAAAAAAAAACGATGTATTATTATTATAAAATGTAATATAAAATTTTAACTAGACAATAAATGGGGTTTTATATAAGTAAATATCGGAAAGAAATATTGATTGATTTTTTCATGCTTTATGTTCATAGTGAGATACAGGCCAAAGCCTAGTTTACTGGAGACACGATAAATGAAAGGCAACAAACCCAGATCCATTAAAATTGTGTGTCAAAATTTAAATACCTGTTGTTTATTCGCAAATTGTGTATTTACAGATTTTTGTCATGTGTAAATAAAATAAATTAATGAAAAGTTTAACTCATTTTAAATAAAAAAAAAACTAGAATTCATAATATTATTTCAGTTATTATTTTATGTGTGTCTGTTAGAGAAATGGGTGGTGTGTGCAGACTTAGGTAAGATAACCCTTTTTGGGAGTTTAAAAAAAAACTGAATATGGACACAACACACATGTCATTCACTAAATTCCACTTAAAGCGAATGTGTTACATGTCCTCAGTGAGATACATGCAAAAGCCTAGTATACTGGGGACACGACAAATGAAAGGCAACAAACCCAGATCCATTAAAATTGTGTGTCCAAATTAAATTTCCTGTTGTTTTTTCACAAATTATGTAAAAAAAAAAAATTTAAGATCTACCAAGGTTTCTTTGTAGTAGGTTTTTTGTGATTTTTATAATAAATATATTTTTCTGGACAAATGTAGATATGGGGAAGTGCCAAACCTAATGACCGCAGCCTGTATCTTCCTATCTTTTCACCCGACTTATGTTTACTTATTTTTAAATCTGTCAATAATGATGCGTTCGAGTCACGACTTATAGCGAGCACCCTTGATGAGAGTTTGCTCCCTAGCTGGTGCCGTTTAAATTGTCATTTTATTTTTTTGATTATTGTAAAGTATAACGTTTTTGCTGTTTACCGTACAGCCTGGTAAACTTATTGCCATGTGGCAATACTTTACAGTCAATCAGAGTTCGTCGATATGAGATGAGCATAGACCTTTCAGACAATCTTGAAATATGTGCACAATTTCTAAATATACGTATATATAATATGTATATACTGTCAATAAAACTATAGTATTTTTGTTATTTATTTTAACAAACAATGTTTTTTTTTCCACTTTTTGTAACGGTATAACCCTACCGGTTTCAAGGCTTTCATCTCATCATCAAGGGAGCACAAACAATATTAGTTTGTGCTTCACTGAGGATGAGGTGTGCACCTTGAAACCGGTAGGTTTATACCGTTACATAAAGTGGAATAAACATTGTTTGATAAAACAAATTACACTGTTTAATTTGTTTTATTAACACTTGCCACCCTGTGATGTATAGCGAGTGGCCAAGACTTGTATTTTATTTCATTGTTCGACGTTTTAAAACATGATAAAATGATTTTTATGCAATAGCTAAAAACAAAAAATAACCTAGCAGATTTTGCATAATTTTAATTTAAAATATACATTTTCACTGGACGCTTAGCGTCCAGCACCGTGACTGGCGGATTTTTATAGCACAGTAAGGCAAGTGTTAAAAATATATAAACTTTTTTTCAGAGACTACAAGTCCTGTTCGTGCTCCCCTGATGATAAGGTGAAAACCTTGAAACAGGTAGGGTTATACCGTTATATAAAATGGAATAAACAGTGTTTGATAAAACAAATTACAATGTCTTTAAACCTCCACAATGTTAATACCTTTACTATAAATAATATAAAACTAGAATAAATAATATAAAACTGTAATTAATAAATTTCTTGTTATTAAAAAAAAGCACACTGTTTGAGCTTTTGGGCGTCTGAACATCTGAGTCTGTCCCAGTCTATGTATACAAACGGCAGTGCTTCTGCGCAGTGCAGACCAAAATGTGGGCCGTAGAGGGGCTTTATAAAAAGAGGCCCCCGGGTTGAGGGTGGGAAAGGGAATATTTCCACGTAAATTTTATTTCCATCACATGGTATTAAACCGATTATGCCTGTCAATGGGGGATTAATTCAATGGTTGTATGCATAAAAGGTTCAAAACACAAAGTGGAATTTATTGAATTTGCTTGAAATATTGGAAAAGCGAGTGTTATTAATTTTAAACAAAACGATTAACCCCCTCCATACATGGTTTCAGAGTTTCTTCTATAACGCTTAAGAACGGTTATGTTGTAAAACAGTACAAATCTTGCTTTAAACTGCATTTTCCTATAACTGTGTTGGATAATTATCTTTTGTTGGAAGTATAAAAAACAATTAAGTTATTATATTATTTATAGTTAAGGCATTAACATTGTGGAGGTTTAAAAACATTGCAATTTGTTTTTATCAAACATTGTTTATTCCACATTTTGTAACTTTCACTTAATCATCAGGGAGCACAAACAAGACTGAATTCTGTTCGAACTGGTAGAAATTTCTAAGTGCATTTGGATGAACATCTGGCAAACACATATATTCCAAGAATTTTGCCACTGCTCGCTGAAGTTGTCTTCTCTCTCCTTCCACCCATAGTCCCCAACCCGAATGTTTGCCATTCGAAGTGAGTATGTGGGTACCAGTTCGAACAGAATTCAGTCTTGTTTGTGCTCCCCTGATGATGAGGTAAAAGCCTTGAAACTGGTAGTGTTATACCGTTACAAAGTTTTTAATAAACAGTGTTTAATAAAAAGAAATAACAAACCATTAAGCTATTTACCTTGGATTAAATGAGTTTTGAGATTTATATTATGTTATTTATTTGATACTCAGCTCAGTCATAGTAAAAGGTCGATGAAAATGCTTAAATAGTAGATAAAGCCTTAGAAGCACGACTACTCCTTTATGGACAGACAACCACAAGGTCTACGCTAAAGATAACCACAAGGTCTACGCTAAAGACAACCACAAGGTCTACGCTAAAGACAACCACAAGGTCTACGCTTAAGACAACCACAAGGTCTACGCTAAAGACAACCACATGCCTACGCTAAAGACAACCACAATGTCTACGCTAAAGACAACTACAAGGCCTACGCTAAAGAAAACCACAAGGTTTAAGTTAAAGACAGTACAAGGTCTACGCTAAAGACAATCACAAGGTCTACGCTAAAGACAACCACAAGGTTTAAACTAAAGACAACTACAAGGTCTACGCTAAAGACAACCACAAGGTTTAAGCTAAAGACAACTACAAGGTCTACGCTAAAGACAACCACAAGGTTTAAGCTAAAGATAACTACAAGGTCTACGCTAAAGACAATCACAAGGTCTACGCTAAAGACAACCACAAGGTTTAAGCTAAATATAACTACAAGGTCTACGCTAAAGACAATCACAAGGTCTACGCTAAAGACAACCACAAGGTCTACGCTAAAGACAACCACAAGGTCTATGCTTAAGACAACCACAAGGTCTACGCTAAAGACAACCACAAGGTTTACGCTAAAGACAACCACAAGGTTTACGCTAAATACAACCACAAGGTCTATGCTTAAGACAACCACAAGGTCTACGCTAAAGACAACCACAAGGTCTACGCTTAAGACAACCACAAGGTCTACGCTAAAGACAACCACAAGGCCTACGCTAAAGACAACCACAATGTCTACGCTAATAACAACTACAATGTCTACGCTAAAGACAACCAAAAGTTCTACGCTAAAGACAACCACAAAGCCTATGCTAAGGACAACCACAAGGTCTACGCTAAAGACAACCACAAGGTCTATGCTAAAGACAACCACAACTCTCAAATAGACGCAGAGGGAAACCATATAAGAGCCTTTATAAGAAAATGGAGGATGATATGACGAGACTCGGACTACCCCGAGTGATTGGTAAGCTTAAGTAAGAGGGAGGGAGAAGGTCCAAGCAGTCAACCCCAAATGGATGGGATAAGGTAAGGGAAAAGAAAGAGAATAATGGAAATGCTTTAAGAGTAGGTAAAGCCTGGGAAGCACTTCTACGCCGGTTTAGGTACGTGCAATGGCGGGATGAAAGACCTACGCCAAATACATAAGGTACATGAATTGAGAACTCCCAGATAGACGCAAGAGGAGACGAAACAAGATCCTGTGACAAGACAAGGACTATCCTCGAGTGATTGAGAGAAACGAAGGAAAAATATACAAGCAGCCGATCTTAAATAGATGGGATGAGGCGCGGGAAAAGATGAAGAATAATGTAAAGGCTCTAATTATGGAGATAAATTGAGAGAAAAATACTCGTTTCTCCATCAATTTAATCACTATCCTAATAAACCCTGAAAGCATTACACTTAATACAGTAATCCCTTAATTTAATCGGGTATTTGGTTCCAGGAAAACATTGGGTAAGTGAAAATCAGTTAAGTCTTTGGATAACATGTAAAATAAATGATCTTGAACTTATCTCCTGATAAACTATTCTTACTCAGTTGACAAAAGCTTTAGTGGTATATATTAAATAGATAGGATCTGCGGATTGATTTAGATGGCGATAAAAAATATAAATCAGACCCTACACCACATTATAAGGGAATGCCCTAAACACCATGAATGCCCATGGAGTGATGGAGGATATACCATAAACAAACTGACGACCGAAGTTTCTCTTTCACACGTCAAGGTGGGCACCAAAACACTTTTATGTATTGTCATTTTTGCTACGTTTGATATATCATGGAAGTTATAAATAACACTAAGTGCTCCGTTGTCCTTGTTTTTTGTCGCTACCCATCTTCCAATGTCCATTTCAACTCCCCCATTTCACATAAACACACTGCCCAGATAACATAACCCATCGACCTGCTCCAGTTTCTCTGAGTTAACCCATACATCGCAAATGCATTTTATCACACTCATTTCTATTATCGTAACCTTTGATTTTACCATATTCATTTTTAAACCTTTTACTAGACATCTCTCATATAGCTCACTTATCATATCCCTTAAATTGTCTTCATTTTTAGCAAGCCTAACTATATCATTATTCTCCTGGCTCACTCCCAACTCATTGTCTGCGAAGACTGTTGGGGTCAGCTCTCCTCGTCCTCAGGTTGTATGCTCTTCTGACCCGGACTACGTCCCCCAGGCCGTGCCTCGGCATCAGGTTATCTTTTTGCACCACCCATGAATTCTTTGGTCTTCCTCTGGTTGTTATTCGAGGAAGATCCATAGAGATTGCCTGGTTCACAAAGTGATCGGGTGCTCTGCGTCCAACGTGTCCATACCATCTCAATCAATCGCCTCTCCTCCATCTTGCTGTTGATATCTGTAACACCTAGGCTTCCACAAGCATACCCATATCATTATCATACTAAAACCTACCCTCATTTCTTTAATTTCTCCCGTTTTCTTTTAAATCGCACACACCTGAATTTAAATACAAGTTTAACAACTAAGGTGACGTCACATACCAAATAAAATATCTAAGTTATGTTATTAAATAAAACATTTGATTCTGCTCATTAAAATTCATTGTAATTTGTTCAGTAAAACACTGATGTTTCCACTTTATATAACGGCATAATTCTACTAGTTTCAAAGTTTCTACCTCATCGTCAGGGGAGCACAAACAATACTGATTTATATTCGAGTTGACCCCGACATACTTTACACATATGTTGTTTATAGTTAAGGCATTAACGTTGTGGAGGTTTAAAGACATTGTAATTTATTTTTATCAAACACTGTTTGTTCCACTTTTTTGTGACGGTATAACCCTACCGGTTTCAAAATCGTCCCATGCCTCCCTCGCTCTTCAACCCCGAACCGTTGAAGCGTGTATATCGGTACCAGTTCGAACATAATTTAGTCTTGTTTGTGCTCCCCTGAAGATGAGGTGAAAGCCTTGAAACCGGTAGGGTTATACCGTTACAAAAAAGTGGAATAAACAGTGTTTGATAAAAATAAATTACAATACTTTACACATCTTAAAGCAAAATAATCGGATTGGGGGTTATGGGTGGAAGGAGGCAGGAGAAAACTTTAGCAAGCAGTTGTGAAGATTTAGGGAATGTATATTGAGTTTACCAGATGTACATCCCAATGCATGGACTTTGATATTTTCAGGGCATCAAATCTGTCCAATTTATGTCCGTTATTATTAAAATGCAAGAATTTGGTATCATGGATTGAAAATATGTGGTTTTCTTGGTGACAATGATTAGCCATTTCAGAATAAATTAGAGTATTCGTTTAGGCCGATTTGTGATCACGAAGTCTTATTTCGAAGGACCTTTCTGTCTTTCTGATGTAAAAATCATCGCAGTCGACACATATAAGTTTATACCATATTGTTTATAGTTAAGACACTAACATTTATTCATGAAAAATCTAACGGACGAACTTTTCCAAGCCATATAGTATAAAGCCTATTTTTTTAAACTAACTTGAAACCTACTGTCTCTATTGTACAACATCCTTAACTGTCCCGCCGCACCCTCTTATCTAGCCGAAAATTTTCAGCGTCTTTCCAATCATGGATTAGCGCTACGCTCAAACAGAGATTGTTTATTGGCCTTTCCAGTTCACCGCTCCTCTTTCTTTACATCGTTCTTTACTGTCCATGCAGTGAGACTCTGGAATCAGTTACAAACCAATATAAGACTCGCTCCGTCCTTGGCATGCTTTAAGAAGCGACTGAAAAAACTCTTAATTTGTAGTCAGTAAAATAACGTGTTTTATTCCTGATTTTTCTTTTCCTTTCCTCTCCACCATCCCTTCCTTTCCTTTTGATTGATGATATCTCACTTTATATGAAAAATAATGTTCGGGTGATTGTCCGTCTTTGTGGGGTTCGTGGGCATGTGCTCACGTATGTGTTTATGGATTTCGTGGGGATGGATAGTCATTTGAATGATTTATGCGACCATGTAACTTGCTTCATTTACTTTTGTCTGGTTGGTTGGAAGAGATTGCCGCCTGGCAATAACCCCGCCAGATTATATTGCAATAAAAGTGTTAAATAAATAAATACATCTCGAGAAACTTTTTCCTAAAGATAATGACAAAAATGCAGAACTTAGCAACAGTAATGGGTATAAACTTACTATATTTTAATTTGTTTTATCAAACACTGTTTATTCCACTTTTTGAAACCGTATAGTCCTACCGGTTTCAAGGCTTTCACCTCGTTATCAGGGGAGCACAAACAAGTCTTGTTTTTGCTCCAATTGTGCAATTAAAAATCCAATGCGCAATTAAAAAAAATATTTAAATCTTTTTGTTTATACCATAATTTAATTTTAAAAAGTCTGAGCATTTTTTCAGAAGGTATATCAATAAATAATAAATAAATAAATAAAGGTTTATCGATAGCAACACACTCGTAACACAATTTTTATTTAAGTTTTAAAATAAATTCTTTTTTAAGTTAAATTTGACTTTTTAAATATATTGTAATCTCACTGTACGAGGCATATCCAGAAAGTAAGTGTACTGAATTTTTGTAGGTCACAATTTTTTTTATTTTAATAAAAAAATTACGTGGTTACCGTAGTACATATGTAAGCTATTTTTCGACATAGTCGCCATTCCTCTCAATGCAGGTGGTGAAGCGGGGTATCAACTTTTTGATGCTTTCCTCGAAGTAGTTTCCCGCCAACCCCTCCGTCCACTTCTCCACCTCCTCCTTTACCTCCTCGTCGGTTGAAAACCTTTTTCCACCCATGTGCAGCTTCAGGGAGGTAAAGAGAAAGTAATCTGAAGGTGCTAGGTCAGGGGAATGCGTGGGATGGTTCAGGACATCCCATTTAAACGAGGCGAGCAGTTCCTTCGTGGCGTTGGCCGTGTGTGGTCTGGCATTGTCGTGCAGCAGGCAGACTCCCATTGTCAGCATGTCTCTCCTCTTGTTCTGAATCGCCCTCCGCAATTTTTTCAGGGTCTCACAGTATCTTGCAGAGTTGATGGTCTGCCGTTAAGGCATATATTCAATTAAAATTATGCCTTGACAGTCCCAAAACACGGATGCCATGATTTTCTTGGCTGAAATTGTGGTTTTGAACTTTTTGGCGGAGGGTAAAGAGGTGTGACGCCACTGTTGAGACTGCCTTTTGGTTTCAGGCGTGTAGTGTGCAACCCAAGTTTCATCTCCAGTAACGATGGAGCGGAGAAATTCATCTCCATTGAGTTTGCAACGCCTCAAAAACTCTTGCCTGGCATTATTTATTTCGCACTTGGCGGGAGATTGGATTGACATTTTACACGAAATTTGACGAGATTGACATTGGATTTTCACGAGATTGACATTGGATTGACATTTTTGTCGCGTCAACACTTCTCAACGTACTGACCTTGAACCGGTCTCGTTGCGGAGGGGAAGGGTCAGGCTACACGGAAGTGTAGCCAACATGTCGAAAATAAAATTCATCCGGTCGTGAGAGCCTCAGTACACTTACTTTCTGGATACGCCTAGTACGAATGAGGGAAACCTTCAACGTAAAAAAATGATTCTATTTAATAAATTCAATAATGTTTATATGTTAAGAATTTTTCTGTACACAACAGAATTTTAATACACTACAAAATAAAACCATGAAATTTTCATGCGTAACAATGTTATTCCTTTCACAGGATAATCCGAAGAGAATCAAAGATAGAAAATCCTTTTACCCGCCTTTAAAACCGTCTACCCAAAACAATTTCGACGCACTTTTTATAAACCGTCCCCCAAAATCCCAGGTATAAAGGGAAGGAGAGTTTTGGGGGGGAAGAGTTGAAAAAATATAGATTTACCTACAACTTGTTGCTCAAGTCGACGTTAGAACATCTATATTTTTCCATCCACGCTGTTTCTCCCCACATCTCCGCTCCTTTCTCTCCTTCGACTATCCTGAGCTTGGTCTGGGTTTGAGGCAGGGACATGCAAACTTTTTATTGAAAAATTAAAGCAAAATATAACTATTAGGTGTACAAATAAGTTTTCGCCGTTTTTTATAAAAAAATGGGCATTTATTGTGAAAGAACGGAACCTCATGTTTTATTCGAAGTAGTACCCATCGCTTGCCACTACTTTTCCCCATCTTTCTGTCAGCATACGAATACCGCGTCAGTCATCATCATCATCTTTTGAGGCTATCCACGAATCGACTCAATTTTTGGTATCTTCATATGATGTGAAGTGCTGCTCAGACAGGCCATGCGTCATCGATCAAAACAAGTGGTAATCAGAAGGAGCAATGTCTGGTAAATACAGCGGGTGGGGTAAAACTTCTCAATTGAGTGTTTCCAAATAGGTTTTGACCGGTGCCGCAACATGTGGACTAGCATTATCATGCAGGAGAATAATTTTGTCGTGTCTGGCGTAGTAGTGGGCGCGCTTTTCCTCGAGTGCTCGACTCAATCTCATCAATTGTGTTCGGTAGACAGCCCCAGCAATGGTTTCATTCGGTTTGAGCAACTCATAATACACGACACCAAGCTGATCCCACCAAATACACAACAAGAGTTTTTTTCCATGAATATTTGGCTTAGCCGTAGATGTTGAAGCATGACCAGGGGATCCCCATGATTTCTTCCTTTTTGGATTATCATAATGGATGCATTTTTCATCACCAGTGACTATATGGTGCAGAAAACCCTTTCGTTTATGCCTGGCAAGCAGCATTTCACATGTGGAAAATTGGCATTCAAAGTTTCTCCGTGTCAGTTCATATGAATCCCAATTTCTTTGTTTTTGAATCATTCCCAATGATTTCAACCCATGTGAAATTGCTTGTTGAGTCACTCCTAATGTAAGTGCAAGTTCTTTTTGCGTTTGGCACGAATCTTGATCCAATAATACTTCCAATTCCGCGTCTTCGTACACTTTCGGCCTTCCGCTACGTTTTTTGTCTTCGATGTCAAATTCACCGTTCTTAAACTTTTGAAACCACTCACGACAACTTCTCTCACTTAAGGCAGCCTCACCATATGCTTCTACAAGCAATCGATGCGCCTCAGCTGCAGATTTCTTCAAATTGAAGAAGTAAATCAAAAGTTCCCGCAAATGACGCTTATTCGGCTCAAAACTTGACATTTTCGAACACAAAAAAATATGTTATACTGATAAAAATTCACTAATATTTCAAGGTCATGTTGTTGACAGATGTCCAACCTTACGATAATAACATTTTACATCTGACAATTTTAACCATAACTTACTGGTGGCGCCAACTTTTGTCAAACGGCGGTGACTTATTTGTACACCCAATAATACAAGGATGTAGAATGAATGCTTTAGAAATGTGTATACTAAGTAGAATACTTGAAGTAACAATGTATGACTAAATACAAAATTAAGTGATTAGGGATGAATGCGAACATAAGGCTTATGTATATATTGTATTTTTCTTTAAAAAAAACACTTACAGGAAATTAAACAACATTATAACATGCAAAATAGTAAAAAAAAATCGATTCACCCTTCTTTTAAAACTCCACAAGGGAGCATAGGGAGGCCACCAGTCTTCTCCATTCAGAACGGTTTTGGGCGGTGTTCGTAATCTCCCTCCACGACATTCCTAACGCTCCGACTTCCTTGTCATAGGAACGGTACACCGTGAGAGAGGGTCTTCTAGGCCGTCGGGACCCCAATGGACAGAAAAACAGCGCTCTCCTCGGCCGACTATCATCGGGCATTCTCAGAACATGTCCCAGCCAGGACCATCGCCTCTCCCGAATTACAGAGACGACAGACCCCTGCCGGGCGTTACAGCGTCGTTTGTTATGTGGTTATACCACCTGATTCCCAATAAAAATAATACCAAGGATTCAATTCCAATTAACTGTGTTCATCTTATGTACAGTTCTGTCAAATCAGCAGGTTAGTCAGAATGGTAGTAAACTCTATAACCCAGCACTGCATTCCCTCTACTGCTACTGTTCTTGCAATATCGCACTTGGTGCGGTCCTTTGATATGACCAGAATTGTGCCCATTATGAACATCCAGCTTTGTTTCTCTTAAAATGCTCCGGTGGGTACATCCGAGACACTGTATAACCCAGCACAGCATTCCCTCTTTTACCGAATGCTACTTTTCTTGCAATATCGCGCTTGGTGCGGTCATCTGATGTGACCAGGATTGTGCCCATTATGAACATCCAGCTTTGTTTCTCTTAAAATGCTCCGGTGGGTACATCCGAGACACTGTATAACCCAGCACAGCATTCCCTCTTTTACCTACTGCTACTTTTCTTGCAATAGCGCACTTGGTGCGGTCATTTGATGTGACCAGGATTGTGTCCATTATGATTAACCAGCTTTATTCCCCTTGAAGTACTCGGGTGGGTACACCCAACACGCTGTATAACCCATCACAGCATTCACTATTTCACTTGGCGCGGGGACATCTGATGTGACCAAGATTGTGTCCATTATGAGCAGCCTGCTATGATTCTCTTGAAATCTTCCCCAGTGGGTACACCCAACATACTATAACATATCACCCAGCACACCATTTTGTCTATTGCCTACTGGGACTCCTCTGTTATCGCACTATCAATGCCACCATCCATAACAAAATTACTTACTTTGCTCGTTTCTCTCGTTCACCTCTCCTCTACAGGCTGGTTGACATCATATTTGATCACGAGGGATAGACTTTCATCTCCAAGGTCCAACAGGACGTGGTATTATGATAAGGTTTTTGCCGTTGTTGATCCTGTGGCGTGTAATTCTCAGCCTCTTAGTGTTGGAGATGTGGATTGCGTGTGCAAATTTAGGAAGCACTTAAAGATAACCGTTTTTGGGAGGTTTTATAAAAAAAATGATAGTATCTTCATCTTCTACCCAGTGTCACGTCAAGAGTATTAAGGCATTAACATTGTTTCCCATAGCAGAGCTTTTCAGGGAGTATCGGGTCCTGAACATAGCCAATTGACGCCTCAAATCCATTCTTTGACACTACCATCGAAAGTAAGGGAAGATGCAGACTCAGCAGAGACACATGACACGCATGTCAACTAATCAAATGTTCACCATCCCTAGAGTTAAAACATCTTTTACCCAAAGGCAATATGCCTATTTAGCTCCCATGACATACAATGGGGTGCCGAATTCAATAAAGGCAAAGGGAGGAAAACAATTTATGTAGTCGATCGGAGCGGGGTTATTATTGCGACAAGAGAATGAGTACTTGGGCTTGCAAGAGGAATGACTTGTGGAAAAGGTTTGTGTGAGCTCTTGCGTGTGGTGTTTTTTATTGTTGTTTTAATGATTATGTGCGGTATATTGTGGGATGAACGTTTTGGTCTGTCTGGAGTGATGAAGTGTGAGGAGTTTGATTTCGCGTAATGTATACATATGTAATTGAGTGTCACTGTTTGTCAGGTTGATGAGAATGTGCAACGGGGTTTTATAAATTCAAAAATCGGAAAGAAGTATCGATTTATTTTTTCATGCTATATGTCTTAAGTGAGATACAGCCAAAAGCTTAGTTTACTGGGGACACGACAAATGGAAAGGAAACAAACCAAGATTCATTAAAATTGTGCGTCTAAATTAAATTACCTGTTGTTTTTCCATAAATGATGTATATTTATTGTCATGTGTAAAATAAAATTAAAAAATATGTGGAGCTTCAAAGACGTTGTAATTTGTTTTATCAAACACTGTTTATACCCCTTTATGTAACGGTATAACCCCACTGGTTTTAAGCCTTTCACTTCATCATCAGAGGAGTTTGTTAGTGCTTTTAAACCTGACAAAAAGTGGAATAAACAGTGTTTGATAAAATAAATTACAATTATATGAGTTATATTTTATAACTCTTTTAATCTATAAATATTGGTGGGCTCAAGTGAAGAGCAAGAGAGCCCTTGAAGAGGCTTTATAAATATATAAAAGAGGTTTCAAAAAGGCTTTATAAATTGGTCTTTTATTATTCTTTTAATAGTATATTGAGAAGCCGTTTGTACAGTGAATAGCTCTGCCCAGTTGAAGAGACGTTATTTGCCGACTCCTGGTGAGGGAGAATATCGTTGGAGGGGGGAAGGGGGAGTTGAGGGTTATTTGGGGGAGGCCCACCCACAATTGGGAATGAGGCGGAGGAAAGGAGGGGAACTGGGAGGATAAAACAGGGGTGGTTTTATCGGTTTTGAAGCCGTGGGACAAATGGAAGTTGAATTGGTCAACACGCTGTCAAGAATGTTTCATATCGAAAAATACTCATGAACTTTAGCTCTATGTTATATGGGTTAATGGAAAACGGTTCGTTATCCAACAAAAACATGCATACATGCCATCATACCCTTTCACTGTTGGGGTAGGCAGAGAGGACTTAAACAGATTTTTCTATCTCGACACCAATTCTGCATCCATTGACCTTCTTAACCGACTGGAAGCATTCGAAATGTGGATGCACCGGAGAATGCTACGGATACCCTGGACGGATATGGTCAGCAGCACGAGGGTTCTTCAAAGAGCTAAAGTTGATAGAGAGTTGCTGACTTATATTAAAATCCGAAAGGTGTTCTACTTGGGTCATGTACTTAGAGGAGCAAAGTACAAATTACTGCACTTGATCATCCAAGGCAAAATGGAGGGTCGAAGAGGTGTTGGCAGGAGGCAAATCTCCTGGCTCCACAATATACGTGATTGGACTGGCATAAGGGGCATTGGCGATCTTTTTCGGGCTACCGGAGACAAAGATGTCTACTCTCAGGTGATATTTAACGTTGGGGGGACCTGACATGACACCGGGAAGAAGAAGAAGACCTTCTTATACAGGATGGCCACTGAAAAACTGAAGAGTTTGAAAAAGTCATGACTGGTTCATTTTAATTTTTTTTTACAAGTTATATAACTTTACTACCCTAACATATTCAGTAGAGCCTACAGTACGCCATTCTATTTCAACACCTAGCCAGAGATAACAACAACTTTTTGAACAACTTGATAATGAGTGATGAGGCCCATTTCCATTTAAATGGGTACATCAACAAACAAAACTGCAGGTTTTGGGGTATTGAAAATTACATCAGCATCAATTGCATCCCCAAAACTGCACTGTTTGGTGCTGTGTTATGGCTGAAAGAGTTATTAGCCCCTATTTCTTTTAAAATTGAGACATTTGTTCAGTTGGAGAGGGCCGCAAACAGAATGGGACTTTGCATCAACTCCGATAAGACCAAATATATGATAGCCACTAAAGCACCCCGTAATAACCAGACACCTACCACGATTAATATAAGTTCTCATACAATAGAACGTGTAAACACCTTCACCTACCTGGGATCTATAGTGACAAGTGTTAATGATGCATCTATCGAGATTAAACGTCGAATATTCATGGCAAATAGATGCTTCTTTGGTCTGAGAAAACACCTTATATCTCGGTTGTTGTCCAGAAGGACAAAACTTACCATTTATAAGACACTGCTACGACCTGTCCTCACATATGGGTCTGAATGCTGGGTATTGAGTAAGAAGAACGAATCTTCCCTTCTAATATTTGAAAGAAAAATACTCAGAAAAATATTCGGACCCATACAGGAAAATGGATCTTGGAGAGTGAGATATAATGAGGAGTTATACAGCATATACAAAGAGCCCAACATTATAAAATACATCAAAATTGGGAGGCTACGTTGGGCGGGGCATGTAGCAAGAATGGGAGAAGAGGAAATGCCTAACAAAGTACTCTTTTCCAAGCCCCAAGGAAGACGTAGCGTGGGCAGACCAAAGCTCAGGTGGATGGATGGGGTGCAGAGTGATACAAGCGTGATTGGCATCAGGGGCTGGAGGAATGCATCCCAGGATAGGAGGGAATGGCAACGACTGCTGGAGGAGGCCGGGGCCCACAATGGGCTGTAGTGCCATTGATGATGATGATGATTTCTTTTAAAATAAGGAAAGTCAAACAGAAAGAACCAACAGGGCCCTGTATAGGACAACGCTTGAAAATTTTTTACGCTCAAAGTCGAACATAATTAGGAAGTATGGTTCCAATAGGTTGGAGCTACTGCGCACACTGCCAGGGTGACGATGTCAGTGTGCGCACTACAGCCTTTCATGGGCTACCCTATATAATACAAATTCTACGATATTATTTATAGTTAAGGCATTAACATTGTGGAGGTTTAAAGACATTTTAATTAGTTTTTATTAAACACTGTTTCTTTATTTTTTTGTAACGGTATAGCCCTGCCGGTTTCAAGGCTTTCACCTCATCATCAGTGGAGCACAAACAAGACTGTCTTATTTGTGCTCTCCTGATGACGTGAAAGCCTTGAAAACGGTAGGGTTATACCGTTACAAAAAGTAGAATAAACAGTGTTTGTGTATCGGACGTATGCGTGATGAGACTTATGCACGATCATCTCGAGACTATATCGCAAGCCGTCCGGCCTCTGTTTGCGCAAAACTCCCAAAAATTGTGACATTTTGCGAGGTGTGACGGCAGGCAGAGGCGAAAACAGACGCTTGTGATGAGCGATTGACCGTACATAAGAAGGGAAACAGCCAAATAAAGCACCTTCTCAGTTCACTCTGCCTTCTGTGTTTTACTTTTGTGTTTATCATCTAGTACCTGCCTAAGAGGAATCTCTTCAGCCTGTTACCTTTCCAGCCTACTCCCCTAACCTTATTACCTACTCTACTCCCCTCTATTCTCCCTTTCCTGTACCTACTACAATTAGAAAATATAAATATTTCAGACATAATTTAGTTCAACTTCCCCTGACAAGGAAAACGGAGGTGATTGAAACCGGTAGTGAGCTTTAATAAAACAGTGTTGAATACAAGATAAAAAAACGAGTGTTTTATTTATTTTATTGAAAAATTAAATACATATAATGCCAATGTGGAGTTATCTAAAAGTTATTCACTTCTCGCTTTTTCCTTACCAAAATTTTGATTTGAAATTTTTTCACAGTGTTTATACCCTGAGTGTCTAATCAGCGGGTCTATTTTTATTGTAGTGAAAGCCTCGTGAATCAGGTCAACCAGTTTCTGAAGCCTCTTGGAAAAGTTATTCTGTAAAAATATATATTTGTAAAGGATTCATTTTAATTAAAATTTCTATAAATTTTGTTAAATATGTGAAGAGAAAGGTCTGAGAATGAATGCTGTGAAATTAGAAGTTATGGTGATAGAAAAGTAAGAAGGAAAAGTTGATGGAATGAAAAATTAATAATGTATGGGTTAGTAATGAAATATTTTATTTTTATTTATTATTACACATGACAAGAAATATACACAATTTGAGAAAAAACAACAGGTAATTTGATTTGGACATACAATTTTAATGGATCTGGGTTTGTTGCCTTTCATTTGTCGTATCCCCAGTAAACTAGGCTTTTGCCTGTATCTCACTGAGGATATTTAGCATGAAAAAATAAATCTATACTTCTTTCCGATTTTTGATTACACAAAAACAAAACCCCGTTGCACGTTCTCATCAACCTGACAAACAGTGACACTCGACTACAACTGGAAACATCTTGCGAAATACAACTCCTCACACATTATCACTCCAGAAAGACCAAAAATATTCATCCCGCAATATATAGTACCGCACACAATCATAAGAATAAAAATTAAAATAAATTTAAAACAAAAAAAATACACAGAAACACAAATACAAAAACAACCAAAATTAAAACAACAAGAAGAGACCCACACTCACGAGCTCACATAAATCCTTTCCACTCGTCATTCATCCTGAAAGCCCAAGTACTCAAAACCCTGTCGCAATAACAACCACGCTCCGGTCGACTGTCTAAATGGTTTTCCTACCTTTACCTTTATTGAAGTCGGCACGCCATTGTATGTCATGGGAGCCAAATAAGCATATTGCCTTTGGGAAAAAGAGGTTTTAACTCTTGAATAATTTAATATAAGAAGAATCAAAGAATTGTACTGTTTGGACAGTAGTTTTCAGATTATGGAAGAGTTAACGAGGGATATCGAACGGCGTGTAGCGATAGGAAAGTCAATAGAACACTAAAATATATATACTCGAATTGGACAGTGTAAAAATCTACTATACTTGAGAAAATGTAGGATGGTCCCTGTAACATTTGAAATGTCATTTCTCAAAGGGATGGGGTAAAATCGTTTTTTTTACAAATCGAATTGTTTTTTTATAAATCGAAAAATAGTTTTTCCCTAAACTGACGTTTTAATTCCAAATTTTTATTAAACTGACTTTCTAATGTATTATTATTTGTATGTATCTTTAAATAGGCCAAGATCCACAATGAATTAATACTAATTACGAACATTTAATTTTAGGTATAAAAATATCGAAAATCCAGCTATCGAATAGCTAAGCTGTGCCATTTGTTTTAAGTGAGTGAGCCATTGCACACCAGCAAACTCGCCGGCCACACTGTTGTAATGGATTTGATACACTGAGGTGAGACAATCAGATCACACTGACATGTGGGTATTAAATCCCCAAAAGGTTGAGATCCAAACGAAAGAAGAGTTCATCTGCATTAATAAGTTGGCAGTATGAACCGACTGGAAGCATTCGAAATGTGGATGCACCGGAGAATGCTACGGATACCCTGGACGGATATGGTCAGCAACACGAAGGTTCTTCAAAGAGCCAAAGTTGATAGAGAGCTGCTGACTAATATCAAAATCCGAAAAGTGTCCTACTTGGGTCATGTACTTAGAGGAGCAAAGTACAAATTACTGCACCTGATCATCCAAGGTAAAATAGAGGGTCGAAGAGTTGTTGGCAGGAGGTAAATCTCCTGGCTCCGCAATATACGTGATTGGACTCGTATAAGGAGCGTTGGAGATCTTTTTCGGGCTGCCGGGGACAAAGATGCCTACTCTCAGGTGATATTCAACGTTGACACTAGGAGAAGAAAAATCTGCCTTAATTTGTATGTAACATCTCACTTAAACCCAGCTCTGGAAATATTAAAACAAACTCATTCTGAAAGGAAAAGACCTTAAAATTCTGTAATTTCCATATTTATGTTTGTATATTATAGTATACGGTGTATAGTTATTATACACGTAAAATGTATACTTTGTATATACACGTGGAAGCAACGACACATTAATTGTGAACTTTCTTTATGTTTGCCACACCATGACGTGTAGGGGATGGGGGAGGGGGTGCATCCCTGCCGACGAATTTCATAATTATGACACATAAACGACATTATAATTATTAAGGGAGCTGTATGAGAGATGTCTAATGAAAGGTCTGAATAATAATAATACATTTATACCATCACATCATTTCTCTATCGAAGTAGGCAGAGAGGACAGAGCACCATACTTTTTTTAACTCGACACACATCCTAAGCATCTTCCACACCTAAATATATTCTTATACAACCTCTCTGATTTCTCATGTTCTTATTTTTCCTTCTTTAAGAATATAAATAAATAAATATAGGTTTACTGATAACAACAAAGTATGTAGATAATATAATTTTAAAAAACTTCAAAAACACATAAATGGCAGAAAATACATTTAACCCTTCCCTTACGGTGCTAAAATTGAAACGCGCGCTCTGGTGTTGGGTAGTGAGTACACGATCAAAAATTAGCAATTTTAAATTGGAAAAATAAGAACATTCATAGATATTCCCCTTAATTAATTATAATTGAAGTTAAAAATTATAACAATTGAGATTTATTTGCTGAAAACATTAAAAAACCACCTGGCAACGCTCACGGAACGGGCGTAGCTCTAATCTATTTGCAAGTCCAGAAGATACTGCGGCGCGGAGCGGTACCCCGGCGTGGCTTACGCTTGCGACGATTGAGACAATTGAGCTCCTCGCAATTCAGTGGAGTATGCAAGAGTGAGATGCGAATATAGTATCGCGCTTCCCGCATACTATTCACCTATCGTCAAGACGAGGCCCTCGCAACGTTTAAATGCGAATTTGTTTTCGATCTTTACAAAACACCTACGATGTAGTCGATAAATTCTGATTATTATTAATATTATTTTTTAAATCAATGCGTAAATATATTATGGAGAAATACCTAAAATCTTAACCTTGTATTTATTATATTTATAGAGATATTGATGGTTATTAGAAGCAACGTGTAGAAGATACCCAACACAGGGAAGGAAAGGTTAAGACAGAAGCTATCAAAAGGTCTGGGCTCATGTAATAACACACTCCCGTCCAAGATACACCCTACCAAAAAACACCAGATGTTTTTCAGCCCACACTCTAATATCATTAATGCACTTGAACCAACCATACTTTTCTTGGTCTTTCTCTCATACGTTTCTCACTCACATCTGCACTTTATATCTGTTTTGTTAATCTTTCTTCATACATTCGTTCTACATGGCCAAACCATCTCAAGGTACTTTAAGTCATCTTACTTGCCTTAATTTCACATTTATCTGACGACAAATCATCATAAAAATTGCTACCAATAATGACTATCCTGGAAAAATTGCTACCAATAATGACTATCCTGGAAAAATTGCTACCAATAATGACTATCCTGGAAAAATTGCTACCAAATATGACTATCCTGGAAACATTGCTACCAATAATGACTATACTGGCAAAAATTGCTACCAATTATGGCTATCCTGGAAAAATTCAATAATGAATATCCTGGAAAAATTGCTACCAATAATGATTATCCTGGAAAAATTGATACCAATAATGACTATTCTGGAAAAATGGCTACCAATAATGACTATCCTGGAAAAATTGCTACCAATAATGACTATACTGGAAAAATTGCTACCTACCAATATTGACTATCCTGGAAAAATTGCTACCTATCAATAATGACTATCCTGGAAAAATTGCTACCAAAAATGACTATCCTGGAAACATTGTTACCAATAATGACTATACTGGCAAAAATTGCTACCAATAATGGCTATCCTGGAAAAATTGCTACCAATAATGGTTATCCTAGCCTCATTGATTCACTTTAAAAAAAACAGAACAAAAAATAAGCTCATAAAAGATCACATATATAAAAACACCTATAAGCATACCTTTAAATTGAGCAAAGTCCTATTTATGAAAAAATAAAAAAAAACAAATACGAAATAATCAAAAAAAATCCAAATCATATAAAGCCAGCATTTTACACTTATTTTATTCTCCGGAATAAAATTAGTGTAAAAAGCTTCATTTAGTGAATTAAAATGAGTGTAAATAGCCTTATTTAACGGTAAAGGCAAAAATGGAATACTGAGCAACAGTGGTGTGCATACATTTTTATGTGCTGACTTTGATACATATATTCTAAAATTGCATACATTATATATTTCAAGATAATGGAATAGAAAATATAGTTCAGTTCGATCCCATCTCTATCCACGTTGTTATGGGGGACAAAATAAATCCCCATCCAGCGCGATCTACACTAGAAGACCCAAATCTTCTTTATTTTTTTGAGTGCTACGTCGAAAAGAAATTACATCAAAAGGTCTGTGATCGTCTCAAAATATCATCTTAGTTGAGATACACACCCACAATAGAGGGCGAGCTTAGCAGCGAGGAAATCAGATGTCTTTCAGCTAATGCCCTTGTGCGTAGTGTGCATATTTTACCATAATTTTTACAAAACCTACCAAATAAAAGGCGAGCCCGGCCGCGAGGACATCAAATGTTTTTCATCACATAGCCTTGTGTGTGTGGTGTTTGTAGTGTTTATATGCTATCGTAAATTCAGTAATATAACGTGTTTCATTCTTGATTTTTTCTTTCCCCTACCATCCCTTACTTTTCCTTTGATTGATGATATCTCACTTTATGTGAAAATGAATTTTCGGCAGATTGTCCGTCTTTGTGGGGATAATGGGCGTATGCTCACGTACTTGTTCATAGATTTCGAGGGGGTGGATAGTCATTTGAATATTTTTTGCGACTGTGTAACTTGTTTAATTTACTTTTGTCTGGTTGGTTGGAAGAGATTGCCTCCTGGAAATAAGCTCGACCGATCATATTTGCAATAAAAGTGTTCAATATATATATTTTTTTAAGACCTACCGAATAGAGGGTGAGCCCGGCCGCGAGGACATCATATGTTTTTTTAGCCCACATCCTTGTTCGTAGTATTCATAAACTATCATAAATGTTAACCTATCAGAAATGATTTTCTTTAATTTCTTCCTAAAGCTGCACACGCCATCCATATCTTTAAGACAGAGACTAGAACCTTCCACGCTACAGGACCAGTAACGACAAAAGCCCAGTCACATAATACCCCGTTTTTTCTCCGCTCATGTGTCGCTGTTGTTGCCAGACGTATTTTAATTTCCTCTATTCGATTTTTTCAAGTAATAACTGCTTTATAAGATTTTTGGTTCTTTGAGTGTTCCTGAAGCTGTCAACAATATTCCATTTTTTAAATTATATCTGTCGATAGATTCTAGTCGATAATTGTGTACAACTCATGCATTAAAAGCCTTGACAGATTGGGCAATCAATGTAAGCATTGTATGGGTTTTCATGATTATTTACAGGAGGAAAGTTAAGAACTTGTTCTTGCCAGGAAGAATTAATTGAAATACGTAGGTTCGCTTTGCTGTGTTATTCGTTTGAAACAGTTTTTTTTCTTTAATATAAAACTGTTTACAGTTCAATGTTCAATTAGTTTTTTTGCTATTATTTAATCGTTAGTATGAAAAAAATCATTTGACAGTCGAAAAAAATTAAATCAGTAATATTAAAAATTAAAAAAAAAATGGGAAAGCCCCTTCGGTGTAATTAAGGGTTGGAGCTGAAAATGGATGGCTGGTGATTTGAGGGAGAGAAGGTTCTAGAGTGTGGGGAAAGGGTTCGAATGTGACATTGCTCATTTCGTGGTAGACAACCCCTTAAGTATAAACTCCCGATATAATATTATATAAACGATTTTCGTATTGCCTTTGTTATATTCAAAGAAGGCTTAATGACTTAAATCAATATTCATGTTTGTTGAAAATTAAGGGTTGAAATAAATCAATGGGTATTGTTATTTAAGTTAAATTATTACTTTTGAATCTTTAGAATGTTATATACGTGTAATAGGAAGATAAAAGTTTTGTTATCTGGACAGTATGTTATGTTGAGAGGTGAAGGGCAAATTATATACTATATAGTACGTGTAATATGAAGATAAAAGTTTTGTTATCTGGACAGTATGTTATGTTGAGATGTGAAGGGCAAATTATATCTTATATAGTACGTGTAATATGAAGATAAAAGTTTTGTTATCTGGACAGTATGTTATGTTGAGATGTGAAGGGCAAATTATATCTTATATAGTACGTGTAATATGAAGATAAAAGTTTTGTTATCTGGACAGTATGTTATGTTGAGATGTGAAGGGCAAATTATATCTTATATAGTACGTGTAATATGAAGATAAAAGTTTTGTTATCTGGACAGTATGTTATGTTGAGATGTGAAGGGCAAATTATAAACTACATAGTACGTGTAATATGAAGATAAAAGTTTTGTTATCTGGACAGTATGTTATGTTGAGATGTGAAGGGCAAATTAATGTGTGTGTGATTTAAAAAGATGATGGGAGAGAAGTAAGAATGAGTGTAATAATTGTTTATGGACTTTTGTATGTAGATGATATGGTTATGTTTGTTGGGAATGTAAGGGATATGATAAGTGAGATATATGAGAGATGTCTAGTGAAAGGGTTGATACTGAATGAAGCGAAATCAAAGTATGAACGTTTTCATTTCCCTTTTGTCATTTTGTAAAATTTGGACTCCTTTGAGGCTTTCCTTTTTTTCGTTCTTGCTGACAGTTAGTAGTAACCTAAGGTGGTATATGTGGGTTTATTTTTTATTTTGTTTTCTGCCATACGTTTATGGTTTTTTTAATTTTATTTATTCTTTAATCTAGATATGCGAGGGTGTGAGATAGAAGCCCCCTGATGCCCTTGCGGTCAGGCTCGCCCTACATTGGTGGGGTGTATCTCAGCCGGGGAAATGTCTGTGGGATGAGCTCGGACCTTTTAATGTCTTCTCTCTTGAATTTTTTTTGTCATCTATTTATTTTCTGTGTTTTTTTTATATTTTTGTTCTACATGTTCAAGGGTGTGGGCTGAAAAAACATCTGGTGTCCCCGTGGCTGGGTTCGCCCTATATTGGTGGGGTTTATAGTATCTTGGCCGAGGGGATGTTATTAGGATGAGCCCAGACCTTTTGATAGCTTCTGTATTTAATGTAATATCTGCAACTTATGTGTTTTAGAAGTGTTATTTAAATATATTTTGTACATACTATGTTGCTGTCAATAAACCTATATTTATTTATTATTTATTTATATATTTGTATTTTTTTTATTCTCACTTCATGGTCACATGATGTTTTGTTTCATTTTAACTTGTGAAGAGGCGTCCCTCAAAGTGATAATTTGGAGACTAAAAAAATATTAGAACACTCCTGACATTATTCAATAGCTTGTGCATGTATGTTATACGTATATTTTGTTTTATTCTCATTTCACGATCACAGTATGTTTTGTTTCATTTTAACTCATGTAGTGCCGTCTATCACAGGGATTATTTCAGGATTTCTTAAAAAAAAAAGGAATATTTTTGATACTATGCAATAGTTCGTGCATTTATACGTATAGTTTACTTCATTCTCACTTCACGGTCACAGTATGGTTTGTTACTTTTTCGGCTTCACGGCATAAGAAAAAATGGATTTGAATATAAAAAACCAACATGAATAAGTATATTCTTTGTAAGCTGTATCTGAATTCAATAATGTAATATTAGTTATTAAATTTGTGTTCCACGTATGACATGTTCTGAATGCGCCATTTCTGCTTTAACTCCTTATGGCGGCTTAGTGAATATATATTATCATAAGTGCATGCTAGGGATCAGAGTCTGCCGGAGAGAATTGCTGCACAATTGATTAAATTCAAATTTAATGCATTCCAATATGCTATGCCGGATGCAAGTGCTCCTAAGGGGTAGGTTTCAGTTATACCAATGGTATGAATATGGGTCGACCAACTTAATTAACATTCATTGTAATGATTGTTCATATTTTTATATTGGCAAAACCAAAAGAAATTTTAATAAACGAGTTAAAGAACATTTAAGATGCCTGAACAACAATAATTGTTCAGAGTTCGCTAACTACCTAATTGAAAATAACCATTCGTTTGATATTAATCTTGGTTTGCGGATTCTACACATAAGCTGAGGGGGATTGCAGCTTGGCAATTTGGAAATTATCGAGATTAGAAAAAATATAAAATTAAGTCTAAATATTATAAACAATCAACCCAATTTTAATAATACCCTTCTGCTAAATATGTTTCCCATTTAAAATCCCCCCCCTGGATATCTAGACCCTGGTCTACCCGTAAGAATTTTTTTCCCCGCCTCATTTACCATTGAATCACACCTCTCCCCACTTCTCTCCTTATACCTCATTCCTCTTATACTATTTACACTTGCAGAATAAATATATTGTAAACAATTGAGTTTATCTTCACCTGACGATGAACACGGAGGTCTTCGAAACCGGTAATAAACTCAAAATAAACCAGTGAGGGAACACAAAAATATAAAATAAGTGTTTTATTTATTTTTTAGATAAAACATGGCACTACATAGTGAAACTAAAGTATTTTCGAAGATTAAAGAAATAATTAACATTCTTTCTTAAAGATAAAAGATTGTTGAATAAAAATAATTAATTTTTCTGATGAGACTTTTTATTTGAATGTAATATAAACTTGAAGCACTGTTTCATTCTTATTTTAAACTTTTATAAAGTAATTTATAACACAAACATTTACCAGAGGTTATATATATATATAAAAGTAATCGTAATCTATGACACAAACATTTACCAGAGGTTATACCTTTATAAAAGTAATCGTAATCTATTGTATAACACAAACATTTACCAGAGGTTATACCTATATAAAAGTAATCGTAATCTATAACATAAACATTTACTAGAGGTTATAACTATATAAAAGTTTATATCTTAAGAATTTGTCTAGTTTATAGCTTCTCTATTCTTGAAGAACTGAAAATCCCTGACAAATTATTGACAATATACCTTCGACGAGTACTGCAATTTTAAGAGCACATTGCTTGTGGTCAAGGAGACAGTTTGTGGTTACTGGAGGCGTTGAAGGTCAACACAAAAGAGGAACAATCCCAAATGCGTTGGACTGACCAAGTGAGAGACGCAACTGGACTACCCTTAACAACTACCCTTCGAGCCGCGGTGTGCAGGGATGGATGGAGATGAGTCGTCAGGGGCTATAATGGGAGTCACGATGCTTACTCATGAGCTACACGACATGATTATGATGAATTTATATATTATAACTATGAACTTACTTCATTATAATTTCATACATGACACTTTATTTAAAAAAATCTTAATATTTAATGTCTTACCAACAATTAAAATCTACATACTAACTTATAACTAGATAACAATTCTTACAACTAATTATTTAGCAAAAACAAGTCCACTCGTTCAGGCTACTTGTATTCCATCACATTCACTCAGACCTTGGTCCTTCCAGCTAATAGTGTAGGTGGACTAGTCAGGTAACAGATGATGCTACAAAAGCCTGCGCTTATAACGGAAAGGTACGATTGACCTCCGTGGTCTCCTTCCCTACGGTCTTGTTGGTAAAACACACGAATTCCAGTCCGGATGTTGCGAGTTCAATTGCCGCTGGAACACAAGTTTTTTAAAGGATCTCAGTCTTTTTTTCACTTAAGGCCTCTAAAATATCTTTTATTTATTAAACACTTTTATTGCAAATACAATATAGCGGGATTATTGCCAGGCGGCCATCTCTTTCAACCAACCATATTAAAGTAAATGAATTAAGTTACGTGGTCCCATAAATCATTTAAATGACTATCTATCTCCACGAAATCCATGAACACATACGTGAGCATATGCCCACTAAAGACGGACAATTACCCGAACATTCCTTTTCATGTAAAGTGAGATATCATCAATCAAAGGAAAGGGAAGGGATGGTGGAAAGGAAAGGAAAAAAATAGGAATGAAACACGTTATATTACTGATTAGAAATTAAGAGTTTTTTCAATCGTTTTTTAAAGTATGCCAAAGACGGAGCGAGTCTAACATTGGTTTGTAACTGATTCCAGAGACTCACTGCATGGACAGTAAAGGATGACGTAAAAAAGAGGAGCGGTGAACTGGAAAGGCCAATAAACAATCTTTCTGGTTGGTTGGAAGCTATTGTCGAGTGGCAATAAGCCCACTAGATATACTATATACAACGAAAATGTAATACTACACAAATCTAGGTCGGATTTACTCTCGTAAGCCCTACTGTAGTATCTTCTTGAAAATAATATATTAAACTAGATTTAAGTCATGCCTACTCATTTTCAGGGGTACTCAGAACCGAGTAGATTTGTCGAATACATTTGAAACTAGTTGGGTTAAATATAATATATATTTGCAAGCGGATTAAACCGTGTTTCAAAGTGTAATTGTATTTTAATAATTTTCACAGTGTCAACGCAAAGGCTTCAGAAATATCATTAATTATTAAACTTTCAGAAAGGGTTGAAAGTTTAAATAATTAAATATATTTAATATTAATATCGTCATATATAATAAATCAGCAAAGCCTATTTCCGTTCGATCTAATGAATTTGTCATTTCAAATCGACCCTCTAGAGAGGGGTATTATGATATACTTTTGCTGTTTCTGTGCATGTAATGGTTTTCTTTTAGGGTAGTAACGAGTAGCATGTGCAGCTTTAGGAATCACTTACACACTATTTTTAGGGAGATCTTAAGGAAGCACTTAAAACAAGATCAAATCGACGAACTTTGTGGTTTAGTAAGTAAGACGCTTGTCTTCTCCTAACCTGGAGGTTGCACGTTCGATTCCTGTTGGAATCCAGATTTTTTTTTTAAATATTTTAGTTTGGTTTTCATTTAAGGTCTCCCAAACATCTTTGTGGTTGGTTGGAATATATTGTCACATGAAAATTAGCGCACTAGGTTGTACTGTATACAATGAAAGTGTAATATAATGCAGTGTTTTTTTATGTTATATGAAGACTTCACAATATATCTGAAGCCAAACATGTTACTGTCATATATCGGAAGATCTACAAAGGTTTTTTTGTAAATCGTCTTCTCTTGATGTCATAAGAAGACTTCACACTATATCTAAAGCCAAATGTGTTACTGTCATATATCGGAAGATCTACAAAGTTTTTTTGTAAATCGTCTTCTCTTGATGCTATATGAAGACTTCACAATATATCTGAAGCCAAATGTGTTACTGTCATATATCGGAAGATCTACAAAGTTTTTTTGTAAATCGTCTTCTCTTGATGCTATATGAAGACTTCACAATATATCTGAAGCCAAATGTGTTACTGTCATATATCGGAAGATCTACAAAGTTTTTTTGTAAATCGTCTTCTCTTGATGCTATATGAAGACTTCACAATATATCTGAAGCCAAATGTGTTACTGTCATATATCGGAAGATCTACAAAAGTTTTTTTGTAAATCGTCTTTCCTTGATGCTATATGAAGACTTCACACTATATCTAAAGCCAAATGTGTTACTGTCATGTATCGGAAGATCTACAAAGGTTTTTTTTTGTAAATCGTCTTCCCTTGATGCTATATGAAGACTTCACACTACTATATATCTAAAACCAAATGTGTTACTGTCATATATCGGAAGATCTACAAAGGCTTTTTTGTAAATCATCTTCCCTTGATGCTATATGAAGACTTCACAATATATTATATCTGAATCCAAATGTGTTACTGTCATATATCGGAAGATCTACAAAGGTCTTTTCGTAAATCGTCTTCTCTTTGTAAATTCACGCTTAGCTAAAGTTCAATACATAACGGATTCACTTTCAGATTGTTATTATTCTTGGAACCTCTTACACCTGTTTCTGTTACTTATATTATGCTCATACCACCCTCTTACAGCGTTGTTAAGTAACGTTAAAACATCGCTTTATACAAAAAAATCCTTATGAAAAGCTGCAACAGCTTAAACATGTCTGAAACCTGAAAGTCATGAAACATTGATTTTCTTGCCATCGGAACTTTGGGTTTGGTATGTCAAATTTTTGTAATTGGTGAAGTCCTGTAGCTGGCACATAATTGCATATTACAGATATAACTGTGGTCAAGTAGTTTTTCTACCCGTTTTTAAGCTTTCAATCCACAATTATTGTATGTTATTATTCTATTGTATTCCACTTTCGTTGTACACAATATAACCTGGTGGACTTAATGCCACGTGGCGATTTTTTTACAACAAATCAGAAAGATGTTAAAGTCACCTTTGGTGAAAACTAGACAGGAATCTTCTTCTTACTCTTGGTTTAGCTCGTGTGACGGTGAGCTGTCCTGCAATGATGACGTCCAGCTGTCCTTCCACCTTTTTGGCGGCCTTCCTGGTAATCTCCTGCTGTTAGGGTTTTCAGACAGGAATGCTTTTTTTAAAAAAAAACCTGGGTTCCTGCGAATTTCAAACCCGCAACTTCCGAGCTGGGAAACAGACGTCTTTCCAACTAAGTCACGGAGGTTGTAAGTAAATCACTCAAAATATAACAGATGATATAAAATATAAATACTTAAGGCGGTATTTTACTCTAGAGGCGTGAAATTCGGGCGTTTTTCAGACATAATAAAAAAAAAGTTTAAAAAAAAATTCGTATAATTTTTTTTAAAGTTTGTTTATTGATGATTTAAGAATGTACAAAAATATTTAAAAAAAAAAAAAAACTTGTTAAAAAAAAAGGGGGTAAACTGGTCGACATGATTGAAACCCTTTCATAGATTTGAAACCAAAATTATATACAGTTTTTAAATGGAAAATAATGTGGTTGTAGTTGGTACCAAAAAAAAATGAATCGTAAAATGGCGGCTGTCTGAAATATAATCGTTTTTTACCCTTTTTTCAAAGTTTTATAAAATAGTAAAAAAAATAGTTTGAATTTTCCAAGGTAGAGACGATATAAAAAAACATTTATTAAAGTTTCAAACTAAATTTAAGGCAATCGGTTGGATAAAACTTGAGATTTTATGTCGACCAGGTCGAAAAAAGTAGCTTCGAGAAAAACGCGTTTCAAGTTTTGAGATTATTGTCCGAGTCATACCGGTGCGGCGTAATTGCTGCCTCATTTATAGCTATAACTTCGTAAATATTGAGAATTTTTAAATTTCCTTTTAAAAACATATTCTTAAAGGTCTAAACTAAACTAAAAAAAAATATTAATTTCTATAGTAGAATACCCCCTTAAGAGAGAATGAACACGCATTTCTATCAGTTGCTGAGCTTTCCTTCAACCAAGACCGTTTAGGAATTAGAAAAACCTCAGCAAGAATGAAACACAGTAAGAGAGAATTACCTCGGTGAGGGTAATGGTAGGAATAAGGATATAGAAGCGCCGCACAAAGGAGACTCAATTTGCAGGTGGCATTTACAGGTGATTTACTTAATACGGGGATTCCACATTAAAGCACTGTTGCTCGTCGGGCCATTAGGTGGGGTGGCCATGTCGCTATAAAATTAAATGGAACTGTTATTTCTACTGCCATGGGGAAAAGGAAATCGACGATCCTAAATTCATTGAAGTGAAACTTTTTTAGGCGCTGTACGGCAAATTGGCCTGAACGTCACGAAAAGTGAAACGGTGTATTATAATATTATAATAAAATAATTATTTACCATTATGAAATATTTTATTTATTAATAAATTATTATTAATTTTTTAATAAATACAATTATTTATTAAGTGTATTATATTTTTATTAAAATTATTATTATAACTTAAAATTAAAATATATTTTTTTATATTAATATAATATATTTAATAATGATTAATTTTATTTTAAATCAAATATTTTTTTAAATTTAATATTTAATATATATTTAATGTATAATTATAATAATATATGTGTCATTATAATATTATTAATTATATTATTAATTTATTATAATTAATTAATAATATGATAAAATAATATTAATAATTATATATTATTAATAATAAATTAAAAATAATATAATAAATAATTATTTTAAAATAATTTATTGAATAATTAATTTAAACATATAAACATTAATATATTTAATATTAAAAATATAAATTTAATATTATTAAGTGTATTATATTATTATAAATTATTATAATAATTACTATTCATTATTAAAAATAAAAAAATTATATTTTTTTATTTAATTAAGAGAGATTTTCGTGAATTAAATTCCACATAACCATTTCCTAATCCTAAAAAAAAAATTTATAAAAATCGTTAACAAATGTGAAAAAAGAAATGCACCAAAAGAACTTTTCCTAGGAGCTAAGAAGTTTCACTTCTACCGCGCGAGAGTCTCACGCATCTGTTTTTTTTTTAATATGCGTGGATTAATCACAAAAGAGAATTTTCGATACTTAAGCGTTTAGAGAATCAAATATTGGCCGAGATCTTTATCTAATGACAAGTAAAGTAAATTTCGATCGATTTCGTTTTCACCTAATAAATTAATTATTCAGAATCGATTGAATCGAGCGGGATTTTGTGGCAGGGCTTTCGTTTCGTTTTCTATTCAATACACGTCTAAGAATCTGCAAAGTTAAATGTTGAAATAAGCAGAGGCAAGCGAAATTGCAGGTATGAAAATAAATATCGAAAAATAATCCCATATTTAATTTAGGGTAAAATGAGGTTTTGGGTAGGGTGGAAAATGCGCAACCTGTTGAGAGAGGGATTTGCAAAGATTTAATCTCATAATTTGAGATATGATTGCGACAACTCAAAAATTCATTTAAGGTTTTGGTCTGGTATAAACCGGAATCATGCTCCAAACCGCTAGGTGGATCAAATACATTTTCAGTTAGACTATGTAGGTCCACACGAAATATATTTGTACATTTACTATAATATGTTGTTTATAGTTAAGACATTAACATTGTGGAGGTTTAAAGACATTGTAATTTATTTTTATCAAACACTGTTTATTCCACTTTTTTGTGACGGTATAACCCTACCGGTTTCAAGGCTTTCACCTCATCTTCAGGGGAGCGCAAACAAGACTAAATGCTGTTCGAACTGGTACCTATATACACGTTTCAACGGTTGGGGGCTGAGGGATGAGGGAGGCATGGGACAATTTCGGCCAAGAGCGGAGAGATTTTTGGGAAATAACTGTTCAACAGATGTTCAGATCGGTGTAAAGTGGAATAAACAGTGTTTGATAAAAATAAATTACATTTACTATAAGAAGTTCCTCAATTCGTATTCACCCTATATAGCAAAGAGCAGGCTGACGTTAAAAATAAGTGCTCCACGAATGAAGAATCTTCAATTATATAAACCTATACAAATATGATGGACTTCCCGTTTAACGAAGTTTCATTTTACGAGTTATAAAAATGAATTGAAAAATATTTATTTATTTTATGACAATTCAAAAATCACCGCTCTTCTTTTTTACGTCATCCTTTACTGTCCATGCAGTGTGTCTCTGGAACCAGTTACAAACCAACGTTAGATTCGCTCTGTCCTTGGCATGCTTTAAGAAGCGATTGAAAAAAAATCTTAATTTCTAGTTAGTAATATAACATGTTTCATTCCTGATTTTCCTTTTCTCTCCACCCTCCCTAAATTTCCCTTTGATTGATGATATCTCACTTTATATGAAAAGGAATGTTCGGGTGATTGCCCGTCTTTGTGGGGTTCGTGGTCGTATGCTCACGTATGTGTTTATACTTTTACGTGGGGATACTTTTATCTCTCCGAAAGTTTTCAGCGTCTTTCTGATCATGGACCAGCGCTACGCTCAATTTTTTTTTTTTAAAGAATATATATGAACGAAGTCATAGGTACCCTTTTACCCTCGTACACTAGGCGGAATAAGTGCCAGTGTCGTTCGAGGGGAGTAGCACAGCACGGGGCTCGAATCGATGATCTTCCGCACTAAATTCCAGCGCGTTATCGCGCGGCCATGCACCTCACAGAACTAAAATTGTTTATTGGCCTTTACGGTTCAGCGCTTTCATGCGGTGCGACTCTGGAATCAGTTACAAACCAATGTTAGACTCGCTTTGTCCTTGGCATGCTTTAAGGAGCACTGAAAAAACTCTCAATTTCTAGTCAGTAATATAATGTGTTTTTTATTCCTGATTTTCCTTTCTTCTCCAACATCCCTTACTTTTCCTTTGATTGATGATATCTCACTTTAAATGAAAAGGCACGTTTAGGTGATTGTCCGTCTTTGTGGGGTTTATGGGCGTATGCTCATTCGTGGATTTCATGGGGATATAATGCTTTTTTGCGAGCTTCATTTACTTTTGTCTGGTTGGTTGTAAGACATTACCGCCTGGCAATAAGTCCGCCAGATTGTATTATATCTTACTTCCCATTTGTCATTATGTAAAATTTGGACTCCTTTGAGGCTTTTCTTTTTTTTTTTTGCTCTTGCTGACAGTTAACCTGAGGTGGTATATGTGGGTTTACTTTTTATTTTGTTTTCTACCATACGTTTTTGTTTTTTTTTTTTCTATTTATTCTTTAATCTAGATATGCGGGGGTGAGGGATGAAAGCCCCCTGATGACCTTGCGGTCGGGCTCGCCCTACATTGGTGTGGTGTATCTCGGCCGGGGGAATGTTTGTGGGATGAGCCCGGACCTTTTAGTGTCCTCTCTTGAATGTATTTTTTTTGTCATATATTTATTTTCTGTGTTTATTTTTTTTATATATTTTTGTTCTACGTGTTCAAGGGTGTGGGCTGAAAAACATCTGGTGTCCCCGTGGCTAGGTTCGCCCTATATTGGTGGGGTGTATCTTGGCCGAGGGGATGCTATTAGATGAGCTCAGACCTTTTGATAGCTTCTGTATTTAATGTATTATCTGCAATTTATGTGTTTAAGAAGTGTTATTTAAATATAATTTGTACATACTATGTTGCTATCAATAAACCTATTATTTATTTATTATTTTATTTATTTATATTATTTGCAATAAAAGTGTTAAATAAATAAATGAATAAAGCATCTAACGACAGGATTCGTAATAACCTGTTCGTAATCCCCGTCATGTTTAAAATTTAAATATCAAAATGGACATCGGAGACAGGAAATGCTACCAAAGGCAACATCCCCTTCCGGCTTGTTCCTGCCCACCCTCTCTTTGTCATCTCTCTCCTTCGCTTGAATTTATCTAGCGGGTCACAAGCTAACTGAGTATAACGAGAAACATATATATTGCCTCGAGGGGAGAAGGTCAAGTTGATGGAAACAAGTATTATTTTTATTTTTGGATTATATTTCATCCGAATTAATATTTGTCTTTCTTTTTAAAATGTTAATATTTAACGAGGAGTTATGAGATATTTTTATAAAAAATATGTAGAGCAAAACACTGTTTCTGTCCACTTTTATCTGTCTCTCCCCTTTCAGTTTTGATAAAAATATAATTTTAAAGAAAGTCAGGTTACGTCACAAGAATTATGTAAAACAATGGATTTTGCAATATTAGAGATACACAACACCATAAACAATAACATAATAATAATAAATAGGCATGGGATGCGAAAAATTCCACACCTTTTAAACATTTTTTTTCTGGATTAAAAATATCGGATTCTAAGATAAAATATTTTAACGTATTTATTAAAAATGAAATCTTTTTGTAAATAACCCATACACATTTGAGGAGGTAACATTAAAAAAAGACCATGTCCATCGGATACAAAAAATGAGTTGATAAAGCAGATTTCTTCTTATCGATGGTACGGAGCCGTTTAACATTTTCATTTCAATGAAAAAAACACATAAATCATTTTAAAATCATAATATAAAACCAGTATTTTTTTCAAAAAGAATCTTGTCCAGGCTTCGATCCAATCAAAAAAGATTATGTCCGAATTGACCAATCGTAGCTTTCCGATTGTGTCTAGCTTCGTACCAGTTAACCAGCAACTGTCAGTTTTAAATCGTACGTGCAGTGTAATGTCATTATACAGCTATCTATCTACATATATTTATAGTTTCATAGTAATATTTCTTCTTATTTTGTAACACTACTAATTTTATTTGGTTCAAATTAAAATAAATTACTCTACCTAATTATTTTTTGATTAATATTTTTGGAATCGAACAAAAACCACCATGTCCCAGAGCTGTTCAATAAAAAAAGATGAAAGTAGAATTGCCCTTACAAAAAGGATCGTGTCCATATTTTAAACTAGAATAATTATTTTAATTATTATGATTCGATTTTAAACAACAAATCAAGTCACTTTAAGCGATTTTAAGGATTTCAGATATTTTTACAATTAATTATTATGTCATATATTTTTAATGCAAACAGTTTTTTGCGATTTACCAACATTCTGATTTGGTGGACATGTTCTTTTTTGAATATTACCTCTTCATTATGATGTGGGTGGTCCATATTAACACGAACCCAGTCTGATATAGGCACCGCTCTCGTAATCAACTTAGATCATTCCACCTGAAGAGAGCCTCGGGATGGGAGGTAGACACACGTTTAGCGGGGATTAATGTAATTAGTGGAGTGACAAAGTAATTTGTTTGTTAAATATTATACACCCATAACTGATAAAGCATAACTGATAAAGCATCCCCCATAAATATAATACACCCATAACTGATAAAGCATCCCCCATAAATATAATACACCCATAACTGATTAAGCATCCCCCATAAATGTAATACACCCATAACTGATAAAGCATCCCCCATAAATATTATACACCCATAACTGATAAAGCATCCCCCATAAACATAATACACCCATAACTGATAAAGCATCCCCCATAAACATAATACACCCATAACTGATAAGGCATCCCCCATAAATATTATACACCCATAACTGATACAGCATATTTGATAAAGCATCCTCCATTAATATTATACACCCATAACTGATAAAGCATCCCCCATAAATATAATACACCCATAACTGATAAAGCATCCCCCATAAATATAATACACCCATAACTGATAAAGCATCCCCCATAAATATAATACACCCATAACTGATAAAGCATCCCCCATAAATATAATACACCCATAACTGATTAAGCATCCCCCATAAATGTAATACACCCATAACTGATAAAGCATCCCCCATAAATATTATACACCCATAACTGATAAAGCATTCCTATCAACAATATGTAGTCGACGTTGTATAGTACCCCCGTTATAATTGAATTTAATTTTGATTAAATTTAGACATCTTATTGCATACGTAAAGTCTGAAATTAAGATAAAGAAAGTATCATGTTACATAATATGTTTGTCAGCTAACCTCCAATAAGAGAGACCGCACTGGTCAAGATCACGGATGATGTGCGACGTGGAATGAGCTTTAAGCAGTTGACATTGTTATTTCTACTGGATTTCAGCAATGCATTCAATACTGTAGACTTTGATCTGCTTATGGCTCGAATGCGTTCATTACGATTCTCTGAATCGGTCATTGTCTGGTTTTCGAACTATTTAAAGGGAAGACAACAATCTTGTAAATACCAAGAGCGTGTATCTGGATGGACTGATCTCTCTGCAGGCGTTCCCCAAGGTGGAATTCTCTCTCTACTTCTTTTTTCTATATTTATCAACCCAATAACATAATTTCTTAAGTGTTTTTATCATCTGTACGCAGAAGACCTGCAGATATACTCATATATACTCATTTTGATCCAAATTTCTTTCACACTGTTTTGAACGATTTAAATGCGGACCTTCAATCGATCTCTGAGTGGACTGGGGAGCATGGCTTACTCATAAATCAGAAGGCTCAAGCGATCCTCATTGGCAGCCCTCACCTTCTCGGTAAATTCAACACTGACTTACTTCCTCCAATATTACTTGATGGCTCTATCATACCATTACATAAAACTGTTAAAAACCTAGGAGTGCTAATAGATAACACTCTCTCATGGCGAGATCAAATAAATGAGGTAAGTCGAAGGATCTTCTTCAGCCTTCATTCCCTTAAAGTGTTGCAAAGATTCCTACCTACTTAAACCAAAATTTTACTGGTACAATCTCGGCCTTTCCGATTCAGGACTATGCGGACGTCTGTTACTTGGATGTTACAGAGGAACAGCTGTATAAATTACAGCGTCTTCAAAATGTTTGTCTAAGATTTATTTTCAACCTACGAAAGTACGATCATATAACTTTATACCAGAAGACATTCAATTGTTTCTATTGTATAACATCCTTAATTGTCCCGCCGACCCCTCTTATCTCGTCTTAAAATTTTCAGCGTCTTTCCAATCATGGATTACGCTCAAACAGAGATTGTCTATTGGCTTTTCCAGTTCGCCGCTCCTCTTTTTTTACGTCATCCTTTACTGTCCATGCAGTGAGACGTCCTTTACTGTCCATGCAACCCAATATAAGACTCGCTCCGTCCTTGGCATGCTTTAAGAAGCGACTGAAAAAAATCTTAATTTCTAGTCAGTAAAATAACGTGTTTCATTCCCGATGTTCATTTTCCTCTCCCCCATCCCTACCTTTCCTATTGATTGATGATATCTCACTTTATATAAAAAAATAATATTCAGGTGATTGTCCGTCTTTGTGAGGTTTGTGGCCATATCCTCACGTATGTGTTTATTGATTTCGTGGGGGTGGATAGTCATTTGAATGATTTATGTAATTATGTAACTTGCTTCATTTACTTTTGTCTGGTTGGCTGGAAAAGATTGCCAGCTGGCAATAAGCCCGCCAGATTGTATTTGCAATAAAAGTGTTAATTGAAATTTAAATAATATATAAGAGACTATACCTTGAAAAAGTTTTTTTTAAGTTTTGTGTTAAAAAAAATGTTGAAAACGCCTGATCGATGAGGTAAAAAAAAAGTTTTTGAAAAATTTCGAGCTTAAATTGGGGTATGGGCGATGTGGGCTTAGAGCTGTAAATAACGGACTTAAATTAATTTGAAATTATGTTTCGTCTTGCCGTATATTTCTTACTGCCCACTGGCTCTCAAGTTTTTTTTAAATAAGGCTTTTAAAAAAATCAAGATTAAATAAAAAAGTATAATGTAAGCAATGAAAAAAACTCGGGATTATACAGCGTTAACTTTAAAATTAAAAAAAAAAGCATTCCAATTTTTTTTGCATGCTTCACAGATTTGAAAAAAAAGGCAAAAATACTCGTATCATTCTCGTTGACCTGAGACATGGAAGACTGAAATTAAATGTAGCACTTAATATGTAGAAAGGATTATTGAAATCTAATTGTGTTTCAAGGGTTGTCGCTTTTGAATAGAGCCTCCTGTGTTGATATTTTCAACATTTCAGGAAATGTTTTTTTTTTAACTATTTAGAACTTTCTTAGCAATGGAAGTTAGTTGTTTCAACTATACAATACGTTTATATTTATAAATATAATTTGTTTTGTTACTGTAAATAATTGTTTTTAATATTTAACGATACCTATAGGCATACCTTTAAATAGAGCAAAGCCTTATTTATAAAAAAAAACCATAACACACAAAATAACACAAATAAATTCCAAGTTACATAAAGCCAGCTTTTTACACTAATTTTATTCTCCGTAAACTTTTATTTAACGGGAAAGGCAAAAATGGAATACTTAGGAACAGTGGTGTGTATAAACTTTTATGTGCTGACTGCGATAATTTCTATATAGGAAAAATCATTTGAAAAGAGATTTCGTGAACACAAATCACCTTAACAAATCCTCTAATTTATTCTGAAATGGCTAATTATTGTCACCGTGAAAACCACACATTTTCTACAGATGATGACAAATTATTTACATATCAGTAGTAACTTAAATAAATTGGACAGATAAGAAATTTGTATGTCAGTGCATCGGAGTGAATATCTGGCAAACACATATATTCCAAGAATCTCGCCGTTGCTTGCTGAGGTTGTCTCCTCCCTCCCTCCACCCACAGTCCCCAACCCGAATATTTACCGTTAGAAGTGTGTTTGTATGTCGGTACCAGTTTGAACAGAATTCAGTCTTGTTTGTGCTTCCCTGATGATGATGAGAAAGCCTTGAAACCGGTAGTTATACCATTACATAAAGTGAAATAAATAATGTTTGATAAAACAAATGTAAATAATTGTCTCAAAGTTTTGTATGTTATTGTGTTCAACCGGTATTTGTAAGATTTATAAAACAAATAATAGAATAACATATATGGCGAGGTGTAAGGACGTAACAAAAGCAGAAGATGCGTCCCAGGACATGGATGGTCATGCGTTAACACACTGGACTTCCGTGCAGATGATCGCTGGTTTAAACCCTGCGCTGTGTACTCACCTCAAATGAGATGGATATTTTTTTGTCCAGTATTCGGGGGCAAAGTATACCTACGACTTCGGTCATATCTTTCTGTTTTTAAATTAAAAAAGAAAAGGATAGAGTGAAAAAAAAATCTTTTTTGTGACTCAAATTAATTCAAAGGGTTTTCTAAAGCGCCGTTTAGAGAGCAAACTCTTCTCAAGGGCGCTCTAACTCTGAACTCGAAACAACTACTTTTAAACAAATCATATCTGGCAGCTATAGCAGCGCCCGAGCGAATAATATATAACACTTTCTTTGTATAAAATTCAACCTTGTGGGATTAGTTGCGATGTGGCAATCTCTTCCAATCAACCACAATGATACAATTTCCGGGTCGGAAGACAAGGATTTTACCAATCAGGCCATGGAGGTCGTCGAATTCAATCTTCTTTAAGATTGTAGATTGTATATTAATTCCACGATGACCTCCGTGGCCTGATTGGTAAGACGCTTGTCTTTCAGCCCGGGATTGTGAAATTGATTCTCGCTGGATACCAGATTAAAAAAAATACATTCCAGTCTGTTTTCACTCTTAAGGCCTCTTTAACATCTTTCTGGTTGGCTGGAAGAGATTACCACATAGCAATAAGCTCGCCTGTTCTACTGTATCCAATGAAAGTGCAGTATTGTATAATACAATATTACACTTATTCCAATCATCTCAACGAATTTTGGTGTTGAGAAATATAGATCAAACAAGGGTATAATATAATTATGCTAAAAGTAGCTGTTGAGTGAAAAAATGTTGAGAACATATCTTCAACACAAATTTCGAGGCTGTAACCAGACTGGACTGGATAATTTATTTGTGTTGGGTTTAATAGTGAGTTGGGGCATATTTCATCCCTTAATCCGACCCCACTTTTCTTAGCCCCAACCCCCTATAAATAAAAACTTATAAGAATTTTTCTTTTCTTATTTAAAAAAATATATACTCGTATAAATACTCACAATTGAAACACGTTATCATTATTGTTATTTCTTATGACATTGTGAGAGGAGCTTAATGCTCTTGCGTTGTACATTAATAAATTACTTTTATCCGATTTCTTTAATTTAAAAGATCACTTATAAGAAATAAATCAAGATTTTCAAACAAAATAAATAATTTTCAAATGAAACCAGGGATTAAAATACAAATTACCTGTGTTCATCGTATGCACAGTTCCAATAGTTCAACAAATCAGGGGTATGTTGAAATACTTGCGAAATAAGTGAAAATGATTGTTGATGGAAATAAAGGCTCTTGATATAAATCAATCCAACAATTCATCCCTTTGAGATCATGGTTTAATATAATAAGAATGAACAAATGGAAGTGTCTGTCATGTGTCGTTTGGGGATGAACCACTGTGTGGTGGCTAGTCACCTTGACATAATGGGTATTTTGGGGAATCACAGGAGGCTAAAGTTGTTTGCTGTTTGAGTGACTTTTTACGCTAAAAAATAGTCGCGATCGATTTTTTGCTTAAAAAATAGCCGTGATCGACTTTTAACGTAAAAAATAGTCGCGATCGACTTTTAACGTAAAAAATAGTCGCGATCGACTTTTAACGTAAAAAAAAGTCGCGATCTATCTATAAAACTCGCGAGATTTAACGCATTACCCACATGTTAAAAAAATATAACTAAAAACTAAAAGTTTATAAATAAGAATGATCGGAATTTACTTTGTTTAAAAAAAATTATTAACCTTTCCCTTCCTGTACTGAAAAAAAATTCCGCGCGTTCCGGTTCTGTGTATTCAATACACATGTAAAAATGAGCGATTTAAAATCGTTAAAATAAGAATATTCATAGCCAATCGCTTAAATTAATTAAATTTGAAGTCAAAAGTGATAATAATTGAAATTTAATTGCTGTTAACATGAAAAAACCTCGGCCGACGTTCGGAAAATGGGCGAAGAGACCACTTCAAATGGATGCCCGAAAGCTACTGAAGCGAGCAAACTGAGATTCTATTTCTTGCGTTTCCATATACCGAAGTAGAGTGAGAGTGAGACGTGAATAGCGTCGCTTCCTCACCCATAGCGGTTTTTTAGAATTAATATACCTACGTCACACACTGTCACACGTTTGATTGTATCGGTGAATTTATAAACGATTTTCACAAAATATATCTGATGTGGCGGATAAGTGCTAATTATTATTATTATTTTTTTTTATTCAATACGTAAATGTATCACAGAGAAATATTTTAAATCTGAACTCAGTATTTATTATATTTATAGCGATATTAAATTTTTTAGAAGCAATGTGTACTAGTTACACATCACAGGGAAGGAAGGGTTAAGGAAAATAAAACGTATATATACATGTTAAATAACATGGTTGCATTTATAATATTATATCTACATATTAAAACAAGATAAATAATTGACTGTGTTGACAAGTGCGAGCGCGTGATGAGATTTGATAACATCGCACGCTATATTGTAAGTTACGAAGATGGCCGCGATCGGCCGGTCGATCGTTATCTATCTGATGATCATCTCTGATATAAATGACCGAGGGTCGTGATCGAAGGGATTTTGGTGTTACATTTTGTGACAACACGTCTCCACGATTTTCCGTCACTTGTTTGCATGCTAGTATACAGGTTTTTCCCAATCAATTATTTTACCTGATCACTTTATCTTGCTTGCTTCCTACTTCTTCCATGCACAATTATCCACTAATACTAATTCCAGATTACCTAACGCACGTCTGGAAATGTGTCTAACAAAACAAGTATGCAATACAAATATGAGTGGTAAGGTTGTTCCAAGAATATGAATAAAAGTAAAATTGGATCAAGCGTATGACATTTTGAAAGAAGTAAACGGAGAAAGACAGAGAAATAGTATCAGTTGTATGATAGGTGAAGAAATATTGACGTATCTCGAGATAGGAACTGGTATGAAGGTCAGTTTGTTATTTGGTCGAGAAATATAAAATTCTTTCCGGAAAAACAAATATATATGAGTCTGTCTAAAAAGGCGACCCCAAATCAATTTGCATCTAAATAGGCCAATTTTCAGTAAACATTTCCTTCCACTTGTATTGCATCAAAAAGGCTGTGTTTCGTTCAATTTTTCACCCCCAAATTTGAATCCACTTTATAAAGACAAACAATATTTTATCCAATAGGATCAACTTTGCGACATGAAAGGGTGGTCATTCTGGGATTAAGGATTTCTTTCAAATTCTGAATAGTTATTTTTTTAAATAAATTTAAAAAAAATTAATAGAAAATATTTATGTGGTTACTGGAGGCGTGAAAGGACGACACACAAGAAGATGAATCCCAACATGCTGGACTGACCAAATGAGAAACACAACTGGAATATCCTTAAAAACTACCTTTCGAGCCGCAGAGTGCAGATATGGATGGAGAGGTGTCGTCAGAGGCTATCATGGGAGTCACGTTGCTCAGTCATAAGCTATACGACAGGATGATGATGATGCGTGTTGTCTATAGGGTCAGTACAGGTATAATTGAGTTTCGTTTATACTCTCCTGATAATGAGGTAAACACCTTGAAATTGATAAGGTTATACCATTAGTCTAAGTGGGGGAAAAATAGTGTGTATGAAATAAATTATAAAGTTTTTCAACCCCTACAGCGTTAACGCCTTAACTTTAAATAATAAATTCTTCTTCTCCTTGGCTCCATCCCAAATCATTGTCTGCGAAGACTGTTGGGGTCAGCTCTCCTCGTCCTCAGGTTGTATGCTCTTCTGTCCCGGACTACGTCCCCCAGGCCGTGCCTCTGCATCAGGTTATCTTTTTGCACCACCCATGAATTCTTTGGCCTTCCTTTAGTTGTTATTCGAGGAAGATCCATGGAGATTGCCTGGTCCACAATGTGATCGGGTGCTCTGCGTCTAACGTACCCATACCATCTCAATCGCCTCTCCTCCATCTTGCTGTTGATGTCTGTAACACCTAGGCTTCCACGAATGCGTGAGCTTCTTATTTTGTCTCTTAGGGACACACCAGCTGACCATCTTAGCATGCGCATTTCAGCAGTTTCTAGTTGCTTCGAGTAAGAATTATACATCGTCCAGCATTCGGAGCCATAGAGGAGTGCGGGTCTGACAATCGTTTGGTATACTTTTCCTTTTAACTTTACTGGCATTTTCGGATCACATAGAACTCCCGTCATTGATCTAAACTTCATCCATCCCACACTAATTCTATGTGTTACATCTGCTGCACATCCTCCATCGCTATGGATGAGTGACCCAAGATACTTAAAGGAGTCACAATTTGGTAGTGTTTCTCAATCCATTTGCATTACGGGAGTGACAGCATTTGTGTTCTCGAATGGTAGGTACAGATACTCTGTTTTCTTTCTGCTCAGTCTCAATCGATTGTCCTCCAAGATTTTTCGCCACCTTTCCAGGCTATTTTGCAGGTCTTCATGTTTTTCACTTATTAATACGATATCGTCTGCAAATAGTAGGATCCCTAGGAGACTTTAAATAATAAATTGTATTATTATTATAGAAAATCCACTTTTTAACTTGGCCAAGTATGTCATACAGTTATATATATTTGTTAAGTAAAAGTGTTCAGTTTTTCGCCTAAAAAAATATACAAGTTCCCACACAAAATGGGTAAGAGAAACAGACAATTTCACACAAGGATTCAATATTATTAGTCCGACACTCACAAATTCTGAGGGTCACAATTTCCTTTACTATAAAAACAGTGCGACAAAATATTTATGTTACCATAAAATTTATTTCTTGTTTTTTTTTATACCAAAAAGATATATTTTATTACAAGTAAAATAAACACAATTCTTAGCTGTTTATTTTATATCGGGTTTCAATAAATATATAAGAGCATCGAAATAATATTTGCTGTGGGTTATAAAAATATAAGATTTATTGGTTTTTCTTGAGTCAATTGTAAATGATTTTGTGTCTTGTTAAATCTCTTCTGACCTGGCGTCCATTATAATAGACACATTGATAATATGCATTTTGTGAACCTCTTTATGAAGCGTATAATCGATACCGTATCACCGACTTTGAACGTTTTGGGCGCCATCTGTCTATACGTATACATTACTATATGTTACTTTTATTCTTCATAATAATACCCTCTGAAGCAAGATTATTTTTTTAAAACCCTAAAATGAATTAACGCCTGAAGAGGTTAACTTCTGAATAATACGTTCTGTGTCAGAACCCTTCGAAGGCCTGGGAAAGCGCAGCGCCATGCATGTTTGTAAAGCTATGGTTTTTTTCGTTTTAATTTAAATATAGATTTTAAAATTTAAAAGGCCTGTTTTTTTAGTTTTTATAAATGCTCGTTAACAGTATATGATATACCTCTCCTTTTGTTAATGCTCGTGATATACCTCTCCTTTTGTTAATGCTCGTGATATACCTCTCCTTTTGTTAATAAGAGTATATACCTCTCCTCTTACTAATACTCGTTAAGAGTATATACCTTTCCTATTATTATTTCTCGTTAAGAGTACTTTTCCTCTTGTTAATGCTAGTTAAGAGTTAACTCGTATACCTTTCCTTTTATTAATGCTCGTTCAGAGAATATATATATATCTCCTTTTCTTAATTTTCGTCAAGAGTAAATACCTCTCCTTTTATAAATGTTCGTTAAGACTATATGCCTCTCTTTTTATTAATGATTGTCAAGTGTATATTTTTCTCCTTTTCTTAATTTTCGTTAAGAGCATATACCTTTCTTTGTATTAATGCTCGTTAAGAGCATAAACCTCACCTTGTTTTAATGTTAAGAGTATATACCTCTCCTTTTATTAATGCTCGTTAAGAATATATGAGACTGTTTTTCTTAATTTTCGTTAAGAGCATATATCTTTCTTTTTATTAATGTTCGTTAAGAGTATATGCGTCTCCTTTAAAAAATACTCGTTAAGAGTATATACCCTCTTTTAATTAATACTCCTTTTCCAATTTTCGTTAAGAGTATATTCCTCTCCTTTTCTTAATTTTCGTTAAGATCATATACCTTTCTTTTTATTAATGCTCGTTATGAGTTTATACCTCTCCTTTTTTAATTTTAGTTAAGAGTATATGCTTCTCCTTTTCTTAATTTTCGTTAAGAGCATATACCTTTCTTTTTATTAATGCTCGTCAAGAGTATATCCCTCTCCTTTTATTTATGCTCGTTAAGAGTACATGCCTCTCTTTTTATTAATGCTCTTTAAGAGTATATATTTATCTTTTAAGCATACTCCTTTCTTTTAATTATTTAGGGGATATAACATAGTTACGGGTATTCACACAGAAACTAACTATTATCGATTTATAAAGAAGATAATATAACATATTACCACGCCGTGTTGTGGGGCAAGCAGAGATAATATTTCTCCATTTTTTATCGAATCCTCTACATTCATACATCTCGTCATGCAAAATATTATTTTATTATACAATATTTATATGACAAAGTAATCTATGATACACACATTTGCCAAAGGCTGTATCCATACACAAATTTATTACTAAAGAACAATATTTATTTTTATTTCATTAGAATAATTTAAATTTTTATCAATCTTGAAATTTAATTTATTATAAATAGTTAACACCTAGATATGAACTAATAACTAGATAACAGTTTTTACAACTAATTATTTTAACACTTATTATTTTACATATACATGTCCTCTCGTTCAGGTAACTTGCATTCCATCACGTTCACTCAGACCTTGGTCCTCCCAGCTAATACTGTAGGTGGACCAGTCAGGCAACAGACGATGCTTCGGGAGCCTGTGCTTATAACGGAAAGGTAGGTCGGACTTACTCTTGTAAGCCTCCAGGGCAGAGATTAGAGGATTGCTGTGGTCCTGTTGGCTTTTATAGAACTTCACGGTTCAAGCGAGGATTTGGTGTGGGAGGGTTTCTTCACGCTGTTCGGCATGAATTCGGAAGAAGTTTGTTCTGGAATGGATTTTGAACGAAATCTTGGATTCCTTGTGTAACACTCATTGAAGCTTCAAGTGATCTGTGTTGCTCACACTACCCCAAACGGGTGCAGCATATATCAAGATGGGACTGATGAGGATTTTGTAAAAGATAAGCTAATTTATGGTATAAAGAAAGCTGCGTCGGTAGAACACAGAGCTGATAGCCTCAATGCCTTTATGGACCTTCTAAAGGGTCTTTTAAAATTAGCGGTTTTTTTAATTCTATTTTTTTTAATTCTTAAATAAAACACACAATTTGCTTTAATTTCTAAAAACTTTTTATCAGTCGTTGAAATACGAGTATAATGTATGAAATTTAAACACAAAAAACAATGTCTACCTCTTGCAGCTCCACAGATGTCCACTCTTTTGCCAAAAATTTCGATGGCATTTTGGCATAAGTGCGGTTCTAACTCACCAATAACGCGAATAATTTCGTCCTTCAGCTCAGGAATTGATCAGGAGTCATTCTTATAGACCTGGCTTTTCACGTAACCCCAGAGAAAATAGTCCAACGGTGTCAGATCACATGATCTTGGTGGCCAATTAACATCACCGTTTCCGGAGATTACAATAAATAAAATAATTCATCATTTTGAACGTGTTGTTGTATTGTATACGACTCAATTTTTATAAATGTCATACATTACACTTCTTAAATGTCACAAAACCCAGGCAAGTTCGCGACGCCACCTGTGTTTTATCCAAGAATTAAAAAAACCGCTCAATTTGAAAGACCCTTTATTTGATGCTATTCAGATGAATTTTACATTCAGTCACCGCTTGGTTGAAGTGCAGGCTAACGCAAGCACAACCTTTTACTATTCTACTTTTTACTAACCTTGGTCTTGTAAAGTGTAAAATAAAAAACATTTCTCTCTCAATTAAAAAAAAAATTAACAATACAAAACTAAATAAGAACGTGTCCTGAAATTCTCTAAAGTTAGTTTCTAAAGGGTCGCACTCCCTTTCAGCGTTTCCAAGTGACTTGGTGACTTTCAATAAACTTCGGCCATTATTCAATTAAGCTAAGCTAATCCTTAACGCTTGGCTGCTCGAACCTATAAGTTATGAACGTGTAGGCACAACTTCCTGAACAAAATACAATACTTCATATTTTAATGCTGAAAAATCTTCTGAATTTTTTTTTCGTTCATATACCTTATCTGAAACCAGAAGATTCAATTATCTGAAACCAGAAGATAAAATGACAGCCTTCAGGAACTCTGCAATTTATCTTTACTCTCTGTTAACACTCCCATGACATCTATTGTATAACACACCGATCAATAAGTCGAGGGACTAACTACTAAAACAACATTTGTTTGCCAAAATTCTTCTTTATTTATCAACATAGTCTCCTTCAAGAGCGATACATTCATTCCAACGCTTTCCTATCTTTTCTATGCCAGCCGTGTAGAACAATTTATATTTGGTTTCAAAATAGGCGTTAGTTTCGGCAATCACTTCTTCATTGGAGCCAAATCTCTTTCCCTAGAGCATCTTTTTGAGGTCTGCGAACAGTCAATAGTCGCTGGGGGGCAAATCTGGAGAATACGGTGGGTAGGGAAGCAATTCGAAGTTCAACTCATGCAATTTGGCCATCGTTACCATCGACTTGTGACACGGTGCATTGTCCTGATGAAAGATAACTTTTTTCTTCTTCATATGGGGCCGTTTTTTTGTAATTTCTGCCTTCAAACGCTGCAATAACGCTATGTAATATTTGCTATTGATGATTTTTCCCTTTTCAAGGTGATCGATGAATATTATACCATGCGCATCCCAAAATACGGAGGCCATAACCTTCCCGGCCGATTGTTGAGTTTTTGGTCGCTTCGGACGACTTTCACCGGCTGCTCTCCACTCAGCTGACTGCCGATTTGATTTCGGAGTATAGTGGTGGGCCCAAATTTCATTTATTGTTACATACCGACGCAAAAACTCCTGTTTATTTCGCGTAAACAGTGCCAAACAGCGCTCTAAATCATCGATGCGTTGATGTTTCAGTTCCATTGTGATGAAACGCAGTACCCATTTCGAAAAAAACTTTTTCATGACCAAATATTCATGCATAATAGTGTAAACACTATCAAATGATATCTTAAGGATGTCAGCTATCTCACGCAACATTACTTTGCGATTTACCATCACGATTTTGAGTTTTTTTTTACGTTTTCTGGTGTAACAGCCTCATTCGGACGACCAGAGCGTTCAGCATCATTTGTGTCTGTACGACCGCGTTTGAAATCAGCATACCACCGACAAATGGTTATTTTTGACGAAGCAGAGCCCAGATAACACTTTTCAAGCCATTGCTGAGTTTAAACAGTATTTTTTCCCATTACAGAGCAATGTTTTATCAACACACGAAATTCGGGTTTTTCCATTGTTTTGAAAATAGCAAAAGTAGCGTCACTAAAACCACTTTAACTCAATGACACAATGTCGGAATGTCATGAAAGTTAGACACATAACTTCTAAATGTTGGTACTAACGAAGAATGGCATAGATTTGTAATTAGAGGCGCCATCTGTTGGTTAGTCCCGGGAATTGTTGATTGATGTATTACATAGCAACCCACACACGTTCGCATTCGACATTTGTGTCACCAATCGACCTCTGAAGTTCCTTAAAACCTGAATATCTGCAAAATTTTATCGTATTATTAACCCTTCCCTTACGGTGCTAAAATTGAAACACGCGCTTCGGCGTTGGGTAGTGAGTACGCGATCAAAAATTAGCGATTTTAAATCGGAAAAATAAGAACATTCATAGATAATCCCCTTAATTAATTATAATTGAAGTTAAACATTATAATAATTGAAATTTATTTGCTGAAAACATAAAAAAAAACCATCTGGCAACGCTCACGGAACGGGCGTAGGTCTTATCTATTTGCAAGCCCAGAAGCTACTGCGGCGCGGAGCGATAGTGGCTTACCCCGGCGTGGCTTACGCTTGCGACAGTTGAGACAATTGAGCTCCTCGCAATTCAGTGGAGTATGCAAGAGTGAGATGCGAATATAGTGTCGCGCTTCCCGCATACTATTCACCTATCGTCAAGACCCAAGGTCGAGGCACGCACAGCGTTTAAATCCGAATTTGTTTTCGATCTTCACAAAATACTCACGATGTAGTCGATAAATTCTGATTATTATAAATATTATTTTTTAAATCAATGCGTCAATATATTATGGAGGAATACCTAAAATTTTAACCTTGTATTTATTATATTTATAGAGATATTGATGGTTATTAGAAGCAACGTATAGAAGGTACCCAACACAGGGAAGGAAAGGTTAAATAAAACCTTCGGTCAATGGAAATCATTACAAGATTCAAACTTTTTTTTGACATCAATTTAACGATTGGGACTTAGAAAACATGTGGTTCCAGTAGGATATTTATCAAAATGCAAACTCAGCAGAGATACATGGCACACATATAAACTTATCAAATCTTTTCCATCCCTAGAGTAAGAATATCTTTTTGAGTAAATAAAATATTGAACAAGCCTTGAAGATGAAAATTTCAATGTTTTCGAAACGTCTGAATTATAAACCAAACCACGCCGTACAACACTCCAAAAACACCTTAACTTTGAAATACTGTTAAAATTCAAATTCTAAGAACAACTTTATAAAGCGCCGTTTAGAAAGCAAACTCTTTTAGCGTAATTGCTTTACTGATACGTCGTGACGATTTTGATTTTTGTATTTAAAATAAAATACGTCGATTCAGGAATGCGAAAAAGTGAGAGTGAATAATCGATAAAATAGTAAACAGCGATGAATGGTCAAGTGAATAATAATAAGTGATCTTTATTTGTCGATAAGTAGGTATATATACAATTTCAGAACGGGGCGCGTGAATGCGTCCGCGGTATATCTTGATCTCACTCCTGTGCGTGCCGAGGTGGTCGCAGACGTTGCCAATGATATAGTGGGTAGAATATTTATTGCCGAAACGGTGAGACAACGCGATGCGTTCTCATTCTACCGTGGAATGCGACGTAAATATTATTTGCGTGTAAACAATATTGACGTTCTGGTATGTGATCTTTGTACATATCCAAAGGTTGATTCATCGGTCGTTGACAATATTTACGACGATGACGGTATTCCCTACACTCTCTTGAACGGCGCTTTAAATTGGGACCTGAGCTCACTATTATTAAACAAATTGCGGATGACAGCTTAAGCAGCGCCGGAGCGAATCATGTATAACAGTTTATTTGTAAACAGTACCTTGTGGGATTGTTGCCATGTGGCAATCTCTTCCAACCAACTCAAAATATGTTTATGAGGTCTTTCATGAAAACCAGACTGAAAACCTTTCCACCCCCTCCGAGTTAGAAGATAAGTGTTTTATCAAAGAGGCCACGGAGGTCGTCAAATTATAAATATTCATGGAGTGTCAGGGGAAAATTCAAAAGTAAATATATTTTAAGTATTTATTATTTTATTTAATAATCTAAGAAATATAAATATAAAATCAAATGGTTCTTTAGTGAGCTGAGCCACGGTGATTCAGAGATGTTCCTTAACAGCATCCACCACATCTTCCACCGCATCCTCCACCGCAACCTCCCCAGCCTCCACATCCACCCCATCCGCCGCAAACGCGCATTTATTTATTCATTTTTTATTTACTTTACACATGACAAGAAATACACATAATTTGTGAAAAAAACAACAGGTAATTTAATTTGGACACACAATTTTATTGGATCTGGGTTTGTGGCCTTTCATTTGTCGTGTCCCCAGTAAACTAGGATTTTGCCTGTATCTTACTGAGGACATATAGCATGAACAAATAAATCGACACTTATTTCCAATTTTTGATTTTATAAAACCCCGTTGCACATTCTCATCAACCTGACATACAGTGACACTCAATTACATATGTATATATCACGCGAAATCAAACTCCTCACTCCAGACATACCAAAACATTCATCATTCATTCATAATAAAACAAAAAACAAAATAAAATGCATAAAAATATGAATAAAAAACATCTCACTCAAGAGCTCACATAAATCTTTTCCCCAAGTCATTCATCTTGCAAGCCCAAGTACTCAAACTCCTGTCGCAATAACAACCACGCTCCGAGTGATTGCTTAAATTATTTTCCTCCCTTTGCCTTTATTGAATTTGGCACCCCATTGTATGTCATGGGAACCAATTAGGCATATTACTTTTGGCCAAAAGATATTTTAACTCTAGGAGGGTGAACATTTCATTAGTTGCCATGCGTGTCATGTGTCTCTGCTGAGTCTGCATCTTTCCTTCCTCTCGATGGTAGTGCCAGAGAATGGCTTTGGAATATAAATTGGCTATGTTCAAGACCCGATACTTCATTGTGAGATAAAGTGTGCAAATTTCTTCCTATCGACCAGAAATATATTTATGAGGCCTTAATTGAGAGCTACACTGACACCTTTTTTATCCATTAATCTGAGTTCATGCGGGAATTGAATCCGAAACGTCCGGATCAGAAGTCAGGCGTCGTACCAACTTAGCCACGAGGTCTTCATACTTATTAATTTATCAAAGGTTGCGGATTTAACCTTTTGGAACTCCATAATTATGTTTTTTGTATACAGTCCGACCTTATGGGGTTTTCCATGTCACCATTTCTTCTTATCAACAATAAATATGTTTATGAGGTCTTAAGTATTATCTCGAGTATTAGGAAGCAAGATTGATTTTAAATCAGGATTTCAGCGGAAATTGAACCCACAACGTTCGGATCAGAATACAAGCGTCTAACGGAGATCGTCAACTGTTGTGTCGTGAATCAAAGAGTAAATGAAAATATTTGGTTTTAGAGCTGATATATTGTAATTTATGTTGTTTATAGTTAAGGCATTAACGTTGTGGAGGTTTAAAGACATTGTAATTTATTTTTAACAAACACTGTTTATTCCACTTTTTTATGACGGTATAACCCTACCGGTTTCAAGGCTTTCACCTCATCTTCAGGGGAGCGCAAACAAGACTAAATGCATTTAGATAAAAATAAATTACAATTTTGTAATTTATTTTTAACAAACACTGTTTATTCCACTTTTTTGTGACGGTATAACCCTACCGGTTTCAAGGCTTTTACCCCATCTTCAGGGGATCGCAAACAAGACTGATATATTGTTTTAAACTATAAATATACATACCCAGTCATTTATAGTAACTTTTTTGACATAGATATTAATTAAAAAGGAATTGTGATGTTGTGGTGAGGGTTGGTCTTATTGAATATGGTATTGCTTAGAAAAATAAGCTCTGTGGTAGTAAAATATGAACTTTTCTTTTCATTCCATTTAAGTGATGCGATATTCTTTCATTGAAAACCAAACTTAAAACTATCAATATTTGAAGACGTCAATTTTTAATATATGGCAACGAAAAGGTCGTTATTTTAAAGTGCTGCAGTGTCCCATATATTTTATATGTCTAGAGCAGTTTATATAAGGAATGGGCTTATGTTGGATGAGAAGAGACGCGATGCTCGGAAGCTGCGGCTAAATATAGAACTTTCAGTTCAATGTGGAGCCATGTTATAGATTTCGCATATTGCGATTCAGAAAATACTTTTTCGAAGGGGCTGCTTCATCTTAATTTTTTCCGAAATCAAATTTTTTAGTGTCTCTCTTGATGATAAACCTTCTCCTTCGACACACAAATTAGTTACACGGTATTTTTAGGTATATATAGCCTTAGAAAATTAGATTTTGTGCGTCGAAGCCTTTAAACAGGGGAAATAAGAATTCTTATTTATTCATTTGTTGTGTCGCGTCTGAATTATCATTATTCTGGTTTATCTGATTTTCAAATTTTTAGACTTCAGTCTAAAAGTCCAGTTTTTAATAGTTGCTAGGCAATATGGTAGTCATAAATATTGTCATGTTGGTCCACTTTTTAAAAGTCTGCATTGGCATAAGTGTCGCGAACGGATTGATTTTTATCTTTGTTTTTTTTTGTTTTCAAGTTCAATATGTCGGAATCTCCAATTTGGAAATGTCACAGGGTAACGTATAAATACAAAAAAAACCTTCGAAAACCTCCGTTATCCAGTTGGAATGTCACATATCAGTCAATCCAAAGGTTTAACCCTAAGACATATGTTTTTATCTCCTTTCTCAAGGCTTTCTTCAAGAGGAATGTATGTTGGTCAATGTAATAAATAGGTGGATTAACGATGTATTCTAGAAACCACTTTAATGTATGGGAGGGAAACGTGGAAGTAAAAAAAGATTGAAAGGAGAAGAATATATGTTGTAAAAATGCGTGCATGGAGAATATTGAGATATTCGTGTTTGTGCGAAATTAAAATGTTATGTACATACTATGTTGGTATCAATAAACCTTCATTTATTTGTATATTTTTTATATAGGGTAGCGCAATAAGAACTGCAATTTTAAATTTAAATTTAGTTCTTCATTTGAGTATATATCGTTCAGCCAGAAAGGTCATTTTGCAACAGTGTGAGTAACACTCTCTGTATTACACAACTTATGTAGTGGTATTGGTTTTAGAATGCCACACGATTGGTTCGTGCAGAGCGCACGTTTGTATTGTTGTTAAAATACTCGGTGATTAGAAAAACACTACAATTTCGAAGTTAGGAGTGCAATTTTTGTCTAATGTAATGTATAATTCAAAATGTTTCGAAAGCTTAGAATGTACTTTGTTACAACTTTGCTAAAGTTTCCTAGAATTTAGTATCACTCCATCCTATCCACTATTATTTTAAAACTGTATTATTTTGCATTGTAATTATGATACTTATATTAATATGTTAAATAATCTTACATACAATAATAATTGTATTTCAATGCGCTATAATCTAATTAAAGCTGAACAACATTTTTACTTTATAATACTTGTACTTATATTTATTTTTAATGTTGAAATATTCCATTATTGTTATTGAATGTTTCCTATAGGTAGAATCTGCCATGCCTAAACAATTCATATATTAAATAAACTTACTTTCATTTTATTTTTATGTGTATTACAATTTAAGCTGACAGCATTTTTAATTTACAAAACGTGCGTGTTCATTTCAATGTATGAATATAAAATATTATTTTTATATCTTTTTGCTTTTTCACTTCATTAAAAAAATAAAGTGACAAGTTTTTGTACTCAAACTATTGCAAAATGACTCTTCAGGCTGAATGATCTATACTGCTGCATGATTAATTTATAGGTTATGTAAATGACGTACGTTTATTTAATTTATTATACGTTTGACAACTAAAAAATTACTTATTATCACAAAACTTTACTCAAACCCTTAATACTGTACCATTGACAAACAGACACCACTCCTCTTTCTTTACGTCGTCCTTTACTGTCCATGCAGTGAGACTCTGGAATCAGTTACAAACCAATATAAGACTTTAAGAAGCGACTGAAAAACCTCTTAATTTCTAGTCAGTAAAATAACGTGTTTCATTCCTAATTTTTCTTTTCCTTTCCTCTCCACCACCCCTTCCTTTCCTTTTGATTGATGATATCTCACTTTATATAAAAAAATATGTTCGGATGACTGTCCGTCTTTGTGAGGTTTGTGGGCATGTACTCACGTATATGTTTATGGATATTGTGGGGATGGATAGTCATTTGAATGATTTATGTGACCACGTAACTTGCTTCATTTACTTTTGTCTGGTAGGTTGGAAGAGATTGCCGCCTTGCAATACGCCCGCCAGATTGTATTTGCAATTAAGGTGTTAAATAAAAATAAATAAATTTATGATTAAATTACAAATTATTAAAATGACGTATGTCTATTATAAATTTTATACGTTTGACAATTAAAATATAGCGTCCAATTTAAAATTGCAGTTCTTGTTGCGCCACTTTATAGATAAGGCATTAGCAATGTGGAGGTTAAAAACAGTTCATTGATCTGAAAAAAAGAGGGAAAAAGTAAAGATTACTTTGAAAATAAGCTTTTAAAAATAATAGCTTTGCTAAAGCCCTCTGTCGGTTAATATTTCAATAATTTATTACCTTTTGCAGCTTTCAGGCCGTATGCCAGTGACAGTTGAGTTCGACACATCCCAAATATAGCCTTTGACTATTAAACCCTTAGCTATGATAACATTTACGTTTGTAGTGTTTTTTTTTTTCATTTTTGAAATAATGTTGTTAAATTTGAAATAGGGATAAATGTGAACTCAACATTTTTAGTCCCGATGACGTGTTTTCCAGTGATCGATAACTCTTTTAAAAAAGGATATTTAAATGACAGTCTCCTAATTTTTTACATAGGCAATACCTTAGCAATATATCACGGGTCATCAAACCGCGGCTCGCGAGCCAAATGCGGCTCTTCAATTCCAGCTTCACCAAGGCAAGGAACTGTGGAGCAGCAAATTCACAAATCTGACCAGCCGCTTGAAAGAGCTCGAAAGAGAGAAATCCAATTTGATCTCCTATTGTTAAATATACGGTTATAATATTTATAAAGTAAGCTTTCTTGAAAATAACAGTGTTTACATGTGTTTAATTGCATGAACTTGATAGTAACATAGGCTCCCGACTATTTTTTTTACTTAAAAAGTCAATCGCGACTTGAAATAATTTAACAATCCCTGCCATAGACTATACGTGCACTGAGTCAAACAAGAAAGCTCTAAGTCACAATTTGTTTTTGAAGAGGGTCGTGGAGTGGGAAACCGTTGAAGATATCGCACCCTTGTAAGAAATACACCCGCAGTGGAATCGAAAAAGAATCACAATTCATCTGACGGATTAATTGCATCCGATGGAGGGTTAATGAAGTGAAAATGTCCAAAGGGACTGTGACAACCCCAATCCATAGAAGTCAGGGTGTGAAGTCGTAAATACATTTAGGACTGTAAGCATTTCTTGAGTTGGGACTCGACAAGACAAGTTTCAGTTGAGCTGAGAACAAAAGGATTTCCTGAAACAACCCCCAAGTTTTGATAACAGGGGCTTAACATATATTTCCCACCGACTTAAAGGCACTGATCGCTAGAATCATGTAATATTTAAGTATTTTCAGTAATACGGTATCTTGTAGGCATTTATTTATTTATTTAACACTTTTATTACAAATACAATCTGGCGAGCTTATTGCCAGGCGGCAATCTCTTCCAACCAACCAGACAAAAGGAAATGAAGCAAGTTACGTGGTCACATAAATCATTCAAATGACTATCCATCCCCACGAAAACCATAAACATATACGTGAGCACATGCTCACGAACCCCACAAAGACGGACAGTCACCCGAACATTATTTTTCATATAAAGTGAGATATCATCAATCAAAAGGAAATGAAGGGATGGTGGAGAGGAAAGGAAAAGAAAAATCAGGAATGAAACACGTTATTTTACTGACTAGAAATTAAGAGGTTTTTCAGTCGCTTCTTAAAGCATGCTAAGGACGGAGCGAGTCTTATATTGGTTTGTTACTGATTCCAGAGTCTCACTGCATGGACAGATAAGGACGACGTAAAGAAAGAGGAACGGTGAACTGTGAACGGTGAACGCCAAGCGGAGGAGGCATTCTACACGCAGTTGACTTTTGGTTACTGTAGTAGACAATTTTTATACCCTAGAGGTGCATAGTAATGCAATGGACGTCCGAGCGGAAGGTTGCCGGTTCAAGCTCCGCGCTGTGAGAGTCCTTCAAAAGACACATACATTTTTTCCACCTAGTATGCAGTTGTATAAGGATGCTTATGACTTCAGTCATATATATTCTTTCAATTAAAAAAATTAACATACTAGTGTGCTCCAATCTTCACACTGTAGTGTTCCATTGGGTCCAGTACAGTGGTGTGGCTGCTGAGTTTGCTGGAGTACAACGGCTCACTGACTAAAAAAAAATTCCACCGCAAATCTTTGCTTTCTAACTGAATCGATATGTGAATGGCGAGGTGATTCTCATCTATAAGGTTCAGCAACGAATGGTTGATTGACTTTCTTCTAGGTGTTACGAGTTCGATTTTTGATGGTACCCAAAAACAAATAGGTTGCTAGCCTAGTTAAAGAATTCGTCTGATTCCGTGCGCACTTCAGATGTTCGAAACAAGAAAGTTTGCTTACTGGGGGCCAAATATTAGTAGCTGTAGAGTCTTTTAGTGCCAATTTTGATTTATGGGAGGGAAACGTAAACGTGGAAAAGACTGAGAATAGCTAAATAAATGCAGTAGAAATGAGTGCGTTCAGAAAAAAGTATGAAGATACGTTGTATGATAAAATATTGAATGAAGTGATAATGGATGGATGTGAACTGATGTGTTAATTTGGACTCTTATTTGCTTTTTTTTTCTTTTCACTGGTGATGAGTCTAGCTGAGGGGTTGTGTGTGCATGTTTGAGCGTTATAGTCTCATCCATTTTTATATTAATTACAGCTTAATTATTTCCACATGTGTTGTGGTTTGTATGTGTGAACATTATTTCCCATTTTTAATTTTATTTTTATAAAATTTGGACTCCTTTGAGGCTTTTCTTCTTTCCGTTCTTGTTGACAGTAAACCTGAGGTGGTATATGTGGGTATATTTTTTACTTTGTTTTCTGCCATTAATTTTTTTTTTTGTTTTTTTAATCTTTGTGTACAAGGGTTTGGGCTGAAAGTCTACCAATGTCCTTGCGGTCGGGCTTGCCCTACATTAGTGGGTTATGTCTAAACTGAAGGAATGTTGTAAGATGAGCTCGAATTTTTCAATGTCTTCTTTCTTAAATGTATTTTCTGCAGTTTATTTTGAGATGTATGTGCGATTTCGGAATGAATTTATTATATTACTAGCTGTACCCGGCCACGCGTTGCTGTGGCTCAGTCTGGTTAAATGGAAAATAAAGAAAAGAGAAAGCACACGTTTCTAATATGTTTAATTTCACAATGCTTGTGGGTATAAAATATTTTTTATGTCTTTCAGCCACTCTCAGTCTGTCGCGTTTATTGCCGTGCTCGCAAATGATCGCATCACTCCAAGAGGTCAATTCACGATATGATTTGAATTCAAATGAAAGATCGATTGCACTGAAAAAGAAGAAAGAAAGTTATAACAAAAACATATAAAATTGCGAAACATTAAAAAAGGAACTGAATAATATTGTTAAGTTCGTAAACGTCTTTGTTCTTGGCGGCAACAATAGCTCGTTCACTCAGCCAATCGTGATTCTTATAATTGATTTGAATATTGGTAAATACTTTTTCAACCAATTCTTCTTTTGATGTCACAATCACTGATACAGCAGTATTTTCGCAAACGCGTCATTTTGACATAACGTGAAGAAAGCATTTAACGTTGTAGCCGGTGGATTCAGGGCTATTTGTTGCACATTTGCAGCTCTGAAATAAACGCGTTGTCCATTTTCTAGATGTACTGCTAAGTGAACAACAGCTGGACTTCGTTCATGTATGGGAAATGAAAGATTTCACCATACAGCTTCATTGCTGCTTATGTATCTTCCAGCCTGATACTGTGCGATTTCATCGATATGTATGACCGCATTCCCATCCCGCATTCTGGTTGCACGCCAAAAACTACCATGTAGCTGCCTTTATTCACGTATTGTACTTACAAATGTATTTGATCGATTTAACGGGGTTACAGTATTCCACGTTTATGTGCGCTTTGTATGTTTTTGATAGCAAAAGCGAATATGCAATAACCCAATGGTTGTCTACTTTGATGTCACCATTTCACATTTGTATGGTTGCTAATTTCCCGCCATCTTCTGTTGATCTTCTTCTTTATAAAGGATATCCATCGTTTCCTGTAACCGTGTTGGATACTAATGCTCGAGGATATCGCTTAGATCATTTTCCGTCTATCATGCATGGTGAATTTGGATTCAGTGTACCGCAAGGTCCATGTATCATATATTTCGTCACAACTTCATGCAAATCCTTATCGACGTCGGCATCGGGTATTTCAGCGCACATTACATTGTCGATTTCGTTTCAAGTGATTTTGTCATAGAGCCAGATTAGTACTATATGTGCATGTGGCCATCCTCTCTTTTGCTATTCCACTGAGTATATCCAGCAGCGCACAGACCGAAACACTTCATGTTTTACCATGAGCTGTTGTATATCGTCCCAAGCTGAATTGCATGTGAATGTAGTGAATAGGTCTGGACACCCGTAGTGACGAACATACGCAATTGCATATTGAGCATACTCATGCATATGACGTGGACTGCCTGTATATGAAGATGGCCAAATCGTTAGTCTTCAAACGTTAGTTGTATTACCGTCATTTACAACTGTATCTCGCAAATGAACGTATTCTTCAGAGCGAAGCTTGGTCTGATTCAAACGAATGAATATAAAACTAATTAAAAAATCTCCATTTCTATATACGATTTGATATATTTTGAAATATAAACGTATAGATAAAATTAAATTCTATATAAAAAAGATACTTTTGATATTCCTAATGACCTATTTCAGCCACTATCAGCCTGTCGCGTACATTCTGTTGAGAACGAACCAGTTCTGAATCTGCAGAACGCGATCGCCGTGCTCGCAACCGTGCATCCTCAAGTCTGGCTACACGTCGTTCTGCTGCTTCCTCGAAATTGTGAAACATTAAGTTATGAGACAGTGAAATTCATCCTGGGGTCATATCAACCTGCACCTTTCCGTCCCCAATTTCCAGCAATTGATGTGAGAATATCTCAGCTGATCGATTGTTTTGCAGCTGGACACGCATTTGTCAAATATTTGTCCAATAGGAGTATTGTTAAGGAAATACAGAGATAATTGGAACGAATTAAATGTTAAGCAAAGAGAGAGATTATTGGAATTAATTAAATGTTAAGGAAAGACATTGCAAACTACGCACGAATTAAATTTGGATGTGACATGTTTGGACGCGTCATTAATGAACAATAAATATCTATTCTAATAAATAGCAAGTTATTTAGGTAAATACATTAAAAAAAACAACAATGATGACAAATTAATACATCTTGTTACAAATAAGCAAAAATTTGTCAGCTCGTTTAAAATAAATATGACGTTTGTCAAAAATGTACATACCAGCATCACGTTGTCTCTGTGAAGCAAATAATCGCGTCACTCCAAGAGATCAATTCACGATATGATTTGAATTTAAACGAAAATCAATCAACACAATTAAATTTTATCGCTAATTGAACAGAAAAATAAAAAAATAAGTTAAAAAAACTAAGTGAAAAAGATAATCTTAGAGGTAGGTATGTTAACAACGCACATTATGAAATGAAAATGGCGGATAAATTAGCGCAGATATTTATTATTGTTTATTATAAAAAATAAAAAAAAATAGTTTTTTCATCGAATTAAAAGAGACTTTCTTGAATTAAATTCCACAGAACCATTTCCTAATCCTAAAAAAAATCGTTAACAAATCGAAAAAAAGCAATGCATAAAATCAACTTTTCCTAGGAGCTAAGAAGTTTCACTCTACCACGCGAGAGTGTCACGCATCTGTTTTTTTATACATATAAGTTATATTTATTTTAGCGATCCTCGATCTTTTTATACATGTAAGTTATATTTATTTTAGATCTCTTTATACATATAAGCTATATTTGTTTTAGCGATTATATTTATTTTAACGATACTCAAAATATTTCAAAACAAATAAAATTTTAGTTGGATATTTTTTACAAATTTAGTATTAGTTCTGCCAAATATATTTCCTGCGCTTGCGCTATAAAGTCTAGACTCAGCCATATTAAGATTTTCTCAAGCTGCTATGACACAATGGAACTTATCCTTATTAACACAAATTTTATTTTGACGTATTTTGGATTCTAACCTAATTTATCGTAGAATTATTATTCAACAGGAAATATTTATTATCAAACATAAAATTATTTTATATTTTATGTATATAGACTAAATCATTGAATATCAAATATTAATTACTAAACCTCGAAAATGCAATATGCTCAACTGTCATAATATTTTGACAGTTGATATTCAATATTTGATATCTTTGTCCCCGACAGGTTCGCCTAGGTAATGTTGATTCTGATTTAAAAATTTTATTATATACACTGATATATATATATAAATAAAAATCAAAAAACATTTCCGTTGACGAATATTAACTTTACTCAAAATTTCAAAGCGATCGGTAGAGAACTTCCGGAGATTAGCTAGCAATAATTAACGAACATTTACATTTTTATTTATATAGATATATGTACACCTTGTGTTGCTGTCAAGGAACCTTTATATATGTTATTTTTTTTAATTAATCTGAGGTGGTATTTGTGGATTGCTTTTTTTTCTGCCATCTATTTATTTTCTGTTTTTTTTTCTTCTTATTCTACATGTGCATGGGTGTGAGCTGAAAAACATTTGGTGTCCTCGTGGTTGGGCTTGCCCTATATTGGTGGGGTGTATTTTGACCAAAGGGATGTTGTAATTTATTTTTATCAAACACTGTTTATTCCACTTTTTTTTTTTTTTTTTTTTTTTTTTTTTTTTTTTTTTTTTTTTTTTTTTTTTTTTTTTTTTTTTTTTATGATTTTTTATTATTCGATGATCCCAGACCTTTTGATAACTTCTCTCTTTAATGTATTTTCTGCAATTAATGTGTTTTTGAAGTATTTCTAAATATATTATGTATATAATCAATGCGTAAATATATTATAGAGGAATACCTAAAATCTTAACCTTGTATTTATTATATTTATAGAGATATTGATGGTCATTAGAAGCAACGTGTAGAAGATACCCAACACAGGGAACGAAAGGTTAAGACAGAAGCTGCCAAAAGGTCTGGGCTCATCTAATAACATGCCCTCGGTCAAGATACACCCCACTAATATAGGGCGAGCCCAGCCGCGAGGATGCCAGATTTTTTTCAGCCCACACCCTTGTACATGTAGAATAATAAGAAAAAAAAAGAAAATAAATAGATAGCAGAAAAAAAAGAAAATCCACAAATACCACCTCAGATTAAATCAAACAAATAAATAAAGGTTCCTTCACAGCAATACAATGTGTATATATATGGTAGATATATAAAATAAATTTAATCCGAGTATTGCACATACTATATATCTCAAAATAAAAACTTAAGGCCTCTTCAACATCTTTGAGGTTGGCTGGAAGTGATTGCCGTATGACAATAAGCCCGCTAGGTTATACTGCATACAACGGAAGAGTAATACAATGCAAATTTTAAGTACTTGTATAACCTGTCACATTTGTATTATATATAAAGACACTGTTGTGTCGTTAATTAAATAAATAAAATAAATAAATAAATAAATATATTTCGTTACGCCACTGTTTAGTAGACAGTAAGTTGAAACGTAGCTAAGTCCTGGCCGACACGTGCAATGCGGGTGATATCTCTCTGAAACATCCTTTTATAAGACGAACACAGCCTTAGGACAAAGGTACCGAAGTAGGAATGCCTCGCTGGTGGGGTTGCATAGTGTTTATTTAAGTTATTTGATTGTTAAGGGTTGAATTCTTTAATTTATCAAAAGCTTCTACTTTGTGGAACTCTTTTTATGTAAATTAATATTTAATATGTTTTAAGAACGTTTAATACGTATCACTTCACGCCGAGCATCGAGAAGATATATATTCATTCCTTATCAATTAAGAGTGTAGGAGCAAAGGGTTGATGTGGTCAGATAACATATATTTTGGATCAATATACATACTAAACCTTCTTCTCTCACGCTTCCCTTATCTGCAAGGGCTAGAAGCGAGCCCAATAATAAATTATGATAAAGATAAAATATTTTATAAAAGATTTATTTTCCACCTACGAAAGTACGAGCATATAACTTCATACCAGAAGGCATTGAACTGGTGGAATGTTAGAAATAGACGCCAAATTCCCATACTGTCACTATTGTATAATATCTTTAACTGTCCCGCTGCCCCATTTTATTGTGCCAAAAATTTTCAGCGTTTTTCCAAACATGGATTAGCGCTACCCTCAAACAGAGATTGTTTATTGACCTTTCCAGTTCACCGCTCCTCTTTTTTTACGTCGTCTTGTACTGTCCATGCAGTGAGACTCTGGAATCAGTTACAAACCAATATAAGACTCGCTGCGTCCTTGGCATGCTTTAAGAAGCGACTGAAAAACTCTAAATTTCTAGTCAGTAAAATAACGTGTCTCATTTCCAATTTTTCTTTCCCTTTCCTCTTCACCACCCCTTCCTTTCCTTTTGATTGATGATATTTCACTTTATATGAAAATTAATGATCGGGTGATTGTCCGTCTTTGTGGGGTTCGTGGGCATATGCTCACGTATGTGTTCATGGATTTCGTGAGGATGGATAGTCATTTAAATGATTTATGCGACCATGTAACTTACTACATTTACTTTTGTCTGGTTGGCTGGAAGAGATGGCCGCCTGGCAATAAACCCACCAGACTGTATTTGAAATAAAAATGTTAAATAAATAAATGAATAAAATATTTAGTTTAAAAAGTCTCTAATAACTTACATGTACAATGTTATATATTTAATCAAATAGTTTATGGATCCTGGTGATAAGACAGGTTATTCTAGGGTTAACTTTGTGTCCTAAAAATACGACAAGCGTCCGTCACATAGCACTTCCAAAAAAGAACACATTTATCATGTTATTTATAGTTAAGGCATTAACACTGGGTAATCTTGTTTGCACTTCTCTGATCACCTCCAATGGTGATCTCCGGACGGAGATGCAGACTCGGCAGAGACACATGACACGCATGGCAACTAATGAAATGTTCACCATCCCTAGAGTTAAAACCTCTTTTGCCCATAGGCAATATGCTTATTTAGCTCCCATGACATACAATGGCGTGCCGAATTCAATAAAGGTAAAGGGAGGAAAACCATTTCGACAGTCGATCGGAGCGTGGTTGTTATTGCGACAGGAGTTTGAGTGTAAAGGCTGTCAGCGGGACATTCAACAACATGGATAGGATTTGGAAGGCAACTGGATTCAGCGTCACAACAAAATCCCGCCTGTTTAACGCATCTGTCATCCCGATCCTGCTGTACGGCTGTGAATCTTGGCATCTCACCAAGGCTCAGGAGTGCAAGACACTTAGTATTGAAAACAGGTGTCTCAGGAGGATATTGGCAATCAGGTGGTATGACCACGTAATCAATGACGCTGTACGCCGGCGCACCCGGCAGGGGTCTGTCGTCTCTGTAATTTGGGAGAGGCGATGGTCCTGGCTGGGACCTGTTCTGAGAATGCCCGATGATAGTTGGCCGAGGAGAGCGCTGTTTTTCTGTCCATTGGTGTCCCGACGGCCTGGAAGACCCTCTTTCACGGTGCACCTTTTTTATGACAAGGAGGTCAGAGCGTTAGGAATGTTGTGGAGGGAGATTACCAACACCACCCAAAACCGCTCTGAATGGAGAAGACTGGTGGCTTACGTATGCTTCCTTGTGGAGCTTTAACCTGTACACCGCGTTAAAAATCAAATTCCACGAATCTTGTGTGCGGCACAATTTCGGCGTTTTGAAATTTCTAAGTTTAAACGCGTATTTTGTTTAGAACCAGTGATATTTGATTACACCACCAAGTAAACATGACATTCAAGTAATTTTCTGATAATAAATAAAAGTCATTACTCTTAAGGAGACTCATTAAATAAAGGAGATAAACTAAACATTACGTAAAATACACAAAGGAATGTTACAGATCTGATCTCAGGCGTTTTTGCTTCCCGCGAGGAACCCGTTAAAGGGTGAATTGAATGGAGATTAAGTAAAAATATTGAAACCGTTAGGGTTATACCGGTACATAGAGTTGAATATATAATGTTTGACTAAATAAGCTTCTTTTCTTCATTTATATAGCGAAACTTTTAGTCCTTATTCTGTCTTTGGGCGTATAACACGAGTCCTTGCATCCATAAAAAAACTCCTATAAAGCCTCTTAAAAGGAAGTTAAAAGAACGTACTTTTTAATTAAATGGGAAAATATTGCACTACCTGAAACGTTACCTCATTAAAATTTCTTTGAAAGCAAAAACTAAGTCCTTAAATTATATAACAACGTCGTTTGCATTTATGGAGGAAACTCGAGTAAAGAAAGTTCGTTTAATTTACTGCACTTTCCAAGTTTTCATTGTTGGAGTATTATAAATGCTTATCAAAAAATATAATAAACAAAATTGCTTTGTAAATAAAAACTTAATAGTTCTACAATTTAAATTCATTACTGGGAGATTCTACAGATGGTTCTTCTTTTGGAGAAGTCATTCCATGAGTGCTTCAAATATTTTTTTTTATTTATTTAAAAATAAATTTTTTTTATTGTAATTTATTTTATCAAACACTGTTAATTTCACTTAATGTAACGGTACAACCCTACCAGTTTCAAGGTTTTCACCTCATCATCAGTGGAGCACAAACAAGACTGAATTCTGTTCAAACTGGTACTGGCATACACACTTCTAACGGTAAACATTCGGGTTGGGGATTATGGGTGGAGGGAGTCAAGAAACAACTTCAGCGAGTAGTGGCGAGATTCTGGGAATATAAGTGTTCACCAGATGTTCATCCCGATGCACTGACATAGATATCTTCAGGGGAGCACAAACAAGAATAAATGTTTGAACTGGTACCGATATACACGCTTCAACGGTTGGGGACTGAGGGGTAAGGGGGGCATGGGATGATTTGGGCCAAGAGCGGAGAGATTTTTGGGATATAACTGTTTACCAGATGTTTGGATCGATGTACTGACTTTTGAAATTTCTAGGGCCTCTAATCTGTCCTATTTATTTCCGTTACTACTGATATGCAGAATTTGGCATCATCCATAGAAAATGTATGATTTTTATGTTGACAATGATTAGCTGTTTCGGAATAAATTAGAGGATTTGTTAAAGTGGATTTGTATTCACGAAATCTCTTTTCAAAAGATCTTCCTGTCTTTCCTATATAGAAATGATCACAGTCAGTACATAAAAGTGTATACACACCACTGTTGCTTAGTATTCCATTTTTGCCTTTCCTGTTGAATAAGAGTTTCAGAAGATTAAAATTAGTTTAAAAAGCTGGTTTTATGTGACTTGGAATTTTATAAACTAACTTAGTTGTGGTGAAAGTAGATTTTACAGTTTCATGTTGCTAAAGGAGTTCGACATGGTTGCATACTCTCACTTCAACTGATTAAATATACAGTAAGAAGTGTCATATAACTCCACTTCTTAAAATACTTTTTTCGTTATGATAAACTATAAGGTTAAATAAACGGTAAGAGTTATATTATGGTTTTCAACGAGAGAACATCTCCGATTCTTGTCTCAGGTTAAGGTCAAGTGCTGTTAATACTAAGACTGTTTAGATTCTCAGTAGAGTTGACAAACCCAAATACTTTAACAGAACTTTTCAGGAAGCGGAACCTGTTTCTATAGAACAGTAAAATTTGCAAAATTTTCGGTAAACTTAAAAAATCATTTGTTCTCTGTAGGTCTTCTGTAAGTGATTTAATAGGTTGAACTTATAAGCTAAAGTTCTTACGGTGATCTTTATGGTCAGGACATAGCATTATACCAAAATATTCAACATTGAATATATACGTCTCATCACGTCGTGTTGGTTGTAAGATATGTAGAGAGAACATGTATCCTAACTTTATATTCAAGCAAACAACATTGCCACCTTCAAATTCATTTAACTCGTCATGTACGATATTTTATTTTCCATACTTCTTATATCTTCTTTCATGATCTAGTCTACTTGATCCAGTCACATTTACCTCGATCTACCATTTCCGTATACACCGTTCATTCTTAGTATACTTTCTATCAAAATCTGGTCTACTTGATCCAGTCACATTTTTCTCGATCTACCATTTACATATACACCGTTCATTCTTAGTATACCTTCTATCAAAATCTGGTATACTTGATCCAGTCACATTTTCCTCGATCTACGATTTCTATATACATCGTTCATTCTAAGCATACCTTCTGTCAAAATCTGGTCTACTTGATCCAGTCACATTTTCCTCGATCTACCATTTCCATATACACCGTTCATTCTTAGTATACCTTCTATCAAAATCTGGTCTACTTGATCCAGTCACATTTTCCTCGATCTACCATTTCCGTATACACCGTTCATTCTTAGTATACCTTCTATCAAAATCTGGTATACTTGATCCAGTCACATTTTCCTCGACCTACCATTTCTATATACATTGTTCATTCTAAGCACACCTTCTGTCAAAATCTGGTCTACTTGATCCAGTCACATTTTCCTCGATCTACCATTTCCATATACACCGTTCATTCTTAGTATACCTTCTATCAAAATCTGGTATACTTGATCCAGTCACATTTTCCTCGACCTACCATTTCTATATACATTGTTCATTCTAAGCACACCTTCTGTCAAAATCTGGTCTACTTGATCCAGTCACATTTTCCTCGATCTACCATTTCCATATACACCGTTCATTCTTAGTATACCTCCTATCAAAATCTGGTCTACTTGATCCAGTCACATTTTCCTCGATCTACCATTTCCATATAAACCGTTCATTCTTAGTATACCTCCTATCAAAATCTGGTATACTTGATCCAGTCACATTTTCCTCGATCTACCATTTCTATATACATCGTTCATTCTTAGTATGCCTTCTATCAAAACCTGGTTTACTTGATCCAGTCACATTTTCCTCGATCTACCATTTCCGTATACACCGTTTATCCTTAGTTTACCTTCTATCAAAATCTGGTCTACTTTATCCAGTCACATTTACCTCCATCTACCATTTCCGTAAACACCGTTAATCTTTGACTTGTATATTCGCTTATTTACACTTTCGTTATTGATTTGGTTCACAATTCCTTAACATCTTGTAAGGTGCATGGCCATGCGCTAACGCGTTGGACTTCCATGCGGAAGATTGTCGGTTATATTCCCACGCTGTGCTACTCGCTTTGAATAACACAAGTATTTTTTCCGCCTAGTATTCGGAGGTAAAAGTATACACATGACATTAGTCATATCCATTCTTTCAAAAAGTGGAAAAACATACCTGTGTGATCCGATCATCTCACTTCAGTGTGTCATTAGATCCAGCATAACGGCGTGGGCTGTTTGTTTGCTGGTGTACAACAGTGAGTAAACACACTTAAAATTTAAAAAAATCCACGGCAGAGCTTTGCTTTCCAACTGAACTGACCATGGAATAATCCTCGACTATAAGAATCAGCAATGACCTCAACATCTTAAAGGTCCCTCAATTTATTTAAAATATCCAATTTATTCCCGCATTGATTTCTGATGTTTTTATTTCGCCTTCTTTCATACAGTGATACTCCATTTTTTTTTCTTAGCGCACGAATTTCCCCATCTCAACGTGAAGGTAAACGCGTTGAAGAATATTGGGGAAAATATAATTCAAAGATATTTTATAATTTTTGACGTGTACTGTGTATGGACTTCTCTACCCCGAGGGAGAGAGTTGAAGGGATGATAAATATTTCTGCGGGGGATGTTTCGTAATTGAGTTTAATTAACATGTTAAAACTGTATTGAAGGCCTCTGATAACATGGTTTGCTACTTAGTTAAAGCGGTTCTAAAACTGTAGCCGTCATTTTTTTTTTCATTTTTTTAACTGTTTCTTTTAACTGTTTTTTTGTCGTCATTGGCGGGCCTCGTAGTTGAGGATCCTCTCGCCCCTCCAACGACAATCTTGAACTATTCTTCCACGTCGATCATATGATCTTTTGTGAGAAACAACCCGATTCTAGATACGTACTCCCTCCCGCAAATGTCACATATATGTGGACCCTGCTGAGCCGCCTAGCCATGTTGACGCATGTTCGCAGCGCGCTGACTATTCTAGACGCTGATACACCATCGGCCCGAGAACAAACGGCTCTCCACTCCTAACGGTCCCGAGCCACCTGCTCCCAGTCCTCAGGCGCTCCGCACGAAGTAAGCTACTCTCGCAGACTGTCCTTATAGCGCTTCCTCTGCCCACCAACTCTTCACTTGCCCACTACTTCCCCGTACAAGACGCGTTTTGGGAGTCTATGATCGCCCATGCGTATCACATGCCCGGTCCACCGCGATTTCGCCTTTACAACCATATCCTCTATAAGTTTACAGTTGAAGCGTTGCAGGACTGAAACATTTGTGACATGATCAATCCAGTGGATCTGCCGAATTCGGCGAAGGAAACGCTGATGGAACATTTCAAGGCTTTGAAAGTACCTTATGTAGGGAACTTTAGTCTCAGACCCATAGATAATTGTGTGGAGGATAACAGCCTTGTAGACTGATATATTTGTAGACTGGGAGATGTCTCTGCTGTATAACACTCTGTCATTCAATTTAGCAACAGCTGCTGACGCACTCCTGATGCTACTCTTCAGTTCATCATCAATACAAGAGTTTGAAGCCAGGATGCTGCCCAGATATGTGAAATAAGGTACTTTCTCCAGTTGTACAGTGGTTTTTTTTAATAGCATAAGGGCCCTTTTTCATAGTCTGGTCTAAACATTAAATTCTAAATCCTAAATACATTTTTAGTAAAAAAAATGTTGTAAAAACAGTAATAGTAGTAAATAGTTTAATTGCGATTTCGTTCGAATTTGTCGAAGTTTCTTTAATATTTCCCATATAGAGTAGGTAGTGTGTACCAGTAGGCAAGACTTTTTTGAAAAAAAAAAAAAAAACAAAGCACACATTTTAACAGAGCAAATCTAAATATTTAATGGCAAGAAGATCAAAGCCCTTAGACGTTTGGCATGTTTAATATGATATATATGCGTATGGCATAGTCAGGCGCTATATAAACTCAAACTAAGATCCCTCAGCCATCTTTTGGCTTCGGTCGTCAGTTTGTTTATATCCTCAATCGCTCCGTGGGCATTCATGGTCTTTAGGGCATTCCCTTATAATGTGGTGTAGGGTCTGTGCCGCAGCACACACAACAGTCACAACTGGGGTCATCGATGTAGCCCCATCTGTGGCGCACGGCTGCACTTCTGCTGCAGTCTGTTCTAATAAGGTTCAGTGTTGCCCACTCTTTGCGGTCCAGCTCAAAGCCGGCGGCCCTCTTAGATGGTTCCGCAAATAGATATTTATTTCTTGTGTGCCCATTTCTCCATTCTTCTGTCCAGTTCTCTCCAACCGTGAACCCATTGCTCTCTAAGGCCTGTGCTCTGGCCCAGAAGAGTTTTCTTGATTTGAGTCTAGTATCTGGGGTATTCCTCAGGGCCAAGTTTAAAAGATATGTGCTGTTCTTTGCCCTAGAGGGTAGGAAGTTTGTCGACATCCAAGTGGTCTACCCTGGGTTACGCTAAAAGACAAACATTTGGTGCTGCTACACAGCGATGGCGCGAAATAAGGAGATAAAAAAAAGAGACGGAAACAAAACATTAAATCCGACGCGGTCTTTCGTTAGGCAGAGTTTTTATACAGCTCTTTTTTAGCATTGCTTAGTAGCCTTAGCATTGCTTAGTAGCATTATAAAAACATATGATAAGTAGCACAAAACATCAGTTACAAAAAAACAACATTTAAATGTCAAAATAGGTTTGATCTGTCAAGACTTGCACATGACCACGTGATAAGAGATTAGCTATGGAAAATATTGATTGAATATGGTGTTTAACGTAAATGTCTAAGAATAAAACCAGGTTAGAAGGGAATTCACCAAGAATCGAATCTAGGGCGCATGCTTGCTTAGCGTGAAAACTAACCGTTAGACTACGGCTGTTACATACGACGACGGATCTCTGTCTACTACAATAGTGACATGGCATGATGGTTATGATGATGACGCAAAAAAAAGAGTTATGTTTGAATAAACAAAATAGATTGAAAAGCACTGTTTCTACCCTGAATGTAGTATATGTTGATTTAAAAAGCTTTTCATTAGCTGAAGGCGGGTCTTGATGAAAATAGGGTGTGCTCCAAAAAAATGTAAACACACTTTTACATCGTGCCGTTTACTTGAACTTGCTGTAGAAATTTGTCATACAACATATTTGTGAGGAGTGCCTTCAAGATGGTGCCCCTTCTCATTACCATAGTGATGGGAGAGAATAACTTGATGAAAATTTGTCGAACAGATAGCTTGGACGTAGAGGTAATATTGAATACCTCCCGTGCTCTTCAGACTTCTCTATAATGGACTTTTTCAATTGCGACTTATCAAATATAACCATTGTGCTACAAAACTGTCAATAGTTAATTAACTAAGAGCACCCATTAAAAGAGAATGCGCCCAAATATCAAAATAAATTATTCGTTAAGTTTGCGATTCCAATTTAACAGCAGTGCATGCACCAGAACTATCATCAATTAGAGCACGCGTCAAAACTTTAAAATCTTTTTTTTTTCTCATCATCAGGAGAGCATAAAGTTTTCATCTCATCATCAGGAGAGCATAAACAAGACTCCCCTGATGATGTGGTTCAAGTTTTGAAACCGGTAGGGTTATACCGTTACAAAAAGTGGAATAAACAGTGTTTGATAAAACAAATTATAATGTCTTTTAACCTCCACAATGTTAATGCCTTAACTATAAATAGTATACACATAAGTGTAGTGCAAGGATAGATAGATAGTGGCTGCGGCCATTATATTTGGTTCTTCTTCGCATCTGCACATGATCAAAAAAATATTTGGTATGATAACCGCGTTCGTTAAATAAGACGAAGAAGAGCACACTGAGATGGTTTGGGCATGAAGAACGAATGAGTAATGAAAGAATTACAAAATAGATATATTAAAATAGAAATATAATTTTATTTATATAAATTAACGGTACAATGTACTTTCTAACAAAAATTTAAAAAAAATTGAAAGAGTCAGTAGTGAGTGCTCAACGCATTAAGTAGGACAGAATATATAGAAAAAAATATTTCAAATTACAACGAAAACGATCGGAAAAAAACAGGTATCAAATCGTTTACCAACACAATACGGGGCCGCCCACAGGCGCACAGCCCGCACTACACAAAATATACAAACATATAAGACAAATCATTGAAAAACAAAATATAAAAGACGGAATCAGACAGATGTATCTTCCCAAATCTTTTTTTTTTACTGGCGAGTTTATTGCCATGTGGCAATTTCTTCCAACCAACCAGAAATATGTTTATATAAGCCCTAAGTGTAAACCAGACTGGAATCCTATTTAAAAAAAATCTGTGTTCCAGCGGGGATAGAACCCGCAACCTCCGGATCGGCAGACAAGTGTCTTACCACCAGGCCACGGAGGTCGTCTACGTCTACGTCTATCTTTATCCTTTTAATCCCAAGGGGCTGATTACTTTTCCCAACTGGTGTATACGAAAAATCCCACCGGGGATCATCGGCCTCAAAGTTTTCATACAAGTTTTTATGTTGAATAAAAAAAACCTAAAAATATTTTTTTTTATGATATATGAAAATGACTTATTATTTTCCACTCTACTTGTACAGGGAGGTAAACACAAAAAAGGGTTTTAAACTAAATATTAACTGAGATAAAAAATAAAATATAAACTACTGTTTTGGTTGCCCAAAAATGCTTGGGATTTTTTGCACATTATATGCAAAATATGCTGAGATTAAAAGGGTTAATTAATTTGTAGTTAAATTAATAATTAACATACGTTAAAAAAATACTGAATAAATAATCTTTCAAAAGATTGTTAACATTTTTGGGGACAACCTGTATATGTTAAGGTCTCAACAAATTCATAATTAAATATCAAACCTTTTGCTCTAATGAAATATCTTTAAACTTATTTATTTATTGCGTGTAGCGAAAGGAAACAGTGTAAATGGGACATAAAAATATATGTACTTGACTTATTATTTTCCACTCTACTCGTACAGGGAGGTAAACACAGAAAAAAAGGGTTTAAAACTAAATATTAACTGAGATAAAAAATAAAATATAAACTACTGTTTTTGTTGCCTAAAAATGCTTGGGATTTTTTGCACATTTTATGCACAATATGCTGAGATTAAAAGGGTTAATTAATTTGTAGATTAAATTTTAGATATACGTTAAAAAAATACTGAATAAATAATCTTTCAAAAGCTTGTTAACATTTTCGGGGACATGTACGAGTATATGTTAAGGTCTCAACAAATTCATAATTAAATATCAAACCTTTGGCTCTACTGAAATATCTTTAAACTTATTTATTTATTGCGTGTAATGAAAGGAAACAGTGTAAATGGGACACAAAAATATATGTACTTGAAACAGAAAGTATCTATTGTATAAATATACACTTACATTGTAGATAGTCCTTTTCAACATTTATGATAGTATATAAACACTACACAAATACGGAGAGTTGCATGACCACGCGGTAAAGTATTGGACTTCAGTGCGGAAAGTCGCCAGTTCGAACCCTGCGTTGTGCTACTCTCCTCGAATATATACTTTTTCCGGCATAAGACACTTTTTTCGCTAAATATTAAAAGTTGGAAGGATACTTATGACCTCGGTCAAATCGATTCATAAAAAAAAATCTAAAAAGAAAACATGTCGGTTTGCTCCGATTATCTTACTTAGCAGTGCGATCGGAACCAGTACAGCGGTGCGGCAGATGAGTTTGCTAATAAGATTGGAATGAATGTGAACTTAAAATAAAATGAATGTGAACTTAAATTAACTTGGATAAAACACAGATGACGTTGCTTAAAAAAAATCAGATTTTTTAAAGAAGGATTCGTCTGCTTTTCAATTAAGGCTCCGTTATCATATTTCTGGTTAGTTGTAAAACATTGTCACATTGCAATAATCCCGCCAGGTTTTACTGTATACAATGAAAGTGTAATGCAATACAATGTAAAAAAGGGGATTGTTTTCTTTTCTTTTTTTAAAGAATAGATATGACTGAAATCGTTAGTATCATTATACCGTCAAACGCTAAGCAGAAAAAGTGCCTGTGTTATTTGAGGGAAGTAGCACAGCGCGGGATTCGAACCGACGACCGTCCGCACGGAAGTTCAGTGCGTTACCATGCGGCCATGCACCTAATAGAATGAATATTTTTTAAATTTGTCATTACTATCACCCTGTAGTTTATTTATTTATAAAATATATTTAAATGTAGGGTGACTTTGATAAAAACATTTTTTTTTATAATGTAGATTGTACCGTTTATTTAAATAAAAAAAACATTCAATACAATTTTATACAATCAGAAAGAAATATTGTTTTTTTTTTCATGCTATATGTCCTCAGTGAGATACAGGTAACATAAAAGCCTAGTTTACTGGAGATACGATAAATGAAAGGCAACAAACCCAGATCCATTAAAATTGTGTGTCCAAATAAAATTACCTGTTGTTTTTCTGCAAATTGTGTATTTTATAGAGTTCTTGTCATGTGTAAATAAAAAAATAAAAAAATAAATACATTTTTAGAATGGTGAATAACCTTTTTAATTCCACTGAAAAAATACTCGTATATCCTGAAATTTTTCCTAAAAATAATGCAACACTGCAGAGATCTCTTATTTGTTGCTTTCATTACAATATTTTTCCACTTTTAGTATTTTGGTTTAAACAGTAAAAATAACCACTAAGGGTTAAGTTGGGACTAAAAGTTGGGGGGTTTATCTTTGAGTTTCTGTCCATACACGCTTTAATTTGTTCAGGTCGGACTTTTAAGGGCTTTATTTTAACATTCCACATTGCTTATCAATTAATCAACGGTTTGTTCTGCGTAGCACTGCATATATCACATAAGGGTTAAGCTGGGACTAAAGGGCTGGTTATGTATCGATGAGTATCTGTCCATACACGTTTTTACTTGTTCAGGCCGGACTTTTCAGGACTTTATATTAACATTCTGCATTGCTATTAATTAATCAATGATTTGTTTTGCGTAGCACTGCAGATATCACATACTATTTATTTAACATTTCACTGTAAAACAATCTATTGGGGTTATTGCCAGGTAGCAATCTCTTTTAACCAACTAGACCAAAGTTAATAAAGGAAGTTATAACATATAGTCGAAAAAAATATTCAAATGATTATTAACCTTGACAAAATTTTATTTACATAATATTTCACTGTAAAACAATCTGGTAGGGTTATTGCCAGGTGGCAATCTATTCCAGCCAACTAGACTAAAGTAAATTAAGGGAGTTATATAATCACAAAAAATATTCACATGATTATTTATTTTTAAATTATTTATGAACAATACACATCCTTAACTGCCCCGTCGCACCCTCTTTTCTCGCCGAAAATTTTCAGCTTCTTTCCAATCATGGATTAGCGCTACGCTCAAACAGAGATTGTTTATTTGCCTTTCCAGTTCACCGCTCCTCTTTCTTTACGTCGTCCTTTACTGTCCATGCAGTGAGACTCTGGAATCAGTTACAAACCAATATAAGACTCGCTCTGTCCTTGGCATGCTTTAAGAAGCGACTGAAAAAACTCTTAATTTATAGTCAGTAAAATAACGTGTTTCATTTCCAATTTTTCTATTCCTTTCCTCTCCACCGCCCCTTCCTTTCCTTTTGATTGATGATATCTCACTTTATATGAAAAATAATGTTCGAGTGATTGTCCGTCTTTGTGAGGTTCGTGGGCATGTGCTCACGTATGTGTTTATGGATTTCGAAGGGATGGATAGTCATTCGAATGATTTATGCGACCATGTAACTTGCTTTATTTACTTTTGTCTGGTTGATTGGAAGAGATTACCGTCTGGCAATAAGCTCGATAGATTGTATTGCAATAAAAGTGTTGAATAAATAAATAAAACCAATAGTTAAAGTGATTTATCATCAATTAAAGGAAAAATAATAAAAAAATCTTGGCGACATTCAACACGTCGTTGCCTTTGGACAGTACCACTCAACAGTTCTGGCCTCCATCATGCGCTTACCTTATTCACCCAAGATGATCGTGCAGACTTCAAACCATAGGGATTTTGGAAATCCCACATTTTACTTCTGTTTGATTTTATTATTTTTTCTCCTGTTTCTTACACTTATCCAACTGTTACTGAAGTGAGTGCTTCTGCTGGTCTGCCTTGACGAGAGCCATCTTCAATAAATTTTCTATCTAAGTGAAATTGTTCAGACCAGTCTTTCACAGTGAAATATGATGGAAAAGATTTTCCGTACCCATTTAATTTTTTGATGGAACACTTTTGTTAGACACTTAATAATTGTGCGATATTTAATTTGTAACGTTTCAAAGTATAACGAAACAACGCGTCTTCAATCAGCTCAAGGTAATATACTACTGGAGGTAGTATATACATTTTTACTTTTAGATTATTTGATCATGAGCTGAACGTAGCCGGTGTAGCATGTTCCTATGTATGCTCTCACATGTTAAGGAAGGAAATTTTTGTATTTTAGTAGATTTTTTTCATTTCTTAATTACGGTGCTTACGTTTTTTGGAGGCCAAGAATGAGATGTCGGAGAGATGGTTAATGTGGTATAGATTATTCAGCCAGAAGTTTTATTTTGCATTACTGTGAGAAACACTCTCTGTATTACAAAACTTATGTAGTAGTATTGGTTTTAGAGTGCCAGACGATTGGTTCGCGCAAAGCGCACGTTTGTACTGTTGTTAAAATACTCGGTGATTAGAAAAACAAATTAGGAGTGCGATTTTTTTCTAATGTAATGTATAATTCAAAATGTTTCGAAAGCTTAGAATATCCTTTGTTATAACTTAAAGTTTCCTACAATTAAGTATCACTCCATCCACTATTATTTTCAAACTGTATTATTTGGCATTGTAATTATGTTATTATGACACATTAATATGTTAAATAATCTTATATACAATAATAATTCTATTGTTATGTGCTTTAATCTAATTAAAGCTGACCAACATTTTTACTTTATAATACTTGTACTTATATTTATTTTTTGTCTTGAAAAATTCCATTTTTGTTATTTAATGTTTCCTATAGGTAGAATCTGCCATGCCTAAACAATTAATGTGTTAAATAAACTTTCTTTCATTTTATTTTTATGTGCATTACAATTTAAGCTGACAGAATTTTTAATTTACAAAACGTGTGTGTTCATTTCAATGTTTGAATATAAAATATTATTTTTATATTTTTTTGCTTTTTCACTTCATTAAAAAAATAAAGTGACAAGTTTTTGTAAACGCACTGTAACTCTCACTGTTGCAAAATGACTCTTCTGGCTGAATGATCTATATATGTTCATAAACGTTCAAACTTGTTTAGGCGGGAAACTTTTTGAACTTAGGTAAAAAATATACGGAAAACAAAAGCAATGCGTCAAAAGGGGATATAGATTTAAGGATAATACGTGTGTAGTCGAATTAATAGGAATAACTTTTGAACGGGGCGTTATATGTTGTCATATTTTTATTAAAATAACTAAGGGAAGACAAGCAAGAGGAAGGCATCCTATGAGATGGACGGATCAAATTAACGAGTTACCAGGATCCTATCTAAGTGGTAAATTTAGTGTGACCCAGGACCGGGAGGAGTGAAGATAGGCTGTGCGCCAAGATCTAGATATAGTAAAGTTTACAGGGCACGAGGAACAAGATGTAAAAAATATACAAAAAACCTTTTTTTTTTATTTTTTACTTAACAGAGAACAAAAATACTCTATTCAAGAAGATTTAATCAAGGATTATTTATAAATTTCTCCGAAAGATGGCACTAACCGGTGATGGGAAACTATAAAACCTCGAGAGGGTCAAAATAACTTCATTCGATGGAGGGTGCTTAACACGAGAGCGTCAAGAGTATGGAAGGAAATTATTATTTCTAGTGAAATTCTCGAGGGTTGATGATACGGGCACGAGATGAAAGGGTTGGATTAAAATAAATTTAGAAAATATTTCGAAATTATTTGTCTTGTGAAATTTTTTAGAATTTAATTTACCCAAGAAAATAAATTTAATTCTTATCTGAATTTTTTTCTCTTTCTAAATCTTATGAGAACATTGAGTCGGCGGCTTTGATATAACGGTTAGCATTCACGTTAAGTAAGTGGACGCTCCTGGTTTGATTTCTGGCAAAGTAACTCCCGGACTGTTTTTACTTTAAAACCATTTCACAAATGAAATTTTATATTTGATTGCTTATTTTACACATTTTGTTGCCTATCACTTGCTAGGTTGTTTGAATTCCTGATCTTAAGTCGCTTTGTAAGTATATTATTCAAGATTATCAGCTCGTATTTCAATAGTCCGGAACTTATTAGCTAGTCATGTTACAGGTTCCTTGTAGGCCCACTCGGTAAAATGTTTTGTATAGGGTCTTTCAAATTGAGCGTTTTTTTTGTATTCTTGGATAAAACACAGATGGCGTTGCGAACTTTCCTAGGTCTTGTGACATTTGAGAAGTGTAATGTATGACAATTATAAAAATGGAGTCGTATACAATACAACAACATGTTCAAATTGTTGAATTATTTTATTTACTCGTTTTGTAGTCTCCGGAAACGGTAATGTAAATTGCCCACCAAGATCATGTGATCTGACACCGTTGGACTATTTTCTCTAATGTTACGTGAAAAGCCAGGTCTATAAGAATGACCCTCGATCAATTCCTGAGCTGAAGGACGAAATTATTCGTGTTTGGTGAGTGAGAATCGCAATTATGCCAAAATGTCATAAAAAATGTTACAAAAGAGTGGACATCTGTGGAGCTGCAAGATATAGACATTTAAAATGTCATATATTAAACTTCAATGACCAATTAATAGTTTTTTGAAATCAAAGAAATTTTTTTTTATTCAAGAATAAAAAAAAAATAGAATTAAAAAAACCGCTCAATTTGAAAGACCCTTTACCATAGTTAAGTGGTTACCACTTATTATTTGCGTATCACTTGCATAACAATACTGCACATATTGGGTAATCAATTTGGACATTATAAGGATTTTTATATTATTTTGACTACTTTAAGGAGAAAAGTGAAGAAATTGTTCTTGCTGAGATATATAGGTTGAATTGCATAGATTTGCTTTGTTGTGTTGACCAATTTATAAGTTTGTTCGGACACATCGAAATATGATAATACAAGTTTCGAAAAGACTATCATACTAGGCAATGTTTCTGGAACGAGACCTGGAACATTTAATAAACACCACAATACCCCCCCTTATCTAGATTCTTCTGTGCTCACATAGTTATGTTTGCCTTAAAGTCACTGAAAATTAAAATCATCGCCGTTGGTAATTCCTGAATTAACCGACTAAAAACATCCTTCCGTAACATGTAAAGTAGTTTACATAGATTCAGGCGCAGTGGAGTAAAAAAAAAGTTGTCCCGTGCACTCGCTTTTAACTGAATGATGGCGTCCCACAACGAGTTTTTTAACCACAATTTTTACCCGAGGTTATAAATCATCGATTTAACTGGTTTACCGCGTTTCAGGCTTTCAAATGCAGACAACAAGAGTTATTACATTTTCTGTGAATAATCGTATTTTATTTATGGCATTATTTTGGGATTTGGCGAAAATGGTTCGTGAACTGTATTCGTTAGGGCAACGAGAATTACAAATTATTTTCGTTTTATTTCAATTACACTTTGTATTGAAATCACTTAAATGTGGATAAACCGAGTTTGTTGGCCTAGTTTATAAGACCCCTGCCTCCCAACTCTCAGTTGCAATCCCGTTTGAAACCAGGTATTTTTAAAAAGGATTGCATTCGGGCTTTCACTTAATACCTCTTTAGTATATTTTTGACTATAGTTCGGAAAATCTTGGATGAGTCCTGTGACAGCTCACAAATTTGCCCCAATACAACCTTGTAACGATGTTCAGTAATTTTAATTATTTTATCAACTTTAATATAAGCCTCGATTCTAATAAATAGCAAGTTATTTAGGTAAATACATTACATAAAACTAACAATAATGACAAATTAATACATCTTGTTACAAATTAACAAAAATGTGGCAGTTTGTTAAAATCAAATAATATTTGGTGACGTTTGTCAAAAGTCACTACGTTAGTCTGCATTGGCTAGGGATGAGGTATTCGATAATTGGATTTTCGATTTTTTTTATACATAAATCGTAATAAGTATTAATCCATAGTGAATTAATACTATTAAAAAATATTTGGCCTATTTAAAGATAGATACAAATCATACAATACATTAGAAAGTCAATATGATGAAAATTAGGAATTAAAACGTCAGTTTAGAGAAAAACAATTGTAATTTATTTTTATCAAACACTGTTTATTCCACTTTTTTGTGACGGTATAACTCTACTGGTTTCAAGGCTTTCATCTTATCTTCAGGGGTGCCTTAACTATAAACATAGACAAATAATTGTTCGATTTATAAAAAAAAACTATTCGATTTGTAAAAAAAAAACGATTTTACCCCTTTGTGACATGACGTTTTAAACATCGCACGGTTCATCCTAGACTTTCTAAAGTATAGTTGTAAGAGATTGTATTGTACTCTCGTTGTATATAATACAACCTGGTGGGCTTATTGCCGTGTAAAAATTTCTTCAAATCAACAAGAAAGGTGTTAAAGAGGCCTAAAAAGAAAACCAGACTGGAATCTTTTATATAATAATTTGAGCTCCAGTAGGATTTGACCCCGAAACCTTTGGGCTGGGAGACGAGCGTCTTTTTAACTAGACCACGGAGGTTGCCACATGTCAATAAACCATCAAGGTTGTACTTCATATAACGAATACAATAGAACAACATTTTTCCTTATTATACATTTATTTCTTTACTTACACTTAAGGCTGATGTTAACAGGAAAATGAAGAATACCCCGAGATGGATTGACCTCGTAATAAAGAATGAATGAAGCAAGTCAAAAACATCAATTATACAGTGCAAATATAAATACCAACTTTGATATATTGAAGAACATTGTGGATGTGTGAAAAAAGTGTTTCTCACATTATAAAGGTTTTGTTATTGTTTAAAGTTCTATCTTACAATATGTAATATTTTTTTATTATCAAAAATATAATATTAACAATTTAAATTGTTCAAGTAAAAAGAAAAATCGACAAGTAGTTAAAATAAATTCACAGTTTTACACAGAAAAGAAAACTCACTACAAACATGGAAGCATTTCTTAGTACTAGGTCTTCTCATGACAAGTTTTGCTATGGTTTTTGCATTTTTTTTGTATATATTTTTGAAAAAGTAACCCCTGTAGTCTATTTGATAAGAAGTGTCAGCCATTCAACTAGGTGTTCGTTGATTCCATTCTTGATGGTACTCATTTTTTTTAACCTTTCCTTCCCTTGTTGGGTATCTTCTACACTTTGCTTCTAATAACCATCAATATCTCTATAAATATAATAAATACAAGGTTAAGATTTTAGGTACTCCTCCATAATATATTTACGCATTGATTTACAAAATAATATTAATGATAATCAGAATTTATCAACTACATCGTAGGTGTTTTGTGAGTATCGGAAATAAATTCGCATTTAAACGCTGTGAGTGCCTCGATCTTGGGTCTTGACGATAGGTGAAGAGTATGCGGGAAGCGCGACACTATATTCGCATCGCACTTTTGCATACTTCACTGAATTGCGAGGAGCTCAATTGTCTCAAAGTCGCAAGTGTAAGCCACGCCCGGAGTAAGCCACCACCGCTCCGCACCGCAGTAGCTTTTGGGCTGGCAACCAGACTAGATCTACGCCCGTTCCGTGAGCGTTGCCAGATGGTTTTTTAATGTTTTCAGCAAATAAATCTCAATTGTTATAATTTTTAACTTCAATTATAATTAATTAAGGGGATTATCTATGAATGTTCTTATTTTTCCGATTTAAAATCGCTAATTTTTGATCGCGTACTCACTACCCAACACCGGAGCGCGCGTTTCAATTTTATCACCGTAAGGGGAGGGTTAACATAGTTATACAATTTTGTAGATACAAATAATCACTTCTTAGAATGAGTGGGGGATAGATGAAGTTTAGATAAATGACGGGAGCTCTATGTGATCCGAAAATACCAGTAAAGTTAATAGGAAAAGTATACCAAACGATTGTCAGACCCGCACTCATCTATGGCTCCAAATGCTGGACGATGTATAACTCTTACTCCAGGCAAATACAAACTGCTGAAATGCGCATGCTAAGATGGTCAGTTGGTGTGTCCCTAAGATACAAAATAAAAAACTCACGCATTCGTGGAAGCCTAGGTGTTACAGACATCAACAACAAGATGGAGGAGAGGCGGACGGATTGAGATGGTATGGGCACGTTGGACGCAGAGCACCCGATCACATTGTGAACCAGGCAATCTCCATGGATCTTCCTCAAATAACAACCAGAGGAAGACCAAAGAATTCATGGGTGGTGCAAAAAGATAACCTGATGCAGAGGCATGGCCTGGGGGATGTAGTCCGGGACAAAAGAGCATACAACCTGAGGACGAGGAGAGCTGACCCCAACAGTTTTCGCAGACAGTGAGTTGAGATGGAGCCAGGGAGAAGAAGAAGAAGGAAAATCGTAGTTGAAAAAAGCTCATAGTATTACACAAAAAAGCTCACCACAAACATCAAATCATTTCTATGGTGCCTGCATTTTTTTGATTATATTTTTGAAAAGACAACCTCTGTAGTCTGATTGATAAGATGTATCAGCCTTTGAACTAGGTGGTCGTCGATTCCATTCCCGTTGGCACCCAATTTTTATTACATATTTTTATACCCACATTTTAACACTCCACAATTTTGTAGATACAAATATACATTTCACTAGGCAAGACCTGTGAATAATTAGTATTGTCACATTCATTAATCACAAATTGGTCCAAAATAATAAAGTACACAGACGGAACATTAAAATTTGAGTACTTGTATTTATTCAGCAGCACATGTTGGCTGCCATTTATTTATTTTTCAAGTGTTCATAAGGTAAAATAAATATTTATTTATTATTTGTATGTTGACTTGTTTTCATTAACAATACAGACTTAACCTAATTACATCGGAATGGTAAATAAATCAGTCCTATGTAAGTATCACATAATACGTATATACTCGTACATACTATCACACAATTTTCCTGCTGGGGTAGCAAGAGAGAATATATAGCCAGACTTTCCGATCTGGACATGTAAAGGGTCTTTCAAATTGAGCGGTTTTTTAATTATTTTTTTTTGAATTCTTGAATAAAATACACAATTGGCTTTGATTTCAAAAAAACTTTTAATTGGCCATTGAAGTATAATGTATGACATTTAAATACAAAAAAAAAACAATATCCACCAAATGTCCACCTCTTGCAGCTCCACAGTTGTCCACCCTTTTGTCAAAAATTTCGATGACATTTTGGCATAATTGCGGTTTTAGCTCACCAATAACGCGAATGATTTCGTCCTTCAGCTCAGGAATTGATCGGGGGTCATTCTTATCGGCCTGGCTTTTCACGCAACCCCAGAGAAAATAGTCCAACGGTGTCAGATCACATGATCTTGGTGGGCAATTAACTTCACCGTTTCCGGAGATTACAATAAATAAAATAATTCAACAATTTGAACGCGTTGTTGTATCGTATACGACTCCATTTTTATAAATGTCGTACATTACACTTTTCAATTGTTAGTACTTAAACACATTGGAGTGCTTTCATCGTAGCTGATAATTATACTGTCCGATTCAAGTATATAATTTAGTACCCCAATAAGTTTGTTTTTTTTTCGCTATACCCCATTCGACATTCCACTAAACTCTTCCGTTATTTGAGGAAATGCTTTCTAAAACGCATGAAAACCTCAACTTACTCCGATAACTTTGGATTATTCAACATTCAATCTCATATCTTTCTCTTCGCATCTCTCGTACAATTTACGTAACACATTCTGTTATTATTTTTCATTCTCTACTAGCACTACTGTGTTATCAGCATACATCAATCTGCATACATTTCAATTCAACATTTGTATGCTATCTATTGACCGAATAGTTCACATATGCATCTATGTAAATAATAAACAACCAGGGTAACACAACACATCCTTTCTTTACTCCTTTTGAAATATTAAACCACGTAGTCAATGCACCATTAACTTTAAAACATGCCCTACTTTCTGCGTATTATGACGCGATATATTTTTTCATGCTATACGTCCTCAGTGAGATACAGGCAAAATCCTAGTTTACTGGGGACGCGACCAATGAAAGGCAACAAACCCAGATTTATTAAAATTGTGTGTCCAAAATTAAATAACCTGTTGTTTTTTCACATATGATGTAGATTTCTTGCCATGTGTAAAATAAATAAATAATTTCACGCTGTGCTACTGGTTTCGAATGACACAGGTATTTTTCCGCCTAGTATTCGGTGATAAAAGGATACCCATGACTTTAGTCATATCTATTCTTTCAAAAAGAAAAAACACCTACCGGTATACTCCAATCATCTCACTTCAATGCGTCATTAGATCCAGTATAACGGGGTGGCCGATAAGTTTGCTGGTGTGCAACTGTACTCACTAAAAATTAAAAAAGTCCACGGCAGAGCTTTGCTTTCCAACTGAATTGAACATGTCATGTGTAAAATAAATATCACGTATTTATTTTCTCTTCACACCTCAATGTCAATACGACCTCCGTGGCCTGGTGGTAAGACACTTGTCTGTCGATCCGGAGGTTGCGGGTTCGATCCCCGCTGGAACTCAGATTTTTTTAAATAGGATTCCAGTCTGGTTAAAACTTAGGGCCTATAAAACATCTTTCTGGTTGGTTGGAAGAGATTGCCACATAGCAATAAACACGTCAGGTTAAAAAAAAAAGTCGAACGAAACGTGATCATGAGCTTTTATAAGTCTTCAAACGCACAAAAAGCCTTTGTATTGATTTTTTTACATTTTTCTACAAGCATACGCTCAAGAGTAAATTTAACCCACGTATCCTTTTTTTTCTTAAAAAGGTACGGTGAGCATCTCATGTTCTCTTTTCTGTCTTTATTCTCACTCTTCTCTTTTGGAATTTCTGGAAAATTTATTTACCACACTTTTAACTATTAAATATAACAATTCTTATAACTAATTATTTTACTACATGCATAAACATACATGTCCGCTCGTTCAGGCTACTTGTATTCCATCACATTAACTCAGGCCTCGGTCCTCCCAGCTAATACTGTAGTTGGACTAGTCAGGCAACAGATAATGCTTCGGGAGCCTGTGCTTATAACGGAAAGGTAGGTTGGACTTACTCTCGTAAGCCCCCAGGGCAGAGATTAGAGGATTAAACAAATGTCACTCAAAAAAGAAATTATTTAAAAAGTTATACATACTTGTGTGTCACATTAGTTTGATCAAAACGTCGTGCCCCTTGTAGGACAGGCAGAGAAATATAACATACTCGTACATACTTGTGTGTCACATTAGTTTGATCAAAACGTCGTGCCCCTTGTAGGACAGGCAGAGAAATATAACATACTCGTACATACTTGTGTGTCACATAAGTTTGATCAAAACGCCGTGCCCCTTGTAGGACAGGCAGAGAAATATAACATACTCGTACATACTTGTGTGTCACATTAGTTTGATCAAAACTTCGTGCCCCTTGTAGGACAGGCAGAAAAATATAACATACTCGTACATACTTGTGTGTCACATTAGTTTGATCAAAACGTCGTGCCCCTTGTAGGACAGGCAGAGAAATATAATATACTCGTACATACTTGTGTGTCACATTAGTTTGATCAAAACGTCGTGCCCCTTGTAGGACAGGCAGAGAAATATAACATACTCGTACATACTTGTGTGTCACATTAGTTTGATCAAAACGTCGTTCCCCTTGTAGGACAGGCAGAGAAATATAACATACTCGTACATACTTGTGTGTCACATTAGTTTGATCAAAACGTCGTGCCTCTTGTAGGACAGGCAGAGAAATATAACATACTCGTACATACTTGTGTGTCACATTAGTTTGATCAAAACGTCGTGCCCCTTGTAGGACAGGCAGAGAAATATAATATACTCGTACATACTTGTGTGTCACATTAGTTTGATCAAAACGTCGTTCCCCTTGTAGGACAGGCAGAGAAATATAACATACTCGTACATACTTGTGTGTCACATTAGTTTGATCAAAACGTCGTTCCCCTTGTAGGACAGGCAGAGAAATATAACATACTCGTACATACTTGTGTGTCACATAAGTTTGATCAAAACGTCGTTCCCCTTGTAGGACAGGCAGAGAAATATAACATACTCGTACATACTTGTGTGTCACATTAGTTTGATCAAAACGTCGTTCCCCTTGTAGGACAGGCAGAGAAATATAACATACTCGTACCTACTTGTGTGTCACATTAGTTTGATCAAAACGTCGTGCCCCTTGTAGGACAGGCAGAGAAATATAACATACTCGTACATACTTGTGTGTCACATTAGTTTGATCAAAACGTCGTGCCCCTTGTAGGACAGGCAGAGAAATATAACATACTCGTACATACTTGTGTGTCACATTAGTTTGATCAAAACTTCGTGCCCCTTGTAGGACAGGCAGAGAAATATAACATACTCGTACATACTTGTGTGTCACATTAGTTTGATCAAAACGTCGTTCCCCTTGTAGGACAGGCAGAGAAATATAACTTACTCGTACATACTTGTGTGTCACATTAGTTTGATCAAAACGTCGTTCCCCTTGTAGGACAGGCAGAGAAATATAACATACTCGTACATACTTGTGTGTCACATTAGTTTGATCAAAACGTCGTTCCCCTTGTAGGACAGGCAGAGAAATATAACATACTCGTACATACTTGTGTGTCACATTAGTTTGATCAAAACGTCGTGCCCCTTGTAGGACAGGCAGAGAAATATAACATACTCGTACATACTTGTGTGTCACATTAGTTTGATCAAAACGTCGTGCCCCTTGTAGGACAGGCAGAGAAATATAACATACTCGTACATACTTTTGTGTCTTGTTAAATCAAATGTTAGTTTGATCAAAACTTGTGTCCTTTGTAGGACAGGCAGAGAATTTTTTTTAAATTATTTTAAAACATCATTTTTTCCATGCTATCATTTCTGATGGCTTTTTTCTACCTTTTTTCATATAATAACAGTAGACAATTTTTTTAGTGCACGCATCTCCACAGCATTAATCGTAGCTTCTGCTGTCAAGTCTGTTTTACTTTCATACTTCAAGGTGCACCAACATAAACGATCACATATTATTATATATTTTTCTCCTACTATATGCTTTACAGTGAGATGTATGGCCGCGCGGTAACGCACTGGACTTTCGTCCGGAAGGTAGTCGGCTCAAACCCTCGAAAGACACAGGCACTTTTTTCGCCTAGTGTTTGAAGGAATAAGGATACCTATGACTTCGGTCATATCTATTCTTTAAAAAAAATATGTAACATTAACTCACTTTTTACTAGTTCAAGTAGCAATTGAAATCATTTCTTTTTATCTACGTCATGATGTAGCATTAAAAGTCCTGCTTGTAGATTTTATAGTTTTGACATTCAGCTGTCAGTTGATGTGTTTTGTTGTTTTTAATGTAGGTTTTAATAGGCACAACAAAGTTGTAAAGTTTATTTTCGTTTTTGAGAATATGTAATATTTTTCTTTTGTTTTTCCTCAAGCAAGGTTTTATATAAAAAAATATGACAAAGAAATCTCTGAAACCTTGCATAGCACAGTTTATTAATACAGTTATTAAATAACTATCTAATGTCTTACTATAAATGTGGCGACAAAAAAAGCGTGAAGTGTTTGCTATCAAAAGGGGCCGGAATTTACTGATTTCTTGGGTCTATTTTAATTCCCAGCCCACCTCTGATCCAAAAAGGTCATTTTGTCTTTTGATCCATATTTTTAAAATCAAGTCATATTCATTTTTCTTTGTCGTGTAGTTAAAACTGTTTCCTCGAGTCCATCTATCTAAATTCTTTAAAGGCATTTCCTTAAGAAGTTTAGATTTTCCTTGTACGCTTCCTTCAGGACGTTTCCTGAAAATCTGAACCCACGAGAAAAAGGTTTGCGTCTTAGGATATAAAGTTTTAAGTTATTTCGTATAGATGGCTAAAAATTATTACACATCACGATACGAATGAGTATTCTCAACTTGACATCGTAAGCATGAGCATTGTTATTTTTTTCAAGTTTAATATACTTAAAATGTCCTTTTTTTTTAAATAATTTAATTTATAATATTAATTATACTAGTGTTCACGGATTGCGTGTTAAAATAAACTACAATATTTTTATTTCAAATGAATTTATAAAATACTTCTGTAAAATATATAACTTGAGAATAATTAATTTAAAAGTGATTTACTATTTTGTGTATTCATTGTGTCTTTGTCTCTATTGTGTTCATTGTATCTATTGTACCTTTGAATCTGTGTCCAAAGAATGTTGCTTCTGCAAGAAGTGGAACTTTAACCCTTAATAATACGCGTGTTACGGTGTTGGGTAGTGAGTACGCAATAAAAAATTAGCGATTTTAAATCGGAAAAATAAGAACATTCATAGATAATCCCCTTAATTAATTATAATTGAAGTTAAAAATTATAATAATTGAGATTTATTTGCTGAAAACATTAAAAACCATCTGGCACCGCTCACGGAACGGGCGTAGGTCTAGTCTCGTTGCCAGCTCAACAGCTACTGCAGCGCGGCAGGGTTGGGGGCTAACTCGGGCGTCGCTTACACTTGCGAGGTGGCGACAATTGCGCTCCTCGCTATTCAGTGATGTATGCAAAAGTGAGATGCGAATATAGTGTCGCGCTTCCCGCATACTTTGCACCTATCGTCAAGACCCAAGATCGAGGCACTCAGAGCGTTTAAATGCGAATTTGTTTCCGATATTCAGAAAATACTTACGATGTAGTCGATAAATTCTGATTATTATTAATATAATTTTTAAATCAATGCGTAAATATATTATGGAGGAATACCTAAAATCTTAACCTTGTATTTATAATATTTATAGAGATATTGATGGTTATTTGAAGCAACGTGTAGAAGATACCCAACACCGGGAAGGAAAGGTTAAGGCTAATTTATTTTTCATCTTTAAATTTATTGTTTTAAATCAAATGGTCCCAATTTTTTTTCGGCCGCAGACCCCTTTACCAAAAACTTTTAAAACCATCGTCACTTTACTTACTCAAATTAATAAGTTTGTACAGTACTCGATATTAAATATTTCACTAGATATTAAAATTTTCATTTTAATCACTTGTTATTAAGAATTGAAAAATACAAAAGGAATACGCATTACGCATTGCATTATCTTGTGCAACATTTAATATTCAAATCCGCGCTGACGAAAATTAAAGCAAAAATATACGAGCAGAGTTTATTTTAATTTTTGATATTTATGAAATAAATATGTAAATTCAAAATACTTAAAAATATTGATAAATATTCTTAATAAGGTAGGGTAGATTTCATGAGAATTTGCACTGCTGGTCTAGGGTGACCATATTTTGATTTATTTTGTAATATATTTTTAAATATTGTCTATCTAATACTTTATATTCCAATAAAGTACTTATCACAATAAAAATATAATATCAGATTATGGTATGTACCTAATGAAAATTATGAAATCAATGGTCAATATAAAATCAAATTATTTATTCAATAGTCAAAGAAACACAATTAACACTAATAAATTCTAAAACCAATCAAAAATTACTTATAACTAGGTATGTATGTATCGTAAAAATAAAGAAATGACCCTAACAAAGATTAAAAAAAAAAAAATCTTATGTTCTTCCTCACTAAGTGTTTGCATTGATATGCAATACAAAAACGGATAGCTTACCACGGCTTTAGTTTGTCCACACAATGCTCTTCCTTTTCCTAACTTCGTAACTTCAGACATTATGGTCACCGTATTTTTCGTCAAGTAAACGGATCACATCAACCAATCACGGCAAAGTTGAATATTAACGAATCACATCAACCAATCACGGCAAATATACTTACTAATACATTGGTACATTTTGTATATTACGCACTAAGTTTGTCAATGTATTAAAAAGTGCAAACTCTTATGACACCTACTCTACCTATTGGTATCATACCATAAATATTTCAAAATAACAAACAAATAGCAGTAGTAAGGGGGTCTATTTTTGCTGTCGTCGAACCCCCAAATTTTTTTATTAAAACTATCGACCCCTAGAAAAATCAAATCGACCACTTTGTGAACTCTTGTTCTAAATCAATTCAATAGGGTGAGGTATTATGAAAGAACTTTTGCTGTTGCGTGAAATAGTCCACCCCTTAGTGGGTGAGGTTTGCAGCTTTAAGAAACACTTGAAGGCCACCCTTTTTGCGTGTGAACTTTGGACTTGTTTATTTAGATTTGTCGAGGAATGCAAAGGTCACTTCATCGGTCATTGATCGTGTGTATGAATGCCCACAGTGTTCCGAGTGAGCGACTGAGTGTGCGACGACCACCCCACCATGTTTTAAAAAAAATCCCTCGTTTCTCTTTAAATATTAATCAACTTTATTATTTCATGTCTCTCGCAATTTTTATACCATTGCTACGTGACTAAACCATCTCAATATTCTTCCTGTTTCAGTACCTCAAAAAAGCTTTGATCTCAAACAGAATACCACCACTTTGTCAAAAAATATTATGAATATCTGAAAACCTCCCTTCCGTGAGGGACTTAATGGAATCTGACGCAAAAGCTTCCTGCAAATGTAAATATGGGAATCGAAATCCCATCACGTATTTCAATTTTCGGATAATGCTCCCTTAGGGTGACTTTGAATATCTGATATGTTATTCACAAAACGTGTGAATGTGAAAAAAAAGGTTTGAATAAATATAAGGGATATCTGTTACTTTTTTGATTGTACAGAAGGAACATTATCTTAAAAATCACGTTAAGAAGGCACTTTTTTGAAATGAAAAATAAACTACGGAATATACATTAATTTACGGAATATACAGTGATTTTTTATGACGTTGCCAATTAATAATGTTTTTGTTTTTATTTGATAAATCAAACTAGATTCGAAATTAAAATCAAACTGTGTAACTGAACAGCACTAAAACAGTTTATTTCTTGTCGGTTTTAAGCATCCGGACTACAATAAATTGAAAAAAAAAGTAAAATTAGTAAGGGAACTGAGTAAAGTCAAATTTTTGGCACTTTCGAGTCAACAAGAGCACAGCGGGGTGTTTATGACATTTTCGAGACAAAATTTAATACTTAATTATTTTACCAGTTATGTGCTTCTTAGCATATGCAGATAAAGGGAAGTACCTAATCTAATAGCCGCAGCCACTACCTATCTATCATTACACTCAAAATATAAGTTCTCTTTTTATTATTATTATTATTACGAAACACAAGTTAAGAACCCCTTTTCTAGAGAAGGTGAAAATTTTTCGTGGATAATTGTTGATTTATTTAACACTTCATTGTACTCGTATAAACCATCTGGCAGGTTTATTAGCCGGTGGCAATTTTTTCCAGCCATGTGGCCTAGTTGGTAAAACGCCTGTTACTCTACTTGGAGGTTGCGGGTTCAAATCCTACTGGAACCCAGATTTTTTACAAAACAAAAAGATTCCAATCAGGTTTTCATTTCAGACCTCTTTAGCATCTTTCTGGTTATGAAGTTGGAAGAGATTGCTATATGGAAATAAACCCACCAGGTTGTCCTATATACAACGAAAGTGTTATACAATACAATATAATAGTTGCAAGGTATTCAACAGCACCCCCCACCGCATCTTCCCCAACCCCACATTCGCTCCATCCACCACATGCACCTTTACCGCATCCCTTACAGTTGTTAATAAAGTGCATACAAAGTCTGTGCCCATTATAATGGACGCTTCGTCTGAAGATGATAAAATACTTCTATGAAGTAAGTGTACAAACTATTTATATTTGAAATAGAATCCTAAAAAATGTTCAAAAAATACTCACGTTTTTCTCGGACAAATCTCTTCTTGACGAAATTGATGAGTCTTGTTGAGAGGTTTTCTCGTTTCCGATGTCCATGATTTATATCCTAGAAAAAAGATAAATCGAGAATTGATTTCAAATCTAACATCTTGTATCCATATCCTGTGTTTTAACATAAAAATCGATTCGGGTTAAGTCGCGTGATTGTTAACTCTTCCAAAAAAAAGGAAACATGTGTCGACGCTTTTCAAACCCAGGTATGTCCACATTATGACATTTTTGAGATAAATATACCAAAATGTAGCTTATGTAGTCCTGGGTAAAACTGAATTTTTCAAAATAAGATATCTCCTCGTGAAATCAATGCAAAATGATGAGTTTTTTTCAAATTCAGATATGTCCACGAGGTTGTTTTTATCAAAGTCAGATATGTCTATTTAGACAAATCAGAGAGCGCCATCATTCAAGATGGCCGATCAGTCGTAGCGTAGTCGTACTGTCAACAACAATCAAAATCGGGTATGTCCATACCGTGTTGTATCAAAAACACGCATTTTTCAAAAGTGAGTATGTCCAAATTGAAATATGCTTTATTTTTTCTACTGATATGAATTTCTAGGATTTTTTTTAAACATAATGTCATCTGTGAATCAATTCTCAAAAAGACATTTTTATATGTATAGTTTTCAGTGAACAGGGACAAAATACCTTTTTTGCTCGGTTTGAACTTCTGTGGACATACCTGGGTTTGAAAAACGTCGACACATGTAACTGCCATCTGTTGTTTTTGTTTTGTGAACAAAAACAACAAAAACAAGGCCGGTGTATTTAAAAGAGAAGGGAGTTTTATAATAGTCTGGGGTATAATAACACCTTTGACTTCGGTCATATCTATTCTTTAAAAAAAAAGAGGAAAAAAACATGCTGCTGTACTCTGATCGTCTGCCATCGGATCCAGTACAGCGATGTGATCGGTAACTTTGCTGGTGTGCAACGGACCACTTACTTAAAACAAAATCTACGTCACAAACTCATTTTCTAACCAATTTGACATTGGAATGACCAGGAGATCTTAGACAACGAGACCCAGCGACGACATTGTAAATAGTGTAGCCTAGTGGTTATTTTATATTCGGAACAGACAAAACGACGACCTTCGTGGCCTAGTTGGTAAGACGCCTGTCTCCCAACTCGGAGATCGCGAGTTCGAATCCTGCTGAAATGCAGTTTTAAAAAATTAAATTTTTGTCTAATTTTGACTTAAGACCTCTTTAACATCTTTATGGTTGGTTGGAAGAGATTGACACATGGCCATAAGCTTGCTAAGTTGAACTGTATACAACAAAAGTGTTTTACAGAAAAGATAGATTGTGACTAGGCTTTTAGCAAAAATGATATACTTCTTCTCCCTGGCTCCATCCCAACTCACTGTCTGCGAAGACTGTTGGGGTCAGCTCTCCTCGTCCTCAGGTTGTATGCTCTTCTGTCCCGGACTACGTCCCCCAGGCCGTGCCTCTGCATCAGGTTATCTTTTTGCACCACCCATGACTTCTTTGGTCTTCCTCTGGTTGTTATTCGAGGAAGATCCATGGAGATTGCCTGGTTCACAATGCGATCGGGTGCTCTGCGTCCAACGTGCCCATACCATCTCAATCGCCTCTCCTCCATCTTGCTGTTGATGTCTGTAACACCTAGGCTTCCACGAATGCGTCAGCTTTTTATTTTGTCTCTTAGAGACACACCAGCTGACCATCTTAGCATGCGCATTTCAGCAGTTTCTAGTTGCCTAGAGTAACAGTTATACATCGTCCAGCATTCGGAGCCATAGAGAAGTGCGGGTCTGACAATCGTTTGGTATACTTTTCCTTTTAATTTTACTGGCATTTTCGGATCACATAGAACTCCCGTCATTGATCTAAACTTCTTTTAGTAAAATTTTTAGTAAAAATCATATTGGAAACTTAAAAAAAAAAAATTGTGCATCTACTCTTTGTGAATGATAATTGTCATACTTCGGCTGCCAACAAATAAATCCATGTCAAATTATAAATTTGAAAAGAGTTCCTCGTTTCATTTTTCTATACCACTGATTATTTTCCAGCAAAGCTAATCTATTGGAAAGAAAATCATAAATTTACCGTACGAAACAGTAAACCAAAAAAGCCGCAGACCCTATATCAATAATATTTCTCTTTACAGTTTTACGACTGATTGGTTTATTTCCTGGTCAACCCTCGCAGCTGTAAAAAAAAGGTTTTTTCTCACAAAAAAAAAACATATATATTCTAAAAGATGTAAACATTTTTCCTGTATCATGTTTAAGTCACGTGCGTGGAAGTGAACTTTAACTAGTAAAAGTTAAATTAACCCTTTGACAACCGCCATGTTAAAAATGAAACTGACAACTCTAAGAAGCATGTTTTTGTCCATTTTTTCTTGTCAAATGACATAATGCTTTAAAAATTTAATAAGAAATCACACAGGAGTCTGATTTGAGAAAAATCAACAATAATAAGCTGAATTCATATTTTTATATGAGATTTAAAAAAATATTTTGATTAACTTGTTTGGAGGCAGTCCAACATAAAGTTATAATTGAAAATTCAATTATAATTTTGTATTTTTTTTCTTCACATATGAAAAAAAACACACAATAAGAACAAAAAATAAAATTTAAAAAACACAATTATTTGTAAAAATCATTTTTGCAATGGATATGAAGCAATCTTCATTATGTAGGGAGACCTCCTGTAGGCTCCTATCATGTCCTGCGTTCCCACACACACTCCTTGTTCAGGCCTTACATACTATACATTTTCTGGTAACATACATTTTGTTCTACCAGCATTGCCACGGATTTTATAAGGAAAGTGGGAGTTTCTTCCTTGCAGCCTGAGAGAAGTGTTGGAGGTCCCTGCCCTATTCACCAGCTGCCGAGTGTGGGATCCTGGACAGTGACGACTTCTTCATTACTTGGCCCCGTGGTTGAAATGTTCCCTTCACGAAATTGAATCTGTGCCGTTCGTTTGTTTTTTAAGTGAGTGATCCGCTGCACACCAGCAAACTTACCGGCCGCACCACTGTACTGCATCCGATGGCACACCGGTTGTTAGACGATTGGAGTAAACCCGCATATTTTTTTACCGTTTTTAAAGAATACATATCATCGAAGGCGGAAAAATACTTATACCCCCAAATGCTAGGCGGAAAAATACTTATATCCCCAAATGATAGGCGGAAAAATACTTATATCCCCAAATGCTAGGCGGAATAAATGCCTGTGTTATTCGCAAGAGAAATTACAGCGCAGGGTTCGAACCGGTGACATCCGCACGGAAATCCAGTGCGTTACCACGCAGTCTAGTAATTAGAATTGATGAAAACTACTAAACGAATATTCAAGTGCGTTGTGTTACTTTAAAGTATGGGAGTGAAACGTGGATGGGGAAAAATACTGAGAGGAGTCAAAGAAATGCTGTTGAGATGCGTCCATTGAGAGAATATATAGAGTGACAGTGTTTTGTATACCATTCTATAACACTTTCGTTGTATACCATGTAGCAATACATTCCAACCAACAAGAAATATGTTAAAAAGGCCATAGTTAAAAACCAGATTGGATTTTTTTTTTATAAAATCTTGGTTCCAGCGGGATTTGAACCCGTAACCTCCGGGCTGGGAGACAAACGTCTTACCAACTAGACCACGGAGGTCGTCGTTTAGTGTGAGTAATTCAATTCTTTGGAACTATGGTGTTGAGTGGCAGCCTTTGAAGTAACATAAGTGTGCGGTGGAGCAAAATCGTGCAATAATCTCCCACCTCGTGACAGTTCTTTCGATTTCTTACCACGGAGGTCGTATGGATAACAAAATTAGGTTGTCCGGACGAAAATTACGTATTTTGCATGGCCATTTTTAACCATCAGTTGTGTTCCAGTCTTTGGTCCTACAAGACGTGTTTTGTGTTATGTTCATCAGTTGATATCCGGAGAATGTTGTTTTAGTGAAAAAAAATTCATACGTGAGTTAAAATGGTGAGTCATTGTATATGTATACCTGATAAACCATTTATACGAATTTACATGTTGTACAAATACTGTCAAAAAAAATACAACTGCAACTAAAAATAGTGGCGACACATTTGGCGAATGTTTAACTGTTCAGCAATACCAAAGGTGGTTTAAACAATTTAAAAGTGTTGATTTTCATATAAAAACAATCCTCGAGGGGAAAAAGTAGTGGAAATTGATGATGACGTATTGCGAACAGAAATCGAATAAAATCCAACACTGACTATACGACAATTAGCTGACAAGCTTGGATACTCAAAATCTGGTGTGCAAGAATATCTGAAAAAAATTGGAATAATTGTGGAATAATAATTGATCATGCGTATGGATACTGTATGATCTAACTGATGAGACCAAAGCGGCACGCAAGCGCATATGTTATGGTTTAATAACAAAAAGAGACAAACACTCCGTTTTTATACCATTTAGTGACTGGATACAAAAAGTGGGTGCTTTATTCGAACCAACGACGTAAACGCCAATGGCTTTCAAAGGGGCAGGTAGCAAAACCGACCCTTCGGCTGGGTCTAACTGTAAAAAAGTGCTTTTGAGTCTATGGTGGGATGCAAAAGATATAATTCATCACGAAGTCCTTCTTTACGGTAAAACAATTACGAGTGAAATATACTGTGCCCGATGCAAATGCAATTTTAATGCAGCAATAAGGCTAAATAGACCTGGTTTTTTCCATTGACATTTAATTTTTTTGCAGCAAGATAACGCCTGACCCAAAACATAAAGGAGCTTGGATGGAAAACTATTCTTCACCCACCATATAGTCCCAATTCGGCTCCTTCAGATTATCATTTATTAAGATCTATGCAGCACTATTAAGCTGAATTTTTTTTTCGCACTTATAAAGAAGGTAACAAAGGCATTGAGGAATATTTTGTATCCAAATCTACTAAATTTTATTCTGATAGTATTAAAAATTAGTTAAGAAGATGGTAGAAGGTTGTGTCTACCGAACGAGAACATATTGTATCGATTTAATAGATAGATATAAGAAGGTTGTGTCTACCGAAGGATAATATATTGTATCGATGTAATAAATATATAGAATTAGGTTGTGTTTACCGAAGGTGAATATATTTTATCGATGTAATAAATAGATAGAAGAAGGTTGTGTCTATCGAAGGTAAATATATTGTATCGATGTAATAAATATATAGAAGAAGGTTGTGTCTACCGAAGGAGAATATATTGTATCGATGTAATAAATAGATAGAAAAAGGTTGTGTCTACCGAAGGAGAATATATTGTATCGATGTAATAAATACAATAGATAGAAAAAGGTTGTGTCTACCGAAGGAGAATATATTGTATCGATGTAATAAATAGATGGAAGAAGGTTGTGTCTACCGAAGGAGAATATATTGTATCGATGTAATAAATAGATAGAAAAAGGTTGTGTCTACAGAAGGAGAATATATTGTATCGATGTAATAAATAGATGGAAGAAGGTTGTGTCTACCGAAGGAGAATATATTGTATCGATGTAATAAATAGATGGAAGAAGGTTGTGTCTACCGAAGGAGAATATATTGTATCGATGTAATAAATAGATAGAAGAAGGTTGTGTCTACCGAAGGAGAATATATTGTATCGATGTAATAAATAGATGGAAGAAGGTTGTGTCTACCGAAGGAGAATATATTGTATCGATGTAATAAATAGATGGAAGAAGGTTGTGTCTACCGAAGGAGAATATATTGTATCGATGTAATAAATAGATAGAAAAAGGTTGTGTCTACCGAAGGAGAATATATTGTATCGATGTAATAAATAGATGGAAGAAGGTTGTGTCTACCGAAGGATAATATATTGTATCGATGTAATAAATAGATGGAAGAAGGTTATGTCTACCGAAGGAGAGTATATCGTATCGATGTAATAAATAGATGGAAGAAGGTTGTGTCTACCGAAGGAGAATATATTGTATCGATGTAATAAATAGATGGAAGAAGGTTGTGTCTACCGAAGGAGAATATATTGTATCGATGTAATAAATAGATGGAAGAAGGTTGTGTCTACCGAAGGAGAATATATTGTATCGATGTAATATATATATAGAATTAGGTTGCGTTTACCGAAGGAGAATATATTGTATCGATGTAATAAATAGATGGAAGAAGGTTATGTCTACCGAAGGAGAGTATATCGTATCGATGTAATAAATAGATGGAAGAAGGTTGTGTCTACCGAAGGAGAATATATTGTATCGACGTAATAAATAGATGGAAGAAGGTTGTGTCTACCGAAGGAGAATATATCGTATCGATGTAATAAATAGATGAAAGAAGGTTGTGTCTACCGAAGGAGAATATATTGTATCGACGTAATAAATAGATGGAAGAATGTTGTGTCTACCGAAGGAGAATATATCGTATCGATGTAATAAATAGATGGAAGAAGATTGTGTCTACTGTATCGATGTAATAAATATATGGAATAAGGTTGTGTCTACCGAAGGAGAATATATTGTATCGATGTAATAAGACATTTTTTTTCGATTACGTCTTTCATTTAAAAAAATACATTTTCATCCGGACAACTTAATATTACACTAACAAATATTAATATTACGATCTTGAATAACTTTATTAATGTTTTATTGTGAATAATTATATAAATAAATAGAATAATGTTTGATAGGATTTTAATAATTATTAAGGCTGTTGTACCAGTTTTCAGTTTGATAAATGAAATATGTAAAAATACCCCGAGTCCTGGAGGCTTTCATCGGTTCGGGCATGGGGAATTATACCCCCTCCCAGCGCCAGGCCCGAATTTATGGCGCAATTTGAAGCAGACCTCCCGATAATTACCAATTACCTCCTCGTAAAATTCTAATTTTATTATCATCCCCTTTGTAATTGATGACAAGCCGAGCGAAATTATTGCCAAATGCAGAACTTGACTGATAATTTTAAACGACGTTTTATTTATGTTTTTTTATGTTCTATGGAACAGCTACCAGATATATTGAACTGTGTGTAGCGATAAAAAACAAAGCAAATTGGCCACTAAAACATATTTACTTGAACCGTATACCATAAAAATCTGTCGAAATGACAGTTCATAACAGTATTTTAACAACAACTTTGATATATGGCAGCTAAACTTGGATAAGAAAAAAAACTAAAGAATTGAATTAATGCTGTTGTTTTGCGTGCATTTAGAAGAATACAAGGGGTGACAATGTATGATACAATACGGAATGAAGTGTTTACGGACGATTGTGAACTTAATCGCGATGTGTTGAGTTAGATTGGTCGTTATCAACCCCCTGGGGTCGATTTAATTTTTCTAGGAGTCGATAGTTTCAATAAAAAAATCGGGGGTCGACGACAGCAAAAATAGACCCCCCCTTACTACTGCTATTTGTTTGTACTTCAAAATATCTATGATTCCAATAGGTACCCAATTAAGAATATTTGTCAATGTTTGTACTTATTTTGAATTTACATATTTATTTCATAAATGTCAAAAATAAAAATAAAAACTCTGCTCGTATTTTTTTTTTAATTTTCGTCAGCGCAGATTTGAGTAATAAATGTTGCACAAGGTGATGCATTGCATAATCCGTAGTCCTTTTATCTTTTTAAATCCTTAATTACAAGTGATTAAAATGAAAAGGTTGACATCTATAGTTCGGAAATTCTAGGATGAGTCCTGTGACAGCTCACAAATTTGCCCCAATACAACCTTGTAACGATGTTCAGTTATTTTAATTATTTTATAAACTTTAATATAAGCCTTATTTATAATAAATAGCAAGTTATTTAGGTAAATACATTACATAAGGTTGTATTGGGGCAAATTTGTGAGCTGTCACAGGACTCATCCTAGAATTTCCGAACTATAGTGAAATATTTAATACCGAGTACTGTACAAACATATTAATTTGAGTAAGTAAAGTAAATGACTAGGGGGGAGACGGTTTTAAAAGTTTTTGGTAAAGGGACCTGCGGCCGAAAAAAGTTTAGGAACTCTTGAGTTAGATGAAAAAGATCACTCTGAGATGGATCACACGTAGAACAAATAAATGAAGTATTATATTACACTTTCGTTGTGTATATATTACAGCCTGGTGAATTTATTTCCACGTGCTTTCCATTTTTTCCAATCAATAAGAAGGATGTGAAAGAGGCTTAAAGTGAAAATGTGACAAAAATCCTTTTTTAAAAAATCTTTATCGACTGTTTTGTTTAAGCTTGATAAAAGTATTTATCGACTGTTTTGTTTAAGCTTGATAAAAGTATTTATCGACTGTTTTGTTTAAGCTTGATAAAAGTATTAATCGACTGTTTAGTTTAAGCTTGATAAAAGTATTTATCGACTGTTTTGTTTAAGCTTGATAAAAGTATTTATCGACTGTTTTGTTTAAGCTTGATAAAAGTATTAATCGACTGTTTAGTTTAAGCTTGATAAAAGTATTTATCGACTGTTTTGTTTAAGCCTGATAAAAGTATTCATCGACTGTTTTGTTTAAGCTTGATAAAAGTATTTATCGACTGTTTTGTTTAAGCTTGATAAAAGTATTTATCGACTGTTTTGTTTAAGCTTGATAAAAGTATTTATCGACTGTTTTGTTTAAGCTTGATAAAAGTATTTATCGACTGTTTTGTTTAAGCTTGATAAAAGTATTTATCGACTGTTTTGTTTAAGCTTGATAAAAGTTTTAATCGACTGTTTAGTTTAAGCTTGATAAAAGTATTTATCGACTGTTTTGTTTAAGCTTGATAAAAGTATTAATCGACTGTTTAGTTTAAGCTTGATAAAAGTATTTATCGACTGTTTTGTTTAAGCTTGATAAAAGTATTTATCGACTGTTTTGCTAAAGCTTGAAAAAAGTATTTATCGACTGGTTTGTTTAAGCTTGATAAAAGTATTTATCGACTGTTTTGTTTAAGCTTGATTAAAGTATTTATCGACTGTTTTGCTAAATCTTGAAAAAAGTATTTATCGACTGGTTTGTTTAAGCTTGATAAAAGTATTTATCGACTGTTTTTTTAAGCTTGATTAAAGTATTTATCAATTGTTTTGTTTAAGTAAATTAAATATTCGGCAAACTTATAATGCGTCTATGAATTCTCTCGTTAGTGAAAGTAATTTTTCAGTTCCCCTCTTGATGGAAAAACTCTGAAAAGGCGTGAATTCAGAACATTGTTTAGTAGATTGAATAATCTCGACATTAAGCATACTTTTTCAAAGCCACTGTATAATTTTTAAATTAATCGATTGATAACAGTGAAACAAAAAATGATATCAATCACATAGTCGTTTAAATAACTGGTGTCCCTTTGTGGAACTCCAAAATTAATATAAAATAAAAAAAAACGGTTACTTTGTTTAATTCCACTTGCAAATCACAATTTACTTATTTATATATTTTTTCAATACAGGCTTAGACCAATTAGGTTGAAGAATACAAGAAATGTTAACATTAAAAAAAATCATACATAATAAAAAATTATGTATATACATACATAACATATATCATATACACATAAAAATACACATACTCGTATATTCAGTCACTTAAATACGTTGATGAGTGCTTTCTAACGCGCTCAATCTTAGGAGAAAATTTTCTTTTGCTTTTGGTAATGTGATATGGAATATGTCAATATTCGAAGCAGTCCCGTTCAGAAGAGTTAAGGCCCTTCCAACAGGCGTAGCGGCTGGAAGACCCGTTCTTGCGTATGTTATTGAGAACAGTTCTTGCCGGCGCAGTCTAGTGTAATTGTTAGGAACATTTAACGTTAATCTTTGTAGTAATGCTGGACAGCTCACAACTCCCCGAACAAGTCTGACAACGTATACCAGGAGACGCAGATCTCTCCTTACGTTCAAGGAGTTATACCCGAGCATGCCCAGCAGAAACTGAGTGGGATAAAACAAATGGATAGACACCAAACTCACTCATGTAGACATATCGTAGATATTTTTTTGTGCCTTCTCCACCATGAGCGAGTTCTGCGCCCCCACCGTGCTCCAAATGCAAGCATTGCTTTCTAGTTTGCTACGGATCAATGATTTAAACAACGTTTTGAGCACCAATTGGTTTTCAAACGACTTAGAGATTCTCATTACAAATCCTAGAGTTTTATAAGCTGAGTTGCACATAATTTCTATGTGTGGACCAAACGCGAGATTGCTGTGGAACAAGACACCCAGATCTTTAATATTATCTGCGCGGGGTATAGGTATAGATTCTAGTGTATATCTATGGAATTTCAAGACGTGTGAGCGATGATACGACATAATTTTGCACTTTGATGCATTGAAATATAATTTATTATTGTGGCTCCACTCACAAACGTTGTTGAGATCTGACTGTAGGTCTAAGCAGTCGGTATAGAACAATTCATTTCAACACTCGCTCTGTCATTATAAAGTGAGTTGACAAGAACTGAAGGCTTTATTTATCACACCCTTGATTTACCACTTCCTTGGTAGACCAGTGAAATAATAGAATGATAAAGTTTTGACTAAGGGTTAATTTATAATGTGGGGATGTGTACCAATTTATAATGTAGGGGATGTGTACCAATTTATAATGTGGGGATGTGTACCAATTTATAATGTGGGGATGTATATCAATTTATAATGTGGGATGTGTACCAATTTATAATGTGGGGATGTGTACCAATTTATAATGTGGGATGTGTACCAATTTATAATGTGGGGATGTGTACCAATTTATAATGTGGGGATGTGTACCAATTTGTAATGTGGGGATGTGTACCAATTTATAATGTAGGGATGTGTACCAATTTTGAGCTGTGTCGTAAATTAATACAAATAAAAACGGCTGATTTGTACAACCGAAAAAAATGTTTGAGATGCCAGTGGCCATGATTAAAAGGTTAGCATTCACGCTAAGCAAGCGTAAGCCCCAGGTTTCGATTTATAACGGTTTCACTTCAAGACTGCTGTTACTCTTAGACCATTTTACATCTGAATTAAAAAGTCTGTTGATTTTATGTCGCTTATCATCAATGGTCTTGGAATTTTTATTTCCTTGCCAGGAATTTTTGTTTTTTTTTCTATCAAGAGTTTGTACTTGCTGAAGTGCAACAGCTTGTACACAATACACCTGTATAAACGTCTTCTATTTACATGATATGCCTCAAGCCTCTCATCATCATCATCATGAGTTATTTAAAAGGATCCATACAATGAGTATAATTTACTCTCTCGGATGACGGGTTGATCGATGAATACTCGTCTGGTACCATGACACATTTATGTTATTTATTTAATTTACGACATAACAGTGTCTTTTATATACAAATTAACATATGTTATGACAAGTTATACAAGTATTTCAAATTATTGACAAAAAATACAAAACTTTGTCTTAAACTAACATGTACAGGATATACAAAAAGCTGTAGTAATAATAAATTACAGGCATTGTTTAACCTTATTTAATATTAATATGTATATTTAAGTTCAATATATGTATGTATGTCACAAAATTATACCAAGTAGAGTTACGTAATTGTCGAAGACTTATTTTAAAGTGGAAAAGAACTTAGATTTGTTTTTAGTGGAACAACGCTTACATAGAACAAGAATAATTGGATTTTTCGAGAATTTTATAGATAGATAGATCTTGAGGTATAGAAAATATATGCAGAGTAAGAAGGAAATAAAATACCTCTCGTGTACCAACATACTAAAGATATGGGATTTATTAACTTTGACTGGTAACCGTCTAAAAGAAGATAACTCTGACCATACATCCGTAGTACCAGGCAGCGTCACTATTAGTACTGACAAGAGATCGAAAGCTATTGATGATGGCTGATATCCTGTTAAGACGGTAGCCGACGGAGTTATAGCATAGCTGTTATTATAGCTTTCTCCATTGCTGAATAACATAACAGCTGTTGTTCAGCAATGCAGAAAGCAACGGAAAACCATCGCACAAATTTATTCTTCTTCCTCTTGGTTTAGGTCGTATGACCTGTTTGTGACGGTGGGCTGTCCTGGGATGATGACGTCCAGCTGTCCTTTCACCTTTTCGGGGGCCTTCCTGGTAATGTCTGGTTTTCAGTCTTAAGTAACTTAATTATGGTTGAAAAAATGCTCATGATGATTACCAATCTCCAACGTGGAGAGGAACGTAAAGAAAATTAAGAATTATTTTCATGATTACCTAGTGATAAGTTTTTTGAGTTAATGTTTTAAAAAAAATCATGCTGAAGTGCTGCATGAAACGATATTTAAAAAATATGAAAACATTATTTAAAAACAGGGTTTACAAACCATTTGTTCTGCCGTCCTCTCTTGACACTTTGGTCCGCAGTTTGCCTTTGAATCGCTGTGCTGTAGCATTACACTGTACATTTTTACACACACTTTATTTCTACATTTCAAGTAATTATTTTATTAATAATTGTTTTAATTTCTAAAATTTAAGTAATTTATTATAAATATATTATTAACGTTCATTTGATACGCAGTCTCCACATGTCTCAAACTTGTGGTTTCGAATAATAAATACACGAGAATAGACAGTAAGGTGGAATAGAGTCTAGAGCAAGAACAAAACAAAAAAAAACATAAAGTATGCTCAGGAACTACAAAGACATCAAGTATGCTCAGGAACAACAAAGACATAAAGTATGCTCAACTACAACATAAACATAAAGTATCCTCAGTAACAACAAATGCGTAAAATATGCTCAGCAACAACAAAAACATAAAGTATGCTCAGCAACAATAAAAACATAAAGTATGCTCAGCAACAAAAAAAACATAAAGTATGCTCAACAACAACAAAAACATAAAGTATGCTCAGTGACAACACAAAGATAAAGTAGGCTCAGAACTGATGAAATGAGAACGCTAAGAGTAATTGTAGATAAAATACTATGAGATATAGTTATAATATGTAAAAATGAGGATATTTTGAGATGGGGTGAAAACCCCAGATGACTTTGTGAAGTTTCTGTAAAAATGATTGATTGTATATGCCACATAAAAGATAATAAAAATAAAAAGGCAATTTATACAGCGCTGTTTAGAGAGTAAACTCTCCTCAAAGCGACCTATCTCAGGACTCAAACCGATTATTATTAACACATTAAAAATATTATAAAATAAAATAAATTTATAACACTTTACACATACTATACACAAAACTACGCATAAAGCCGAATATCGGAAGATCTACAAAGATTTCTTTGTAGTTCGTCTTCCCTAGTTTTCTGCGGTTGTCTTACCAAATATGTTTTTTTCTGAGCATATGAAGACGCGGAAAAGTATCTTATCGAATATGAACTTAAAATGAACTATCGAAAGAAAAAAAAAATCGAAAAATGGCGGTTGTCTGAAGAAAAATGTCTAAACTTTTACTCTTTATATAATATTTTTTTTTAAATAGTAAAAACTTACTTTTGAATTTTTCAAGGTAGGAACGATATAAAAATATTAATTAATGATTTATATGAAATTTGAAGGCAATCGGTTGGATAAAACTTGAGATTTAATGTCGACCAGGTCGAAAAAAGTAGTTTCGAGAAAAACGCGTTTAATGTTTTGAGATTATTGTCCGAGTCATTCCGGTGCAGCGTAATTGCTGCCTCATTTATAGCTATAACTTCGTAAATATTAAGAAATTAAAAATTTCTTTTTGAGAGCATATAAAACATTAAGAATATGCAAAAAAAACTATTTTTTTTTATTTCTAGAGTAGAATATCCTCTTAATTCAGCTTATTACATGTGTCAATCAAATGCTCTTCTCACTAAAAATAACATAAATAGACAACACAATAGAAAGATTCATTACTTATATTTACTTAGATAAAGCGATTTTATTAACCCTTAACAAAAATCCATTTATAGCTATAACTTCGTAAATATTGAGAATTTAAAAATTTCCTTTTGAGAACATATTCTTAAAGGTCTAAACTTAAAGAATATGCAAAAAAAAACAAAAAAAAACAAAAACAGTTTTTTCATATTCCAAGAGTAGACTATTTCCTTAAGACCTGGAGATAAGACAGCCCAGCAGTTTGACAGTTATTTCACAGAAAATTTCAAATGCCACAAAATTATTATTTGACCCCACTAGATCAAAGTGGTCAATCGGTCCGAAGATGAACCGATATAAGTCTAAGTGGAGTTCCCTTCGGAACATTACCGACTCGATTTTGCATTGCAGTACCACAGGACATATGGTAAATAGATACAGGAAAATTCCTGATTTAATTTCCTTACATTAAACATTTTTATTTTTAAATATATATTTGCCAGTTGCGTATATTTGGTAAAGGTGGATCAGCCCAGAGGCTTTTGAGATGTGGTCCTATATAAGACTATTAGGAATTTCCTGGAGAGACCGCATCACAAATGAAGAGGTTCTCCAACGAATCGAAGGAGGAAGACACCTGCTCAGGATCCTGTCCGAAATGCGTGCAAGATGGATCGGTCATATAATACGACAAGAGGGCCTCTTGCATGCCATAATGGAGGGTATGACCGAGGGGACAAACTCTAGGGGACGCCCACGCCGAGAGTACCTGGAGGACCTGTTGGTGGACGTGCGCTGCTCAACATATACAGATTTAAAAAGAGCCGCACAGGACAGGGGGGAATGGAGGAGAAGAGTTGAAATTGCTGCAAACCAGTCTTAGGACTGCAACCACGGAGAGAGAGGATCAGCCCTGCTATTGTTCCAACTTGAATTGCAACTTAACGGTGTTCATCGGGGTTATTACATTGTCCTTTTATTTGGAAAGATGTTACATTTCCCCTACGGATATACCGCCAATAGTCGACAGGGCCTAGTCAGTTTTTTAGCACGTGCACTACTACCAGGTGAGGAAACTTTTAGACTTCTGGAATTGTTGTGCAATCTTTAACCCTTCCCTTACGGTGATAAAAATAATACGCGTGCTCCGGTGTTGGGTACTGAGTACGCAATAAAAAATTAGCGATTTTAAATCGGAAAAATAAGAACACTCATAGATAATGCCCTTAATTAATTATAATTGAAGTTAAAAATTATAATAATTGAGATTTATTTGCTGAAAACATTAAAAAACCATCTGGCAACGCTCACGGAACGGGCGTACGTCTAACCTATTTGCAAGCCTAGAAGCTACTAGTGGCGCGGAACGTCAGTCGCATACCCCGGCGCTTACGCTTATTCTTGCGACGTTGAGACAATTCAGCTCCTCACAATTCAGTCTAGTATGCAAGAGTGAGTTGCGAATATAGTGTCACGCTTCCCGCATATTATTCACCTATCGTCAAGACGAGGCACTCGCTGCGTTTAAATGCGAATTTGTTTTCGATCTTTACAAAACACCTCGATGTAGTCGATAAATTCTGATTATTATTAATATTATTTTTATAATCAATGCGTAAATATATTATGGAGGAAAACCTAAAATCTTAACCTTGTATTTATTATATTTATAGAGATATTGATGGTTATTAGAAGCAACGTGTAGAAGATACCCAACACAGGGAAGGAAAGGTTAACACCCATGTTGCATCTTTAATTTTTCCCTTCCAGTGGTAAAAAAATTCACGCGTTCCGGTGCTATGTATTCAATACACATGCAAAAATGCACATTTCACCTACGGATTTACTGCCGATAGTCGTCAGGGCCTCGTCAGTTCTTTAGCAGGTGCACCACTAGCAGGTGAGGTTAACTTTTAGACTGCTGGAATTGTTGTGCAATCTTTAACACTCATGTTGCATCTTTAACCTTTCCCTTCCTGTGCTAAAAGAATTCACGCGTTCCGGTGCTGTGTATTCAATAGACATGTAAAAATGCACATTTTACCTAGGGATTTACTGCCGATAGTCGTCAGGGCCTCGTCAGTTCTTTAGCAGGTGCACCACTAGCAGGTGAGGTTAATTTTTAGACTTCTGGAATTGTTGTGCAATCTTTAACACCCATGTTGCATCTTTAAGCTTTCCCTTCCGGTGCTAAAAAAAATCACGCTTTCAGGTGCTGTGTATTCATTCAATACACATCTAAAAATGAGCGATTTTAAATTGAAAACATAAGAATATTCATAGCCAATCGTTTAAATTAATTATATTCGAAGTCAAAAGTGATAATAATTGAAATTTAATTATTGAAAACATGAAAAAAACATCGCCCGACGTTCACAAAATGGGCGCAGAGACCACCTCGTATGGATGCTCGCGAGCTACTGAGACGGAACTTGGAACACTGACACTGTGTATGTTATACCTCGAAGGAAGAAACAACTGCAAACTGAAATTCTATTTCTTGCTTTCCCATATACCGAAGTAGAGCGAGAGTGAGACGTGAATAGCGTCGCTTCCTCACCCATAGCGGTGTTTAGAATGAATATACCTACGTCACACACTGGCACACGTTTGATTGTATCGGTGAATTTATTCCCGATTTTCACAAAATATCTCTGACGTGGCTTATAAGTGCTAATTATTATTAATATTATTTTTTCATCCAATGCGTAAATGTATTACGGAGTAATACCTAAAATTTGAACCGAGTATTTATTATATTTATAGAGATATTAAAGTTTTTAGATGCAATGTGTATTTGTTACACATCACAGGACAGAAAGGGTTAATATGTTAATAAATAAAGTTCGAATACCAAGAGAGAGCTTGTTTGATGAAAATTTGCTCTTAAATAACTTTTAATTTAAAAATTTAAATAAAGTAATTGGAACAGGTGTTAACCCCGCTCGTTCAATCATAATTTGAAAAAAGAGATCTAGAATCAGAGACAGGCCTTGCCTAGTAAAGTATTTATTTTTCTCCACAAAATTGAACGATTTTGTTTTATACTTATTTAAACGTTGTCATTTTTATGTTGTATTGTGGATAGAAATAAAACAAACTTTTAAAATAAGTCATCCGTATATTTCTTACCATCGAGTATCACAGAAATTCGGATATGTTCTTTGAAATGGGGTCTTTAGTTATTGAAAATTTATGGGAAAAGGACACCCTTCTTTCCCATGAAGAAGGGCAGTGATCTTAAAAGTTTAAGATAACCTAAATATGAAAATGCCGAAGGGATGTCCGCTCAAAGTGTGATGCCAAAACGCTGGTATACGATTCAAATACAACCTCGACAATTTATATAGCGTCGTAAAGTGAGCAAACTCTCATCAATGACACTGTAACTGTGGATTCGAACCTACTATATTGGCAGATCATAAATATTACAAAAAAAAAAAAACATACTGTAACTCGTTTAGTTAAACACTGTTTATACAACTTTAAATAGCGGTATAACCCTACCGGTTTCAAGATGTTCCCTTCATCATCAGCGGAGCACAAACAAGACTATTAATGCTCACCTGATAATGAAAGGAGAACATTGAATTTGGTTTATCTTTCTACATAAATTTCTTCCAAGTGCTATTACCATCTTATGGTAAAGTAGTTTTCTTTACATTATGTTGTGATTTGTGCAGTATACCACTATTTTTCACTTAATATAACGGTATAACCCTGTAATTTGTTTTTTATCAAATACTGTTTATTCCACTTTTTGTAACGTTATAACCCTACCGGTATCAAGGTTTTCACCTCATTATCAGAACTTCTACATCACGTTATTTCCTTGTTGAGGAAGACAGAAAAGATAGACTTTCTTTTCTCAACATATATGAATTAGTTGTTCCAGGCTTTGGCCGTTGTTGGTCCTGTGGTGTACAATTGTATATTTCTTAGTATAAGAGATATGAGTGTCATTTGCAGCTTTAGGAAGCACTAAAAGACAATCCTTTTTGGAAGGTCTAATTTAAATTCGTGATATTAAATGTACAATAAACAATACACTACACTACACCTAAAGCCAAATGTGGTACTATCACAAATCGGAAGATCTACAAAGGTTTCATTGAAGTTCGTCATTCCTTGGTAAGTTCTATGCGGTTTTCTTACCGAATATGTTTTTTTGAATATAAGCAAATGTGAGAAAGTACGTATTCTTATGACCGCAGCCACTATCTTCCAATCCCTACATTCAACTTATGAGTGTAATATTTTTAAAACGTTAATAATAATGGGTTCAAATCCATAGTTAGAGCGCCCTTGAGGAGTTTGATCTCTAAACGACTCTTAATAAATTATCATTTAATAATAATAATGATTATTATCTGTCTTTAACGGTTTCCTAAAGCTGTACACGTCACACATATAATTTACACTTTGAGGCAGACAAAGATCAATTCATTTGAAATATTATCGATCTAATCGACGATCAACTATTTATTCCGCTTTATATGTAACAAACAATACGGCTTGTTTCAGCTTTCCTGATGATGAGGTGAAAATCTTGAAACCGGTAATACCGTTGTATAAAGTGGAATAAACAGTATTTGACGAAACAAATGCCAATGTCTTTAAACCTCCACAATGTTAATGCCTTAACTTTAAAGAATATATTGTAAGCGCATAACCCTATTGGTTTCAAAGTTTTTACCTCATTACCAAAATACCACAAACATAACCTTGAAATCTTGAAACCAGTAGTGTTATATTTTTATGTAAAGTAGAAAAAAACGTGTTTTATTTCACAAATTATTATGTCTAAATCTTTACAGTGTTTACGCCTTAACTATTAATAATATTTTCAATATAAATAATCAAAAAGTAAATAATCATGATTATTTAAAACATCCTTGCCTTACCCCTTTCTAAATATCATATCACTGAGTAAGAGGTTCTTTAATACATTATCTAATGTCAATCGAATTTGGTAATGGAATACTATTGTGGACAATCATAGCTGATTTTGATATTGTCAAGCACGTAAGAATATAGCAAAGGAAGAAAATATTATAAGGAGAATAAGATATATGTATTGAAATTGGAAATTGAGAAGCTCTGACTTAATAAAACATTATTCATTCCACGTTCCCAACACACGTCATGCTTTTCACATTCCTTTTTGAAATTTCCGTGGCAACACGCTGAATTCCATGCGGTTGTATCAAAATTAAAATTTGTAAAAGATTTTATTTCAAAAAAGTATTTGGACACGTTTATTAAAAAAATTGTCTGTATTCCATGGATTACAATGGGCACCAACTCTATTATCATTAAAAATTGTCTATTCCATGGATCACAATGGGCACCAACTTAATTATCATTAAAAATGGTCTGTATTCCATGGATCACAATGGGCACCAACTCTATTATCATTAAAAATGGTCTGTAGTGCATGGATCACAATGGGCACCAACTATATTATCATTAAAAATGGTCTGTAGTGCATGGATCACAATGGGCACCAACTATATTATCATTAAAAATGGTCTGTAGTGCATGGATCACAATGGGCACCAATTCTATTATCATTAAAAATGGTCTGTAGTGCATGGATCACAATGGGCACCAACTCTATTATCATTAAAAATGGTCTGTAGTGCATGGATCACAATGGGCACCAACTCTATTATCATTAAAAATTGTCTGTAGTGCATGGATCACAATGGGCACCAAATCTATTATCATTTAAAATGGTCTGTAGTGCATGGATCACAATGGGCACCAACTCTATTATCATTAAAAATGCAGATAACTGAAAGACTCGACAACATGAGGATCAATAATTTTTACGTATTTTGAGTATATTGTTAGCATAAATTATTATTCTTCTTCTTCTTCTGTTATGGTCCTGCATCATTGTTTCCCTCTTATGACGTCGACTGCCAGCTGGCTTTCCATCTTTTGTGAGGTCATCCTGGAGGTCTGCTTGCTTGGGGGATACTGTCCCTGGCCATTTTTACGGCTCTTGGTTCCTCCATTCCTCGTTCCAGAACCTTCTTTTCTGCCGTCCCCATCTGACAATATCTTCAACTTAGCACATCCTTCAAATTTCTGTGTTTTGTACTCTATCACGAAGGGTTTTCCCAGCGATACTCCTGAGTACCTTCATTTCGCTGGTTCGAAGGAGATTTTTGGTTCTGACAGTGTCGGCTCTGAACTCTATGCTGTATGTTATTATGGGGCGGACACAGGTCTTGTATATCCTCACCTCCAAAGTGAGGATAAAAATTATATAAATAAATTCTGATGGTCGCGAGGACAGTTGAGGAAATGCGAGCAAAACGAAGGTCTCCTACAAGATGGACGGTTCAAATAAAGGAATTTAAAATATCCTCTTTATGCGCTGCATTCAACATCTCTCAGGATCAGTCTGTGTAACCATGTTCACAATAAAATGAAAATAAAATATTTTCAGACATGTACCAGATTACGAGGCTTAGCTCCAGAGAGGGGAATTCCATTGGGATAATTCGTACCATAATTCAATATATTCAAAATAATAAAAACAACAATAATAATAATACAAATATTACCATAAAAATAACAAAAATAAATAAAAATATATTTAATTATAATAAAAATAATAATGATGATAATTCTCTAATTGTAATGATATAAATAGAAATCATAACTATTATTCTTAAAAAATAATAATAAAAATAATAAAAAAGCAATAATGATAATAATTGTTCTTGTTATAGTTATAATAATAATAAAACAAATAATGATAATATTAGTGATGATACGAATGATAATAGTAATAATAATAATGATAATGGTAAAAATTGTAATTATACCAATGATAAAAGTAATAATAGCAAAAATAATAATGATGATAATAATGATAATTTTAATTATATAAATACCATATAAATAATAACTATTATTCTTAAAATAATAATAAAAAAAACTCAAATGATTATTGCTATATCAATAGTTATAATAATAAGAATAATAATAAAAAAAATGATAATAATAGACATGATACCAATGATAAAAGTAATAATAATAATAATTATTATTATAGTTATTATTGTAATAATAATAATACTAATAATAATATTATTAACAATAATAATAATAATAATAATGAATATGATAATAATAGTAATCGTACCAATGATGATAATAATAAAAATAATGATGATTATGAAAGTAATTTTTATTATAAAATTAATTATAATTATTATTGTTTAAATAACAATTATTATTATTAAAATAATAACAATAATTATAGTAATAATGTCAAAAATTATATTACTTATAATAATAATATTTATAGTAATAGTTATAATAAAAATGATAATGATAGTAATAATACCAATGAAAATAATAATAATATAATTAAAATAAAAATTATTATAATAATGATAGTAAAAATAATAATAATTATGATGAGTTTAATGATAATACTCGTAATATTAATAGTAATGATAATAAAAATTATTATTAAAATAGCAAAAAAAAAAATAATAGTAATAATAATAAATGAAGAAAGGATAATTATAATAATGGCAGTCATAGTAATAATAATAACTATTATATAATTGTAATAATGCTACTAATGATAATGATATTCCTAATAAAAATAATAAGAATGGTAATAATAATGAAGTAATAATAAATAATAATTAAGGCTATTTTATATAAGTGAAGGCTTTTTTATAATGGGATTGTTGTGGGATTTATTAAACTTATGATTTTGTTTTCCATACTACTTAATATAATATTATATTCATGATTTTTTTATACGAGTACTTTATATAGTACGTGTTTCTTTATTTGATTATTTTTATACGAGTACTTTATATAGTACATGTTTCTTTATTTGATTATTTAATACTCGTACATTTTTTATTTTTCGTTTTATGTAAACAATCTGCCTTCGGATAGGCATATGTCTTGTAAGGCAGGAGAGTGGTTTCCATATCTAATTGTGGTCCATATAAAAAGTATAAAAAATGAAAAATAAAAATAGCGCCGTTCTGAGAGAACTTTAAGTGCTTCTTAAAGCTGCCAACAAGCCACCCTTTTCTCTAGCACTTCACCATCGTTGCTGGATCTTGTAGTCGAGGATATCCTGGCCATTTCAACGTTTCTTCAGCTGGAAAGTGAAACTGTGCCGTGGAGGTTTTTCGTAAGTGAGTGCGAAGTCATAGGTATTTTACACCCTTAAATGCTGTGAAAAAATGCCTGTGTCATTCGAGGGGAGGAGCACAGCGCGGGGTTACGAATTGACAACCTTCCGCATGGAAGTCCAGTGTGTTACCGCGCGGCCATCCACTTTACTAACTTTATACCCGAATTTATAGTTCAGCGTAAATACTAATTACTTATATTAAAATTACGTAATTTGAATTCAAAAGTTAGACCTCATACACTCAAAACTTTAAAATTAGGTAATGAAATCATGTGACTCATTTATTTAACCCTTCCTTCCCTGTGATGTGTAACTAGTACACATTGCTTCTAAACACTGATATCTCTATAAATAAAATAAATACTGGGTTCAGATTTTAGGTATTCCTCCGTAATACATTTACGCATTGAATGAAAAAATAATATTAATAATAATTAGCACATATCGGCCACATCAGAAATATTTTGTGAAAATCGGGAATAAATTCACCGATACAATAAAACGTGTGCCAGTGTGTGACGTATGTATATTCATTATAAAAAATCGCTATGGGTGAGAAAGCGACGCTATTCACGTCTCACTTTCACTCTACTTCGGTATATGGGAACGCAAGAAATATAATTTCACTTTGCAGTTGTGTTTCTTCCTTCGAGGTATAACATACACAGTGTTAGTCCGTCTCAACTCTCAGTAGCTCTAATGTATCTATTTGGGGTGGTCGCTTCGCCCGTTTTGTGAACGTCGGCCGATGTTTTTTTTCATGTTTTCAAAAATTTAATTTCCTTTTTTGAACACTTTTGACTTCAAATTAAATTAATTTAAGCGTTTGGCTATGAACAATCTTATTTTAAATCGCTCATTTTTACATGTGTATTGAATAATACACAGCACCGGAACGGACAGATGTTTTTAGCACAGGAAGGGAAAGGTTAAAAAAGTTTCAGCAGATTTGTGTGAAATTAAACATTCAATACTAATTTCTTCAGTGAGAGAATAGTAAAGACTTAGTATTTAGTATTCGAATACTTAGGTCGCTTATACTTATTACCTTTCCTCTAGTTCTACCAATATTTATTTAAGGATATCATGCAAATATATACATCTTCGCTCATGGGTGGCGTCGATATTTTTGGTCGGTTGAAATATATTATCACACAGCTATAATCAGGCCAGGTTGTACGCCATACAACGAAAGTGTAATACAATAATAACGCTCCGATAAGGTTTCTTGTGATTATTTCTTATTCTCGCTTGGACTGTGAAGTTCTATAAAAGCCAACAAAATCACAACAATCCCTTAGTCGCTGCCCTGGGGGCTTACGAGAGTAAATCCGACCTACCCTTCCGTTATAAGCACAAGCTCCCGAAGCATTATCTGTTGCCTGACTAGTCCACCTTCAGTATTAGCTGGGAGGACCAAGGTCTAAGTGAATGTGATGGAATACAAGTAGCCTGAACGAGTGGACTTGTTCTTGCTAAATAATAAGTGTAAGAATTGTTATCTAGTTATAAGTAGTATGTAGGTGTTAATTATTTCTAAGATCTCTTATATTAAGATTGAATAAATAAAATAAAATGATATGTTGGAAAATAAGATTAAGTAAGTGGATAAATGATAACATACGAGTATAATTAAGATTAGTCGAGTAATAAATGTGTATATAGGTAAGCTAGCCTTGACAAATGTTTGTACAATAATTTACTTTGTTTAATAAAAAGAAATAAAAACACCTTATTTGCAAAACTAATAAAATAAAATTGATCGCGAAAATAAAATTGACTGAAAATAAAATTGACTGTGGACATAAAATTTACTGTGAAGATAAAATTGAAATTAAAAAAATAATTCATTTCTGCAGTGTAACACAATTTTAAAAACAAAATTAACGTAATTTATTCAGTCGGATTGTTTTAAAAAATGTATAAAACTACAGGGTGACTTTATTGAAAATTTACTTTTTCGTTTCATTCTGTCACCTTTTTATTTATAACCCCCAAACTTTTGGATCTTACAACGTATTATTGAATATTGTAACACAGAGAAACATATTGAGACAATCCTTTTTTGGAGACCTTATCAAAATGTATGATGTTATATGAACAATTCACATAAACGCTATACTATTTCTTCGTCCTCTAGTTTGCTAGACGCTTGACTCCCAAACCGGAGGTTACAGGTAAAATATCCGTTGGAACACAGTTTAAAAAAAAAGGATTCCAGTTTGGTTTTAACAAAAGACCTTTTTAACATCTTTCTGGTTGGTTGGAAAATCTTGCCACGTGGTAATAAGCCCGTTATGTTGTATTGTATACAACGAAAGTCTAAAACAATAAAATAATCCTACAGTCGAACGTATTTTTTTTTAAATAATATATATGATCGAAGTCATAGGTATCCTTATACCCTCAAACACTATGCAAAAAAAGTGCCTCTGTCGTTTAACTGGTTCACTGCCACGAGCGTGTTGACGCGCTCTCCGATTCAGTGCTCGCCAGGCCGGCCATACAAAATGAACGCGTAAACGCGCTCTCCTTTGAGCTTGTCGCAAGCCAATATCAAATCCAATTGTAATAATTTATAAATTATAACACGTAGGGGCATCTATTGAGATTGTCAAGAAATACTTAATATAATATCAAAGTTACAGTCATCTTTCTAAAAGCTTTCACTGACAGTCAATACGTGTCTCTGATACAGGGTTACCGACTACAGTTTTTTGCGTCATAATTGCGATGATTTATAATGACTTCGTTTGTAGTTTTGTTCAATGGTTAATTTTTAACCTTTGTGCGTAATTTTTATAAATTTTTCAAAGTATTTATTTACAAAGTGTGTTTTCATGTATTCTTTGGTTATTGGCGGTAGTTTTGCGGCATAATACGACGTTTATATAGACTTTTTACGGTTTTATTTTAAAGTTAATTTACCTTTTGCGCTTTATTATACATTATACAGATAATTTGTTGATTTTCGTTTACAAAGTATATTATATTCCAATATATTTAGAAGTAAACGTGTTTTCTGTGTCAAGTTGTGAAAACCTTGACATTTTGTGAATATTTAAACTGTGTTTTTCTGAGTGAACGGCAGCTCAAACGCCCCACGGTATATATATTGAGTAAGTTTTCATAATATCCTTTATATCTGTATACAAAAAATATAATTTTTTTAGGTTTTATTTTTGTTGAAAAAATCACGGCCTGCTGGGTACGTCCATACTTATACCTTCCGGCACTTAAAGGGTTAAGGGCAGTAGCACAGCGCGAGATTTGAACCGACGCCATTCCGCATGGAAGTCCAGTGTGTTACCGTGCGGCTATGCACCTCCAAATTATTACTATCGTATATCTAATGAAATGTAAAGTTTTCTTTGTAGTTTGTCTTCCTGCAGTAAATTGTATAGAGAAATGCCTTATCTAATAGCCGCAGCTAGTACCTTCCTATTCTTACACTCTACTGATAACTTTTGTCTCTTATAGACTTTTATCCCTTATTCGATAATTTCGTGCGGTTTGCTTCCCAAATATTTTTTTTAAAACATTTTTCTTGACGAAAAACTTCTAATCTTATAGCCGCCTTCCTTATCTTTCTACCCTTCCACTTAAGCCGTATATCATATATTTATTTTGAAATATTTTTTAATTTGCTAAAATGGGTTTTAATTTAAAATTTTACTGTATAGTGTATGTTACAATATGATGAATTGTAAATTTTATATGGAAATACCTTATTATATAACCGCAGTCGCTACCTTCCAATCTTAACACTATTCTTACAACTTTGCCTCTAATATACATCTATTCTTTATTCGATAATATTTTGTGATTTTCTTACAAAACATTTTTTTTTAAATATATTCAGATACGAGTAAAGAAAAGTTTCTAATCTGACAGCCGCATCCCCCATCTTCCTATCCTCACACTCAAGCTTTCTATATTTATTTTATTTTATAATATTTGTCAATAATAATGGGTTCGTTTCCCGAGTAAGAGCATTCTTATTTAACCTGTAAACGAGTATGAACGCACGGGTGCGTGTGAACCTAACTTATCTCAAGTTAGTAGGAACGCACCGGTGCGTTTTACGTTAACATCCAAGAAAAGTTTAGATTATATCAAAAAAGTTAATTGTATTGATATCTTTGGATAATTTGTCATTACAAATTCCAATTCGCAACACAGTTTTCCCTTTAACCGATTTATAATAATAAAACGAAATGTGTATCATAATTTTTCAACCTCACATAAAAAAAATATTGAAAAACTCACTCCCTAGGTATATATGGTTCCTATATAACTCACTAGCTTAAGGGTTAATATTCTACTGTATGGAGGACGCTATGATGAATTTATTGTAAATGGGAAATATTTTCGACTAAACCGAAATTGTATAAAGAGGCTTGATGTGATAATCAGCCTAAAAGCGTTTTTAAAAAAATAATTAGCAATAAACCCCGTTATACCCAAATAAAACTGGCATCTCACAGACTAGGATATAGAGTTCGTCGTCGTATGTAGATAATGGATAATCGTTGAAGATGTAAGATCAATTTTTATAAAAAAAACGCACCTTTCGATGCCATTTAAAGCGACTTATTCCGTTTTTTTCATGTAACTTCTAGTTTTTGTAATAAAAAAAGGCATAACATATTTCAAAGTTGAATGCCCTGTGAATATTTTAGTATGTTAGTTCATTTGATGAGCGGTAGATGGCTATAATTCTGCTACAAAAAAAGCTCGAGAAACGCAAAAGTTTGCCGACGTGAGATAAATTGCACAATAAAACTGAAAAAAAAGGAAAACGTGGAATGGCAGAAATGAGGATCGTTCCTTACCCCAAAATAACTTCGTATTTTAAGGAAAATTATTTACCTATCTTCTGCACGTTAGTATATACAAAAAAGGTAATGCCAATTTTTAACAGCTTGTAATAAAAAAGGGCAACTTATAAAGCACCGTTTAGAAAGCAAACTATATTCGATGGCACACTACTTGATTACGTAAGATCGCTGACTGCATTGTCGCCATACAGTGTCTATATATTTTTTTGGTTTTTATCAAGTTTTTTCTTTTACGGTAACATTAAAGCATTTTTGAAGTGAAACTTCTATAGGCGCGGTAGGGCTAATTGGCCCGAACGTTACGAAAAGTGAAACGCTCGCCTTCTCCGACTTTAATGGTAATATTTCAAATGATGTTTAATATTTATTTATATTAATATAAATAAATAAATTGAATAAATAATAAATATTAAATATAAATTTATAATTATTAATTACAATATATAAAAAAATATTTAATAATCTGATAAATGAAGAATAAATAAATAAATTTATTTATTTATTAAAAATAAAATGAAATATTATATTGTAATAATAAATGTTAATATTTAATTTAATTTAATTTCATTAATTATATAACATTTAAATAAATGTAATAATAATTAATTGATTATAATTAATAAATTTAATTTATTTAATAAAATATAATTTATTAATAATTAATTAATATTAATTAATAATAATAATAATTATTATTATTAAAAATAAATATTATTAATAAATTATTGATAATGTTAATAATATTAATAATATTAATTAATATTAATGATAAATATTAATAATATTAATATAAATATTATTATTATTAATAATAATTCATTAGTTAATATTGATAATTAATTATAATATTAAAATTAATTAATATTAACAATTTATTATAATATTAATAATATTGATATAAATGTTAATTATAATTAATAATATATAATTAATTAATATTGATAATTAATTATAGTATTTAAATTAATTAATATTCATTAATTTATGATAATAATAATATTAATTAATATAACAAATTAATTCATTATTAATTAATAATAATAATAAATAATTATTAATTAATACAATAATTAATTAATAATAAATGATTATTAATTATTTTTTATTAATAAAAAATTATTAATTATTTTTGATAAATAAATAATCAATTAATTAAATTAATTTATATATCAATTAATTATCAAAATATTTTCTAATCCTAAAATAAAAACGTTAATTGGGAAAAAAGCAATGCATAAAATCAACTTTTCCTAGGAGTTAAGAAGTTTCACTTCTACCGCGCGAGAGTCTCACGAATCTGTTTTTTTTTATTTATTTGTTTCTTGGTGAGTCTCGTAGTACAGGATCCCTTCACCATTCCAACGTCAATTCAATTGAAAAGCGAAGCTGTGCCGTGGAGTTTGTTCTTTTTTAAGTGACTGAGCCTTTGCACACCAGCCAACTCACCGGCCATACCGCTGTACTGGATCCGATGGCACACTGAAGTGAAATAATCGAAGAAGACATCGACATGTTTTGTTGTCTCTCTTTTTGAAAGAATAGAAATGACCGAAGTTATAAGTATACATACGAGTACACCTTCGAATATTAGGCAGAAAAAATGCCCGTGTCATTCGAGAGTAGTAACATAGCGTGGGGTTCGAACCGACGTTCTACCGCTCGGCCACGCACTCCATAAAAGCATTAAACATAAAAAACTTATTTTATTTCAATTTCAAAATTAATTAAAAAAACTGCTTAATAAATTTGGGTTAACGATGGCCAAAAACATTTGCTAAGTCATTCTTAGCAAATGTTTTTGGCCATCGTAAGGAATGAAGTTATATTTACTCTTTTTATCCCACTGGGCCGATTATCGTCCCTAACAAGTGATAGTATGCGAAAAATCGCACGAGGCAGATCATCGGCCTCAAAGTTTTCATTTTTTTATGAAATATGAAAATAACTTATTTTACACTCTACAGGGAGGTCTCCACCAATAAATTAGGTTTTAAAACTAAATTTTAACTGAGATAAAAAATAAATTATAAACTACTGTTAAGTGCTTGGGAGTTTTCGCACATTTTATGCAAAATAGGCTGGGATTAAAAGGGTTAAGCACGTTGGGTAGATGGTCGTGGTCCAGAACCGGGGAGGATGGAAACAGGTAGTGTATCAAGTTTAAGACATAGAAGATGACCACAAAGTTGCAACAGGAAGGACTGATCTCCTACAAGAGAGATGGATCAAATTTAAAGATGTTTAGAGGATGCTCTTTAACTGTTGCATGTAGCATGGCCCAGAACTGAGCTGGATGGTAACAGTCAGTGCACTAAAATTAGAGTGGTGCGAGGAAAATTTATTTAGTTTCGTTTAGATAGCAAACTTTGTTCAACGGGGCTTTAAATCGGGCATTGAATCCACTATCATTACTGTCAGATAAATAAATATTTAGAAAAAAAACTGTGGTTGGAAGGTTGTGCGGTCACTTAATAAGAAACTTTCCTGCATCTGCATATATTCATAAAAACAAATTTGGTAAGAAAACCGCAACAAATTTACCAAGGAAAGATTTCATCGATTTTCAAGAACACTCAAGCCTCGGCCACACAGGAAGGAGCCTCGTTTGATGCTTAGAGCTATGTTGCGAGTCAGACGACATATCCTAGCGAACCAACTTACCGCATACTATCGCAGTGGCCACACTGCACGCTTCGCGCCATATTGCATGACGAGTAGTCATGGAGTGAATCTCCTAACGAATTGACGTGTTGGTTAATTTACAAGATGGCGGAAGTTTTAATGACAGCTGTGTATAAAAGGGAGCCTTTGTGGAACCCATCGAGCAAATTATACAAAAATGTAGCTGTAATAAAATCACTTTGGAATGAAGTTGCACAGAAAGTAAATAAAGATGGTACATTGTAATGAAATTGGTTAGTTGAAAGTGACATCGTGTGTTGACTCAATCGCTCCCAAATGTCAAATGAATTTGTGCGTAGCACTTTGGTGTGGCCATGCATAAAGTCACCTAGTATATGAGTCACGTTAAATCTAGCTTAGCACCTAACGAAACATTTTGGTGTGGCCTCGGCCTTACGTGACCTCATTGGTAAGAAGCTTGTCTCCTAGCCTGAAGGTATGGGTTTGAAGGCTAGATTTTTTTTTAAATGAGTCCAGTCTAGTTTTCACTAAAGGCTTCTTAAAAATATTTCTGGTTAGTTGGAAGAGATTGACACATGGCAATAAGCCCGCTAATTTGCACTGCATACAATGAAAGTTTAATACTATATATTATATATAAAATAAGATAAACTACAAAAATAAACATTTGTATATCTTCCGATGTGTTATATTAAGACATTAAACTTTAGGGGTAGTGTAATGTATACGTGTAGTCTTCATATATTTTGATAATACTTCCTAAAAAGGGTTGTTTCCAAATGGGTCCCAAAGTTGTATACCCCACTCATATATCTAACAGTTCAAGGCAGACAAGGATCGATCAAATTGAAATAATATATTATTCGAAAAAACGAACGTTAATTCGTTAAACACCACAATAAAATTCCTTCTCTCGATTATCCGGGTTTTTCGTTATCCGGATCATTTTCATCGCCATTTAGTCCAAATAATCGAGGTCTTACTGTATATGAATACAATTGGATTAAATTGCGCTATATATGTATAAATCTGATATTCGTTTGTGCCCAATCAGGACTGTGTTAGCATGTAAATTAACAAATGGTAGTAGCAATTATTATTTTATTTTTGTTCAAATTAATGCAATACGAGATGTACAAATATTACTCTTTTCAATAATACTTATAACTAGTTACAACCCGTGAATGGAAGTAAAACAAATTCTACATTTATGAAAATATATATTCATAAATGTTAAATTTGTTTATATATCCTTTATACATCGTCCCCTTTAACATCGGTTCAAAAATTGTTAGCTAGGTATTTAAAATTCGTTCAGTATCACGGACCCACCGAGATTCAAATTTAGAATTACTTTCGGAGAGAATCCAAGTATTCCTCTCTCGCTCTCTTGTATTCAAAATTCAATTCTCGTATTCTTTCTTTGACGACAACCATCGTATGGGTTTTGACCTATTTATACTATGATAAGAACTATTGGGTGTTAACATAAGTTGTGTCCGTTTTTTTCCAAAGTTAAAAATGAGCACCAAAAATAAAAATAAATGGTAAAGTTTATACGTCATTCGAAAGAAAATTTCCTGTTCTACAAGATTTTATGTTTGATTTTACGTTACATATATTATTTTATTTGATTACAAGCCTTCAAAATGGAATGTCGAGTAGATGAAAGTGAGCATTTTCGACACCTCTTTCTGTTCGCGTTCAATCGAGGGAAAAAAGCTGCCAAAGCTGCTAGCGATATTTGCGAAGTGTACGGTGAAGATGTTATGAATGAAAGGACAACTCGTCGATGGTTTAATATCAATAATGACGTCGAGATTGCGGACATGGTTGGAAAAATTCCTAGAGTTACGACTGGATGGTTTTTATCGCACAAGCATTGAAAAACTTGTAGAACGTTGGCAAGAAGTTGTAAATAATGAAGGAGAATACATTATTGACTAATTTGTTGTAATATTTTTTTGTTGTGTCCTCTTGTTCTCTTCATTTGGAAAAAAACGAACACAACTTATGTTAACACCTAATATATTTCTTAAAATATTCAGATGAAGGAAAAAAATTTAATCTAATATTTAGCTTTTATGTTCCAATCCTTACAGTCAAATTATTTCTATTTATTTTGAAATTTTTACGTTTATCAACAATAGTGCAATAAAATGTTAAGTAAAAGAGCCGTTGAAAAAACTGTTATCTGAACGGCGCTATATAAATTGTAATAAAATTATTATTATAACGCTTCTAAAACAAATTATGTATTGTCGATAGAAGTAACCATCTAAGTATGACCCATTGGCGGAGTATACTCAAATTTATTTAAAAATCCTTTAAAAATTGAATAAACAGCTTGACTATACAGCAGCGATTCTCAACCGGTGGTAATTGTAACATCAGTGGTACATAAGGAAAAGGTAAGTGAGAATTTTGACATATATGGAAATAAATAAATGCGTCTTTTTTTATGCGTAAAATAATAAAAAAATATATAAGTTGTGCGATAAATTTCTGAAAATATTGATTTATTCTATACTTTATTGCAAAATCAATCTGGCGGACTTATTGCCATGCGGCAATCTCTTTCAACCAATCAGACAAAAGTAAATAAAACAAGTTATTTTTCACCGATATATAAATTCTTTCGCCGAAATATTCAACGTCTTTCCGATCATATACCGAAATTACTTAAAGGCTTTTCTTTTTTACGTCATCCTTTACTGTCCATGCAGTGAGACTCTGGAACCAGTTACAAATCAATATTAGATTCATTCCGTCTGTAGCATTCTTTATTTATTTAACACTTTTATTGCAAATACAATCTAGCGGACTAATTACCAGGTGGCAATCTCTTTCAGCTTATCAGACAAAAGTAAAGTTCAACCCATCCCTACAAAATCCATGAATATATACGTGATTATACACCCATTAACCCCACAAAGATGAACAATTACCCGAACATTTCTTGTAATATAAAGGGAGATATAATCAAACAAAGGAAAATGAAGGGATGGTGGAGAGGGAAGGAAAAGAAAAATCAGGAATGAAACACGTTATTTTACTGACTAGAAATTAAGAGTTTTTTCTGTCGCTTCTTAAAGCATACCAAGGATGGAGCGAGTCTAGCAATGGTTTGTAACTAGTTTCAGAGTCTCACTGCATGGACAATAAAGACGACGTAAAAAAATTAAATATGTATTCTTTTAAAATTATAATGTTATTAGTTACAAGTACGGCCGTAAGAGGCGCTGCATAATTTAAGTTTGCTCAATAGATGAATTCTAAAACAACCGACTCGTTAACTTTTGAAATAATTGAAATTACCTTCCAATTCTGGACTATTTAATTTTTAATGCCATCTTGCACAACCTATTTGTGTAAAAAACGTTTTTTTTTAATATTGTAATTGATACAAAAACAATACAGAATATAATTAAGAGGTTAACTTAATTTAAGTTTAAAATTAGGTGATACATTGCAGTGTATTAAGACAGTGATATCTCTCCAGCACTCATTAAATGTCATCATTAACTGAAGATATATTTCAGATAGTTCATTTAATATATTTCGGAAATTCTAGGATGAGTCCTGTGACAGCTCACAAATTTGCCGCAATACAACCTTGTAACGACGTTCAGTAATTTTGATTAATTTATTAACTTTAATATAAGCCTCAATTCTAATAAATAGCAAGTTATTTAGGTAAATACATTACATAAGGTTGTATTGGGGCAAATTTGTGAGCTGTCACAGGACTCATCCTAGAATTTCCGAACTATTGCCAGTTATTTTTAATTCAAGATTTTTCATTCTTTTAAATCATGTTATCAATATAGACCACCTCCGCGAAGTAGTTGGTAAGACGTCTTTTCCCCGACCCGGTGGTTGCGAGTTCAAATCCAGCTGGAGTCCAAATTCTTTAAAAAGGATTCCAGTCTGACTTTCACTTTAGGTTACTTTAACATATTTCTTGTTTGCTGGAAGAGATTGCTACATGGTGATTATCCTACAAAGTTTTTTTTTTTTACCTGGCGAGTTTATTACTATGTTGCAATCTCTTCCAACCAATCAGAAATATGTTTTTATAGGTCCTAAGTGAAAACCAGACTGGAATCCTATTTTAAAAAATCTGGGTTCCACCGGGGAACGAACCCGCAACCTCCGGATCGGGAGACAAGTGTCTTACCACCAAGCCACGGAGGTCGTCAGGTTGTACAGGATACAAAAAAAAGTGTTATAAATTATTCGCTCGAGCGTTGCTTTAGTTATTATAACTCATTTGTTTTAATAATAGTGGATTCGAGTCTCGGGCTAGAACACTTTTGTAAAGAGTTTGCTTTATAAACGGCGATTTATAAAACTGTCCTTTCAAAAAAAATTTAAAATTTGAAAGAAGACACAAAATCAGTTGGTTGGAAGAGATTGCTACATTGACATAAGCCCACCATGTTGTACCGTATACACCAAAAGTATAAATCAATACAATATTGACGCAATTTGTATACAAATATCAAATACATTATTTTTTAATAAATATTTAAAAAAACCAAATAACATATTCTTTACATTCCCTTTTAAACCTTTAAATATTTTTTATACTAATATTTTCCAATTTTTGTTTCAATGGTGCGTGTTAGTTAAAAGTTTGCGAAACGCTGCCGTAGGACTTGTTTAAATTACTGAAAAAAAATGATTTGATTTTGAATAAACAGGCAATCAAACACAGAGTTTTTTGGCTATTTCAAACAATTCTTACGAAAAACTGATAAATGTGAAATTAACTAGTTTATTTAACCAAACATTAACAAGCTCTGATATATATATAGTTAACTGTTTTATTTAACCGAACATTAACAAGCTCTGATATATAGTTAACTGTTTTATTTAACCAAGGATTAACGAACACTGATTAGCGAGCTGTTCTGTTTACAAACACAATTTGGCGCTATTTTACATATTGCGGAAATTTCAGCGCGAGAACCTTCTGTATAGATCCTTCTACCACGACGCTTAGAGGGAAACTGAGGGAAAAGTATACGTGCAAGGATGTGCCGAATTTCCTCGTCGTAACTAAACATCTTTTGTAGGTCAGTTAAAATTTAATGTTATTCATTGCAGTATATACTTTTTTGTGTCATTTTTTAAGCGTCCTAAATTAAGGGAGCTTTCTTAATGAGAATTAACTTTTTATTATTTATTATTTATTACACATGACAAGAAATATACACAATTCGTGAAAAAAAACAACAGGTAATTTGATTTGGGCATACAATTTTAATTGATCTGGGTTTGTTGCCTTTCATTTGTCGTATCTTCAGTATACTAGGCTTTTGCCTGTATCTCACTGAGGATATTTAGCATGAAAAAATAAATCGATACTTTTTCCGATTTTTGATTACACAAAAACAAAACCCCGTTCCACGCTTTCATTTACCTGACAAACAGTGACACTCAACTACAACTGGAAACATCTTGCGAAATTCAACTCCTCACACATCATCACTCCAGAAAGATCAAAAATATTCATCCCACAATATACCGCACACAATCATAAGAATAAAAATTAAAATTAAAACAAAAAAATACAATTACAACCAAAATTAAAACAACAAGAAGAAACCTACACTCACGAGCTCACACAATTCCTTTCCACTCGTCATTCATACTGAAAGCCCAATTACTCAAAATCCTGTCGCAGTAACAACCACGCTCCGATCGACTGTCTAAATGGTTTTCCTACCTTTACCCTTATTGAAGTCGGCACGCCATTGTATGTAATGGGAGCCAAATAAGCATATTGCCTTTGGGCAAAAGATGTTTTAACTCTAGGGATGGTGAACATTTCATCAGTTGCCATGCGTGTCATGTGTCTCTGTTAAGTCTGCATCTTCCCTTCCTCTCGATGGTAGTGCCAGAGAATGGATTTGAGATGTAAATTGGCTATGTTCAGGACCTGATACTCTCTGAAAAGCTCCGCCATGGGATACCGATATGCATAATTAATACTTGTGTTTTATGACATACTCTTTTCAAAAATAAGTTTATTTCAGATTATTTTATACGAGAAGTATCAAAACTGTAATATATTTATTCTTAAATGGAGTTGTTTGTTGAACATAAATTAGAATGTAGTATTGCATCATTATACGCTGAAATCAGAACATGTATAAGAGTGAATGGTACCTTGACTGAATTGTTTGATATTTCGAAAGGGGTAAATCAAGGATGCGTTATGTCACCCTGGTTGTTTAATATTTATATAAATTTATGTGTAAAAGAACTAGAGAGATAAAGTAGTATCGAACAGATGTCAAATTGGAACGTATGTGGATTACTCATGCAGATAATTGCAAAGTTTGATTGTGCGATAAGAAAGATCTGAGAATGAATGTTAATGATCTGAGAATGAAGTAAATTGTGCGATAAGAAAGATCTGAGAATGAATGTTAATTGAATGTTAATGATCTGAGAATGAAGTAAATTGTGCGATAAGAAAGATCTGAGAATGAATGTAAATTGAATGTTAATGATCTGAGAATGAAGTAAATTGTGTGATAAGAAAGATCTGAGAATGAATGTTAATGATCTAAGAATGAAGTTAATTGTGCGATAAGAAAGATCTGAGAATGAATGTTACAAAATCCAAAGTAATGGCAGAAAAAAATGTGAAAGGCAAAGTAAATACGTTATCACATATGGGGGTAAAATTAAATATTATGCAATTTGAGGAATAATGATATTTGGGTAGTATATTCTCAGGTAGAGAGATGCATGTTGGGATATACTAAAAGAGACCGTAAACAAAACACCTGGATTCGCAATATAACAAAGGTAGAAGACGTTCTAAAGGCGTGCAAGAAAATGAAGTAACAATAGGCAGGACACGTAGCCAGAATGTCAGACTCACGATGGAAATCCGAAATAGTCCAATGGTACCCAAGAGGCATAAACAGGCTCAGGAGAAGATTGAAGGTATGCTGGATAGATGGAATCAGGAAGCATGGCAGCATCACATGGCATCAACAAGCAAAAAAGTGAACAATTTGGAGTCAAATTGGAGACACCTTCTACCAGTAGTGGATCGACCCTGGTTTACAATGATGATGACGATTCTCAGGTGATGAAAGGGTTAAGAAGGATATCGGACGCCTTGCAGCGGTAGGAAACAAAGTCAATCGGGCAATTAAATACGAGTATATATGGTATACTCGAAACTGATAGTATCAAATTCTACCGAGATGATAGTTTGGAATTGCATTTTGGCATCACTTTTGATGTATGGGAGTGAAACGTGGACGTGGAAAAAGACTGAGAGGAGTCGAATAATACTGTAGAGATGCGGTTAATGTGAAGAATATATGGAGTGTCAATGTGTGTCATAATACGGAATTAAGTGATAAGGGATGAATGTGAACTTAAGGCAGATGTATTAAGTAAGGTGGAGAAGAGAAGGTTTGGACATTTAGAACGAATAATTGAAGAAACACTTACAAATGTGAGTAAATAGTGTGGAAAGACCAAAAAAGACCAGACGTCGGTTCTTGTATTCCTCGGCGTCGTAATTACGAATTCTGTGATGGCAATCTAAGCCATCCAATCTCTCTCTCCCTCGCACCATCCCAACTCACTGTCTGCGAAGACTGTTGGGGTCAGCTCTCCTCGTCCTCAGGTTGTATGCTCTTCTGTCCCGGACTACGTTCCCCAGGCCGTGCCTCTGCATCAGGTTATCTTTTTGCACCACCCATAAATTATTTGGTCTTCCTCTGGTTGTTATTCGAGGAAGATCCACGGAGATTGCCTGGTTCACAATGTGATCGGGTGCTCTGCGTCCAACGTGGCTATGCCATCTCAATCGCCTCTCCTCCATCTTGCTGTTGATGTCTGTAACACCCAGGCTTAATATGCCAGGGAAATTATCAAGAATCTCTACATCTTGTTTCAAGGCTGTGTTGCAGGAAGGTGGGAGACGTCCGTCTCTGAAGCTGGTCCCCGGCAAAAGCATCACTTGTATGTTACCCCCGCCACCGATGAGTGGGTCTAAAAAAATTATATATTAGCTCTCTCACTGGCCGGATCACAATGGAACATTTCCTTTTCATCATTCAAACGACAAACAAATCTTTTTAGGAATTTGTATGCGATTCCGATTAAAAGTCATCATACCCATTTTTTTAACAATGGCCCTTTTAAAAATAAGCATTTGAAAGAGACTAGGTGAGGATTTATTGAATGGATTCATCATAATACATATAAGATTCATCATAAGACAGAGTTAATGAAGTATTGATTGAAGGCGAACAGAAGGAGGTGTCGAAAATGCTCACTTTCAATCTACTTGACATTTCATTTTGAAGGCTTGTAATCAAATAAAATAATACATGTAACGTAAAAGCAAACACAATATCTTGTAGAGCAAAAAAAATGCTTTCGAATGACGTATAACCTTTACCATTTTGTTTTACTTTTGGTGCTCATTTTTAAATTGGAAAAAAAACGGACACAACTTATGTTAACACCTAATACATATATTTACAATAAAGTGTCTTCATAAATAAATATATAGCGATAATAATAATCGGGTCTTGACTAAATTTAACACACCTTTTTTCCCTGACGATTTAAACTCCATTCCTTCCTTGAATGTCCTACTCAGCATCCATTGTCTTATCACTTAATCTCCTCAACGCTTCAGTTTCCACTGCATTTATTCTAAAGTACAGCGGTAATGCTGCTAGAAATTTTGCTCCGAAAATTGTTCTTGTGTGAAAATTCATATCGCATTAGTTTAGATGCAAACTTACAAAAATATACTCGTAAAATATACAAATATTTAAAAATAAGTACAAAAAACCATATGTGCGAGTTCAAACCCAGATCCTTTTAAAAAGAATTCCAGTCTAGTTTTCAATTAAGGTATTTAGTTGGAAGAAACTGCCACATGGCAATTATCCCGCCAGATTGCACTGTACACGACGAAAGTGTAAAACAATACAATACCTTCTCATACAACTTCTACAATTACTCAGTCATTCTACGTTTCTTTCCTTTAAAATATCTATCACTTGATCCAATCATGCTGTCCTTGGTCGTCCTTTTACACGCCCTCCACTTACATTTGCACTATAAATATTATTTTTTTTTTAATGTATTTTTGTGTTGTTTTTTTCCCGTGCTGAAGAAGGAGAAGACGACCTCCGTGGCCTAGTGGTAAGACACTTGTCTGCCGATCCGGAGGTTGCGGGTTCGATCCCCGCTGGAACCTAGATTTTTTTAATCGGATTCCAGTCTGATTAACACTTAGAGCCTATAAAAACACATTTCTGGTTGGTTGGAAGAGATTGCCACATGGCAATAAACTCGCCATTAAAAAAAAAAAAAGAAGATTTGTGAAGGTACATCTGTCTGATTCCGTCTTTTATATTTTGTTTTTCAATGATTTGTCTTATATGTTTGTATATTTTGTGTAGTGCGGGCTGTGCGCCTGTGGACGGCCCCGTATTGTGTTGGTAAACGATTTGATACCTGTTTTTTTCCGATCGTTTTCGTTGTAATTTGAAATATTTTTCTATATATTCTGTCCTACTTAATGCGTTGAGCACTCATTACTGACTCTTTAATTTTTGTTATAAGGTACATTGTATCGTTAATTTATATAAATAAAAATATATTTCCTTTTTAATATATCTATTTTGTAAGTCTTTCTTTACTCATTCGTTCCACTTGCCCAAACTATCTCAGTGTGCTATTTTTCATCTTATTTAACGAACGCGGTTATCATACCAAATATTTTTTTGAACATATGTAGATGCGAGGAAGTACCAAATATAATGGCCGCATCCACTACCTTCCTATCCTTACACTACACTTATGTGTATATTATTTATAGTTAAGGCATTAACATTGTAGAGGTTAAAATACATTATAATTTGTTTTATCAAACACTGTTTATTCCACTTTTTGTAACGGTATAACCCTACCGGTTTCAAAGCTTTCACCTCATCTTCAGGGGAGTCTTGTTTAAGCTTCCCTGATGATGAAGTGAACACCTTGAAACCGGTAGGGTTATACCGTTACAAAAAGTGGAATAAACAGTGTTTGATCAAACAAATTATACTTATGTGTATATTTATTTCTTTATACGACAGACATCAACAGCAAGATGGAGGAGAGGCGATTGAGATGGTATGGGCACGTTGGACGCAGAGCACCCGATCACATTGTGAACCAGACAATCTCCATGTTAGAGTATCTTCCTCGAATAACAACCAGAGGAAGACCAAATAATTCATGGGTGGTGCAAAAAGATAACCTGATGCAGAGGCACGGCCTGGGGGACGTAGTCCGGGACAGAAGAGCATACAACCTGAGGACGAAGAGAGCTGACCCCAACAGTCTTCGCAGACAGTGAATTGGGATGGAGGCAGGGAGAGGAAGATATCTATTTTGTAACATCTTAAATCTGACAGTTGTAGTAAGTTCAAACCCTGAATCAGAGTGCACTTCAGGAGAGTCAGCTTTCTATTATACGAGTAGAAAGTCAGCTTTTTATTATTATTAAAGTGGTGGATTTTTTTATGCTTTTGACTTTTCTATAAAGGTACTCGTATGTTTTTTTATTATTTTTCTTGTGTTTTATAAAACCTTCCTGCCTTAGGAGGTGCATACACCTAGTGAAGCAGAGGCGTGGTTTGTATTATCTATTTCCTTAAAAAAAAAAAGCTTAAGTATAAATCAATTAAAGAAATTAACATCCCTTAAGATACTTCGGCCAAAATGAATATCGATCTACACAAATGCCAAAAAAAAAAAACACTGTGTTAAGGCACTTAAAAAAATTAATGAGTTTTTTTATTTGATTTATGGATCTGTATTTCCTTTAATTAAAACCGTACATTAATTTATCCCAGGTAACTTAAATTCATTTCGTGGTATACCTGTGTTTAATTTATTGACCATACTTATTTTTCGACTTTTTTCATGACTTGGGTATACATAGTTTGTATTGGAATATCAGACAATTTCACTGTTGAAAGAATGGTTGAACCGTGTTTTTTTATTTTAATTAATTTATTTATTTATTATTACACATGACAAGAACTATACATAATTTGTGAAAAAACAACAGGTAATTTAATTTGGACATACAATTTTAATTAATCTTGGTTTGTTTCCTTTCATTTGTCGTATCCCCAGTAAACTAGGCTTTTGCCTGTATCTCACTGAGGATATTTAGCATGAAAAAATAAATCGATACTTCTTTCCGATTTTTGATTACACAAAAACAAAACCCCGTTGCACGTTCTCATCAACCTGACAAACAGTGACACTCAATTACAACTGGAAACATCATGCGAAATTAAACTCCTCACACATCATCACTCCAGAAAGATCAAAAATATTTATCCCACAATATACCGCACACAATCATAAGAATAAAAACATTCAGAAACACAAAAAAAAAAACAAAATTTAAAACAAGAAGAAACCCACACTCACGAGCCCACACAAATCTTTTCATTCATCCTGAAAGTCCAAGTACTCAAAATCCTGTCGCAATAACAACCACGCTCCGGTCGACTGTCTAAATGGTTTTCCTGCCTTTATCTATATTGTATATCTATATTGTATGTCTTAGATGTGATGTATTTATCTCGTGCTCAAATATGCACTGTTTATATATTATGAAAGAATTTATTAATTTGTTCTGCGTGTTCAAATCATCTCAGAGTGATCTTCTTCATCTTACTCAACGCCTTAAATTCACACTATACCATCGAGAGGAAGGGAAGATGCAGACTCAACAAACACATGACACGCATGGCAGCTGATCAAATGTTCAACATCCCTAGAGTTAAAACATATTTTGCCCAAAGGCAATATGCCTATTTAGCTTCCATGACATACGATGGGGTGCCGAATTCAATAAAGGCAAAAGTTGTTATTGCGACAGGAATTTAAATACTACGACTTGTAAGAGGAATGACTTGTAGCAAAGCTTTGTGTGAGCTCTTAAGTGTGGTGTTTTTTGTTATTTTTTTATGATTATCTGCGGTATATTGTGGGATGAACGTCTGTCTGGAGTGATGAGTTTGATTTCACGTGATGTATACACTGTTTGTCAGGTTGATGAGAATGGGACACGGGGTTTTTTATAATCAAAAATCGGAAAGAAGTATCGATTTATTTTTTCATGCTATATATCCTCAGTGAGAAAAAGGCAAATGTCTAGTTTACTGGGGACATGACAAATGAAAGGCAACAACCCCAGATCCATTAAAATTGTGTGCCCAAATTAAATTACCTGTTGTTGTTCACTTTATAAAATTTATGAATATATGCACAATAAAAGTAAATGTGAGATAACATTAATCAAAGAAAAAGGAAAGGATGGTGGAGAGGAAATAAATATCAGGATGGAAACACGATATATAATATAACTTCAAGAAATTAAGAATTTTTCAGCATACCGGACATAGTCTAGTTTAGGACATTAAAGGGCGACGAAAAGAAAGAAAAGCGATGAACTTGTAAGACCAATAAACAATCTTTGTCTGAGCGTACCGCTAGTCCAATATTGGAAAAGTGCTGAAAATTTTCGATAAGATAAGAGAGGATGGTGAGAAAATCAAGGATATTATGAAACAGAGATATTATGTGGACTAGGCGTCTATTTCACACGTTCAACCAGTTCAGCTCTATTTGGTTTTAAATGATGTGACTAAGGTTAAACATTTATGCAAATATCTTATGCAAATATTTTGAAGACGTTTTAATTTGTCCAGCTGTTACTCCGTAATATCTTAATAACAGACGCATACTCCGAAATCGGAAAGAGTAGAGATTAGACGAGTAAAATTAAGGTTTTAGTAGGTAGGAATCTTTGCAACACTTTAAGGGAATGAAGGCTGAAGAAGACCCTTCGGTTTATCTCATCTATTTGATCTCGCCATGACAGAGATTTTGTTCAATGTGTATGATCTAGTAATGTTGAATGGATTTACTTTCCCCCTTTACATTTTCTATCATCATGATTTTGAATTTAGCTAAATTTATTATGTTTGTTAACGAATCTACTGGCATAAATGATAAACGGTATCTATGATAGATAAAATCTATACAGCTAAATTTGTTATGTTCATTACGGATACAGCTTAATTTATTATATTCGTTAATGAATCTCCTGGCATAAAGGAATAAACAGTGTCTAAGATAGATACAATCGATACAGCTTAATTTGTTACGTTCGTTATGGATAAAGCTAAATTTACTACGTTAAACGGATACAGCTAAATTTATTAGGTTTGTTAGTTAATCTACTGACATAAATGATAAACAGTATGTAAGATGGATAAAATCGATACAGCTAAATTTGTTAAGTTCGTTATGGATATAGCTAAATTTACTATGTTAAATAGATACAGCTAAATTAATTATGTTCGTTAATAAATCTACTGGCATAAATGATAAACAGTATCATAGATAGATACAATCGATACATCTAAATTTTTTATGTTCGTTATGGATATAGCTAAATTTATTGTGTTAAATGAATTTAGCTAAATTTATTATATTCGTTAATGAATCTACTGGCATAAATGATAAACGGTATCTAAAATAGATAAAATCTATACAGCTAAATTTGTTATATTCATTATGGATACAGCTTAATTTATTATATTCGTTAATGAATCTACTGGCATAAAGGATAAATAGTATCTAAGATAGATACAATCGATACAGCTAAATTTGTTACGTTCGTTATGGATAAAGCTAAATTTACTACGTTAAATGGATACAGCTAAATTTATTAGGTTTGTTAGTTAATCTACTGACATAAATGATAAACAGTATGTAAGATGGATAAATTCGATACAGCTAAATTTGTTACGTTCGTTATGGATATAGCTAAATTTACTATGTTAAATAGATACAGCTAAATTAATTGTGTTCGTTAATAAATCTACTGGCATAAATGATAAACGGTATCTAAAATAGATAAAATCTATACAGCTAAATTTGTTATGTTCATTATGGATACAGCTTAATTTATTATATTCGTTAATGAATCTACTGGCATAAAGGATAAATAGTATCTAAGATAGATACAATCGATACATCTAAATTTGTTATGTTCGTTATGGATATAGCTAAATTTATTATGTTAAATGAATAAAGCTAAATTTATTATGTTCGTTAATAAATCTACTGGCATAAATGATAAACACTATCTTAGATAGATAAAGTCGATACAGCAAATTTTGTTATGTTCGTTATGGATAAAGCTAAGTTAATTATGTTAAATTGATATACAATAGCTAAATTTATTATGTTAAATGAATTGAGCTAAATTTATTATGTTCGTTAATGAATCTACTGGCATAAATGATAAACACTATCTTAGATAGATAAATCTACTGACATAAATGATGAACAGTATTTAAGATAGATAAAATCGATACGGCTAAATTTGGTAAGTTCGTTATGGATATAGCTAAATTTATTATGTTAAATGAATAAAGCTAAATATATTTTGTTCGTTAATGAATCTACTGGCATACATGATAAACACTATCTTAGATAATAGATAAAATCGATACAGCTAAATTTGTTATGTTCGTTATGGATATAGCTAAATTAACTATGTTACATGGATATAGCTAAATTTATTATGTTCGTTAATAAATCTACTGACATAAGTGATAAACAGTATTTAATATAGATAAAATCGATACGGTTAAATTTGTTAAGTTCGTTATGGGTATAGCTAAATTTATTATGTTAAATGAATAAAGCTAAATTTATTTTGTTCGTTAATGAATCTACTGACATAAATGATAATCACTATCTTAGATAATAGATAAAATCGATACAGCTAAATTTGTTATGATCGTTATGGATATAGCCTAAATAATTATGTTAAATTCATATACAATAGCAAAATTTATTATGTTTGTTAATAAATCTAGTGGCATAAATGATAAACGGTATTTAAGATAAATAAATTCAGATGATAAATGATTTGAGAATATAATCAGTCTTGATATGAATCTGCAAGAAATCGAACCTGGAGCTTCCGTTTGCTTAGCTTGAATGATAACCATTATAATACGCTCACCGAATTAAGCTTATCTAAAATAAAACAGTGCATCTCATTTCTTTTGTGAAACGGAAAGTATTTTATTTTTTACTTAAATTTCCGGACTTTTGAACTCCTACACCTCACAAGTACCTCAAAGGACCTGTCATGCATTTTGTACGCTCTAATTATCCTTTTAAGTTTTCCAGCCCTTCCCAAAGGGTGTGACCTATATCCAAAGAATGTATATAAGTTATATCTTTCATTACTTTGCTAGTGAATTTGTAAAATCTTGACTGCGGCACATTTTACTGAACTGAGAGAACATTCCCTTATGTAAATATATACACTTACACATCACGCCGTGTCCTTTGTGAGAAAGGCAGAGAAAACAGATCTCTTAATTTTTTATTCATGCACAAAACTTTTGGCTTCTCCATATTCATACATCTCGTCATTCACAATCTTCTATTATTTATATTTCTCATTTTACCTTCTTCCAAAATCTGGTCCATTTGGTCCAGCTACGTTTTCCTCGATGTCCCTCTTCCTTAATTCCTTTCCACTTTTGACTTGTATATTAGCATAGTCATTCTTTCGTCATTCATTATCTCTACATGTCCAAACCATCTTGTGGCTCCTTGTTTCGTCTTACTTAAAATATTTAAATTTGAAAATATTTCCCAGTTCACCGCTGTTTTTTTTTAACATCATCATTTACTGTCCATGTGTAGTTGCCTACTCCAACGTCAATCTTGAACCGTTCTTCCACGTCACTACCTCCCGCAAATGCCACAGACATGTGGACTCTGCTGAGCCGTCTGGCCATGCTGACGCATGTTCGCAGCATGCAGACTGTTTCTCACAAGTCTAGACGCTGGGACGCCATCAACCCGAGAACATACGGCTCTCCACCCCTCACGGTCCCGAGCCACCTGCTCCCAGATCTCAGGCGCCCCGCACAAAGTAAGCGACTCACGCAGACTGTCCTTATAGCACTTCCTCTGCCCACCACTTTACTTGCCCACCACTTTCCCGTACAAGACACCTTTTGGAAGTCTATAATCGCCCATGCGTGTCACATGCACGGTCCACCGCAATTTTGCCTTTACAACCATACCCTCTATAAGTTTACAGTTGGAGCGTTGCAGGACCGAAGCAGTTGTGACATGATCACTTTTCCTTTTTTTCTTCCCCATCTCTATTTTAAACTTTATTAAATTAACACTTCCCGTTATTTATGCAATTTTCTCTTTCAGTGACAATGTTTTATTTATCTATTTGTTTGAACTATTTATTTGACTACAAAAATTATAATGTTTATTTACTGCAGAATTTCAGTACGTGACGAGCCAATTGAACAAACAACCCAGTTCAGATATCTCGGCAGTGAACTGCTCAGCTCTCATGACCTCCCCAGAGAAGTAAGGCCTCAGGTAGACAAAGCTGCAGTTGTGGCGGGCTGCCTGAGAGATGTCATATGGAGGAATAAAGATATAAGAACGGATAGCAAGGTACGCATTTATAAGACCTGTGTGCGACCTATCCTCACATATGGCATCGAAGCGAGGGTGGACACTGTCAGAACAAAAAGCATGCTAAGGACAACGGAAATGAAAACACCACAATCCGAGAGGTCTGTGAGGTCCAAGATGTGGTCAGATGGGGACGACAGCGTCGACGATACTGGTATCAACATGTACAGAGAATGAATTTCACAATAATTCCATCCATAGCTCTGCATGGGGTGCCGGATGAACGGCGTCCACAAGGGAGACCCCTGAAACGATGGAGAGATAGCTGGAGCTCAGCATCACAGGAGGACAATCCTGCAGTAAGACTTTGCGTAAGGAACACCACAATCCGAGAGTCCTGTGAGGTCCATGATGTTGTCAGATGAGGACGACAGCGTTGACGATACTGGTACCAACATGTACAGAGAATGAATTCCACGATAATTCTATACATAGCTCTGCATGGGGTGCCGGATGGACGGCGTCCACCAGGGAGACCACCGAAACGATGGAGAGATAGCTGGAGCTCAACATCACAGGAGGACAATCCTGCAGTAAGACTTTGCGTAAGGAACACCACAATCCGAGAATCCTGTGAGGTCCAAGATGTGGTCAGATGAGGACGACAGCGTCGACGATACTGGTACCAACATGTACAGAGAATGAATTCCACGATAATTCTATACATAGCTCTGCATGGGGTGCCGGATGGACGGCGTCGGCCAGGGAGACCCCCGAAACGATGGAGAGATAGCTGGAGCTCAGCATCACAGGAGGACAATCCTGCAGAAACAGACTCTTGGTCTATAGAAAGTTTAAGAAGAAGAAGAAATATTTTTAAACAAAACCCTGTATTATAAACAATATTAAATTATCGCGTCCCATTATCTGTGCAATTTTCTCTTTCATTAACAAAATCATTGTTTGCAAAATTAACAAATTGTATGGTGTCGAGATCAGATTTTACTCCTGATATATATGCAACAGTTATCGCACTGCTGCATTGTGCGCGTATTCTCTTGAGAGGAAATCAGGCGCAGAGCGATGTAAAATATGTAATATCATACAATAGTTTCGTGCATGCATTCATACAGTGGCGTAGTGAAAGTTTTCTGTATTTGGGGGAAAAATACAAAATTAGTGAAAAAACACAAAATCAGTGAAAAAACAAACTCAGGGAAAATACACAAAAACGACGACTTCCGTAGCTCAAGTAGCAAGACGCCTTTCTTTCAGCCTAGATATTGTGGGTTTCCGCTGGAGTCCAGTTAAAAAAATACTTTTTCAGCCTGGTTATTTAAGACTTCATAAACATATTTCTGCTTGGTTGAAGGAGATTCTTATATGAAAATAACCCCACATGGTTGTACTTTTGAAAAACCGTTCGTACATGTTTTACCTGTTGTGTAACATAGAAGTCAAGTCGTAGTGTACCATAAACACACAAAATATAAGTTATAACCGATCAGTGTTCAAGTTCGCCGACAGGTCTTAACAAGCAACTATAAGCAGGTGAGCGTGTCGCGCATTGTCGGGAAATCCAGTAAACATAGACGACAACCTCCGTGGCCTAGTTGGAAAGACGCTTACCACCCAATCCGGAGGTTGCGAGTTCAATTCCCTTTAGAGCCCAGAGTTTTTTAAAAAGGATTCCAGTCTGGATTTTACTACATACCTCTTTTGAACATCTTTCTGGTTAGTTGAAAGATATTTCCACAAGGCAATAAGTCCACCAAGTTTTATTGTATATAACAAATTTGTGGAATTCGGGCGTTTTTTTCAGACTAAATAAAAAATTTAAAAAAAGTTTTTTTACTATGAATTATTTTTGAGTTTGTTAATTGATAATTAGAGAATGTATCAAAAAAATTTAAAAAAAAAAGGAAAATTCAAGATGTTATCAGCTGTTACATCTTGCTGTTAAAAAGGGGGTGAGCTGGTCGACATGATTGGAACACTTTTGTAAATTTGAAATAAAAATCATACACAATTTCTTGATCAAAAATAATGTTGTTATTGTTGGTACCAAAAAAAAAAACAAAACATGGCGGCTGTCTGAAAAAAATTCAATTTTTTACACTTTTTTTAAATAAATTTTTTTTTAAATAAAATAGTTTTGCAAGGTAGGAACAATATATTATAAATATTTATTGAAACTTAATACCAAATTTGAACGTTAATGCCTTAACTATAAACGACATAAAAATAGTTTTGCAGGTAGGAACGATATAAAAATATTGATTAAAGTTGCATACTCAATTTGAAGGTAATCAGTTGAATAAAACTTGAGATATCATGTCGACCAGGTTGAAAAGAGTAGTTGCGAGAAAAACGCGTTTAAAGTTTAGAGATTATTGTCCGAGTCATTCCGGTGCGGTGTAATTGCTGCCTCATTTATAGCTATAACTCCGTAAATATTAAGAATTTTGTAATTTCCTTTTTTAGAGCATATTCTTAACAGTTTAAACTTTAAGAATATGCAAGAAATAATGATTTATTGAAATTTCTACATGTGCCAATCAAATGCTCTTCTCACTAAAAAGAACGTAAATAGACAACACAATAGAAAGATTCATTACTTATATTTACTTAGATAAAGCGATTTTTTTAATCCTTAACAAAAATCCGAATTCCTCAAGATAATTCGGACTCAGGAAAATGTGGTATTGATTTCCATTTCGTTAACCCTTACAGGCACAGGTAAACTTCACTTATTTTTGCTCAGGTTGCACAATAAATAAAAAGTCTAGCTTCCCATTATTTTTTTTAATGTGTTTAAAAAATGATACATACAAATGCTAAATTAATATATTTCCACTTCCTCGGAAGGTCAAGGAACTCCTGGTGAGGTGGTACAACTTATGTACCACTAGTCCATATTTCCACTGGTACTTCTAATGTACCACTAAATAATGCCGAAATACATCCAAGTAAAATTAATTTTTAACTTAAATATAAATTTACCACAATTACTGAAGTCAATTTTATCACAACACAACTATTTTTTATTAAAATTTAATACAAATATATAACGTTTTCTTTAATTCGCACAAGTCGGCACACCAAGGACAACTAACTGTCAGTAATATAAGAAGCTAAATGAATTTGAACAGGACCAGACCTGCAGCTGTGCGGATATGAGTCATAAGTATTATATTATACGAAGTGGTACATAATCTGAGCGTTCGTGCAGCAATAGGGAGAGGTTTAATAAGTGGTACATTGCGTGTACCATTGTGCAGTACTGCGTCAAAAAAAGGTGGTACATAACGTGGACCACTAAGCCACTAAGAGTTAAGTGTTAATATCAACTATGAGAATGCAATTTTTTAAGTAAATTAATCTTCAAACCATATGCTGCACTTTTTAAAGCCCCCTTTACATAGACATCGTATTATTTCTATTGAAATTTACCTTAAAAATGTTTGAAACTACCAAACTGCAGCACAACTGCATTGTGCTGCAGTTTGGTAGCAGCTATCAGACGCAAAGATATTTAATTTATTTAGCGGTTTCAATGCCTGCCCACGGATTTTACTGCTATGCAGTGAGCTGCGCCGTACAGCTTCAATTCCTAAGAGATTTATGTTAATTTTTAAAGTATATGAAATTAAAAACATACTTGTCTATTTTATAGTAAAAAAACCATTTAAATACATACATAGAGACCATCGCGACGTTTACCTGTCGGGGTAAGCAGAGAAGACGGAGGGATAGACAAAAATAACTCGATCAATATCCATTATTTTCCTTAAAATTACATAGAACTAATTATTGAGTTACCAGAGATTGTGAAATATAACACTTAAAACAGTTTTTATTAATAAAAATCCAAATTTAAAATATGACATTTATTCAGGGTTGTCTCACGCTCATATTTACACTAGACCAATATAAAAAATATTTCACAACACATCAAGAAACAACGAAGAAATATGTACGAGTACTCAGTTTTTGTTCACTATTGTACTTAAAATAGTCCGATTTCGATATAAAATAAAGAAAAAATACGCAAAAGCACTCAAAATATAACAATAGTATAGTTTCCCAGCGAAGAAAAAAGAATAACTAACAAAAAAAACTTGAAAAAAAACCAACATACGAAAATACTAAGATTGTAAACTTTCTAAACAAAGAACTTAGAGTTTGAACTAGAATTTTAAAAAGAGGCAGCCTTGAACTTTGACGTCTACAGCTGTCAAATGGAACTGTGTTCGAAATATGTCGATAAGTGATTCAAAGAGGATTTGAAAAAATATAAAATGTTTGTATATATTATGATTTCGATAGATTTCAGTGCGTGTGTTGATTTATAAATTTGTCAATAATATTTAGCCTTATCTCTCCGAAAATTTTCAGCGTTTTCCCGATCACGCACTGCGCTACACTCAGTTAGATATTGTTTATTGGCCTTCCCAGTTCACTTGGCCTTCGTTTTTTACGTCGTCCTTTACTGTCCATGCAGTGATACTCTGGAACCAGTAACAAACCAATGTTAGACACACTCCATCCTTGGCATGCTTTAAGAAGCGACTGAAAAAACTCTTCAGTCAAGTTAGTAATATACCGTTTCATTCCTGATTTCTTTTTCTCTCCCCCATCCCTTAATTTTTCTTTGATTGATGCTATCTCACTCTTCCTTTATTGTACACGTGTTCATAAATTTAATAAAGATAAATAATCCTTTGATTTTTTTTGCAACCATGTGACTTTCTTTATTCACTTACATTTTCCTGGTTGGTTGGACGATATTGTCGTTTGAATAAAATAAATAAAAAAATACAATAAGTAAATGATGTGTCCTTCGGATAAAGCGCATTTTCTGAAGTGAAAAGAAAAACCACCTAACGACTAGATGGAGCTCACGGAAAAGATGGCACCTTGAGACCATCTGCTTTAAACTTCTTGGATAGCACTGAATAGATTCCGATTAAGGTTGACCAGAGCTGATGCACAGTGAATACGACAATATTGGGTTTCTTGAACGAAAGTAGCTTAAATGTCATTATGGGGCTATACAGGACACACAATACATGCTAGTTTGTCTTAGTATGAAGACTACATGGTCTGGGCAGGAGCTGATTAATGCGAATGATAGGGCGATCTCTATTGCTTTCTGTTAGAAACTTCTTCTCAGTATCATGTCAGGTCCCCTCAACGTTGAATATCACCTGAGAGTAGATATTTTTGTCCCCGGTAGCCAAAAAAAAGCTCTTGAACGCCCCTTATGCTAGTCCAATCACGTATATTGCGGAGCCAGGAGATTTGCCTGCTGCCAACACCTCTTCGGCTTTCTATTTTGCCTTGGATGATCAGGTGCAGTAATTTGTACTTTGCGCCTCTAAGTACATGACCCAAGTAGGACACCTTTCAGATTTTAATACTAGTCAGCAACTCTCTATCAACTTTGGCTCTTTGAAAAACCCTCGTGTTGCTGACCATATCCATCCAGGGTATCCGTAGCACTTTCCGGTGTATCCACATTTCAAATGCTTCCAGTCAGTTCATACTACTTACTTTGAGGGTCCATGATACCACTCCATGCAATAACACTGACCAAACGTTGAATTTGACTAACCGTTGTCAAAGTTTCAAGTTTAGATTATCATCGCAGAATACGCTTCTCATTTTATTAAAAGCCCCACGAGATGATTCAATTCGACACTTGACTTCGGCTTCTTCTATTAGAAACACACGGAATAATTTATAATTCATTGTTCAGACACAAACATTAATTAATTTTCACATAATTTCAATAATTTCACTAATTAAAATTTTTGCTATGTGTAAAAACGTTGATTACAAAGTATATGGGATTGTTGAAATTATTACACAGTGTTTGGCCTGCTCAATGTTAACAAAGGCTAGTTAAACATTTAAGGCTGCTTAATTAAGTTGGGTTTATCGTTGTCCTGGGAATTAATGACTATCATTTATACAGAGCCTTCGTTTCAAGATAGCTGTTCGGCAGGTTTTATATGCTTAATCTTCATCCCCATCACACCATGTCCCTATTGGGTGAATGACTGCGCTGTAAGGTTGATAATTATGTACGGAAAGTCGATTGTTCGTACTCCGCGCTGTTTTACTCTACTCGAATGACACTGTTCGTACTCCGCGCTGTTTTACTCCACTCGAATGACATTGTTCGTACTCTGCGCTGTTTTACTCCACTCGAATGACATTGTTCGTACTCTGCGCTGTTTTACTCCACTCGAATAACACTGGATTTATTCCACCTAGTATTTATTTATTTTAAAAACAATCTAGCAGGCTTATTCTTCCAACCAAACCAACAAAAAAGTAAATAAACAAGTGAAATGATCACAAAAAAACATTTAAATGTCTATCCATCCCCACGAAATCCATGCACATATTCGTGAGCATACATCCATAAACCCCACAAAGACGGACAATCACCCGAACATTCCGTTTCATATAAAATGAGAAATCATCAATCAAAGGAAAAGAAAGAGATGGTGGAGAGGAATGAAAAATCAGGAATGAAGCACGTTAAGTCTCTCTCCCTGACTCCATCCCAACTTATAGTCTGCGAAGACTGTTGGGGTCAGCTCTCCTCGTCCTCAGGTTGTATGCTCTCCTGTCCCGGACTACGTCCCCCAGGCCATGCCTCTGCATCAGGTTATCTTTTTGCACCATCCATGAATTCTTTGGTCTTCCTCTGGTGGTTATTCGAGGAAGATCCATGGAGATTGCCTGGTTCACAATGTGATCGGGTGCTCTGCGTCCAACGTGCCCATACCATCTCAATCCATCCGCCTCTCCTCCATCTTGCTGTTGATGTCTGTAACACCCAGGCTTCCACGAATGCGTGAGCTCCTTATTTTGTCTCTTAGGGACACACCTGCTGACCATCTTAGCATGTGCATTTAAGCAGTTTCTAGTTGCCTAGAGTAAGATGTATACATCGTCCAGCATTCGGGGCCATAGAGGAGTGCGGGTCTGACAATCGTTTGGTATACTTTTCCTTTTAACTTTACTGGCATTTTTGGATCACATAGAACTCCCGTCATTGATCTAAACTTCATCCATCCCACACTAATTCTATGTGTTACATCTGCTGCACATCCTCCATCGCTATGGATGAGTGACCCGAGATACTTAAATGAGTCACAATTTGGTAATGTTTCTCCATCCATTTGCATTACGGGAGTGACAGCATTTGTGTTCTCGAATGGTAGGTACAGAGTATCTGTACAGAGTATCTGTACAGATACTCTGTACCTACCATTCGAGAACACAAATGCTGTCACTCCCGTAATGCAAATGGATGGAGAAACATTACCAAATTGTGACTCCTTTAAGTATCTTGGGTCACTCACCCATAGCGATGGAGGATGTGCAGCAGATGTAACACATAGAATTAGTGTGGGATGGATGAAGTTTAGATCAATGACGGGAGCTCTATGTGATCCGAATGTTAAGTACTGACAAGAAATGAAGAAAACTTTTAGAATTGACTGAAAAACTCTAAATTTGAAGTCAGTAATATAACGTGTTTCATTCCTAAATTTGAAGTCAGTAATATAACGTGTTTCATTCCTAAATTTGAAGTCAGTAATATAACGTGTTTCATTCCTAAATTTTCATCCCTCTTCATCATCCTTTTTTTTTTATTTATGATATACCAGTTTTATTTATACAATGTTAATTGTTCATAAAATTTGTCAAGTTAAATAATTCATTTATTTAACACATGACAAAAAATATACATAATTTGCAAAAAAAAACAACAGGTAATTTAAATAGGACACACAATTTTAATGGCTCTGGGTTTTTTGCCTTCCATTTATCGTGCTCCCAGCTAACTAGACTTTTGCCTGTATCTCACTGAGGACATATAGCACGAAAAAATAAATCGATACTTCTTTCCGATTTTTGATTTTATAAAACGCCGTTGCACATTCTCATCAACCTGACCAACAGTGACACTCAATTACATATATATCATCATCATCATTGTCAACCAGGGTCGATCCACTGCTGGATGAAGGCCTCCCCAAGTTGATTTCAAATAGTTCGGTTTTTTGCTCGTTGATGCCATGTGATGCTGCCATGCTTCCTGATTTCATCTATCCAGCGTACCTTCGGTCTTCTTCTGGGCCTCTTAATGCCATTTGGGAACCATTGGATTATTTCAGATGTCCATCGGGAGTCTGACATTCTGGCTACGTGTCCTGCCCATTGCCACTTCATTATTTTACACACCTTAATAACGTCTTCTACCTTTGTTATATTGCGAATCCAGGTGTTTCGTTTACGGTCTCTTTTAGTATAGTATATCCCAGCATGCATCTATCCATGCCCCTTTGTGCGGTCTGGAGCTTTTGTGTGTATTTAACTGTGAGTGTCCATGTCTCGCAGCCATACGTAAGTACTGGGAGAATACACTGGCTGTAGACCCTTCGCTTCAAATATATTGGGAGATTACTTTTGAAGATGTTGTTCAAACGTCCAAATGAGCTCCACACCAGTTTTGTCCGTCGTGCTATTCCCTCCGATATGCCACCTACAAAGGAAATAAGTTGGCCCAGATACACATGTTCCTAGACAAGTTCTAGCGGCTTTCCATCTACGTTTATTGGTTTTGAGGTAGCAAAGCTGTTCATCATATATTTGGTTTTTGATATATTCATTTTTAAACCAACTTCTGTGCTGACCTCTGCCAATTCTTGCAGTTGGTGCTGAAGATCATTCGGGTTTTGTGAGAATATAACGATCATTTGCAAATCTTAAATGACTCAGGTATCTTCCATATGTATACATCACGCGAAATTAAACACCTCACACTTCATCACTCCAGACAGACCAAAAACATTCATCCCACAATATAACGCACATAATCATAAAAATAAAAATAATACGAAAATATAAATATAAAACAGCAATTATTTGGTCATTTTTGGGATTACATTATTTCCTTTGTTAACTTTAATAACGTTGGCTGGAAAATATTGCCATCCATTAATAAAACGTTAAATAAAAAAATACCTGAAAAATTCAAAGGTTTACCCTGGATAAGTCGATGATACAAATAAAAAATCATTCTCAGTAACAACTGTGTGTTTAAAACTGGGATAGAATTATTTCCCCCTTCATCTAGCATGATCGTTAGTTCGATCAGAAGGTCCATGCATTATTAATGAGCAATTACCATTTCCAACAACGCAGACCAATCGTTAATCACGCATTGTCTGATACTGTTTATCGATTCGTTTGAGATACAATACAAATATTTAATTTAAAGAACAGAAATTTATTTGGAATAACAAAAGCGTTACGTAAATTCATTTATTTTAATAAAGTATTGTATTAGTTGTTAACATAAGTTGTGTCCGTTTTATCCAAATTAAAAAATGAGCACCAAAAGTAAAACTAAATGGTAAAGGTTATACGTCATTCAAAAGAAAATTTTCTGCTCTACAAGATATTGTGTTTGTTTTAACGTTACATATATTATTTTATTTGATTACAAGCCTTCAAAATGGGATGTCAAGTAGACGAAAGTGAGCATTTTCGACACCTCCTTCTGTTCGCGTTCAATCGAGGGAATAAAGCTGCTCGCGATATTTGCGAAGTGTACGGTGAAGATGCTATGAATGAAAAGACAGCTCGTCGATGGTTTAATATCAATAATGACGTCAAATTGCGGACATAGCGGACGGACGCTACGTCTAACCTATTTGCAAGCTTAGAAGCTACTAGCGGCGTGGAATGTCAGTCGCATACCCCGGCGCTTACGCTTATGCTTGCGACATTGAGACAATTCAGCTCTTCGCAATTCAGTCTAGTATGCAAGAGTGAGATGCGAATATAGTGTCGCGCTTCCCGCATACTATTCACCTATCGTCAAGACGAGGCACTCGCAGCGTTTAAATGCGAATTTGTTTTCGATCTTTTTAAAACACCTCGATGTAGTCGATAAATTCTGATTATTATTAATATTATTTTTTAAATCAATGCGTAAATATATTATGGAGGAATACCTAAAATCTTAACCTTGTATTTATAATATTTATAGAGATATTGATGGTTATTAGAAGCAACGTGTAGAAGATACCCAACACAGGTAAGGAAAGGTTAAAGGTTGGTTCGATATACATTCGATATGTGTACGAGTATAACTATCTAAGGGTGGATTGTTTCAGATTATTTCATATTACCCCTAAGAAAATAAAAGTGCACACCCAATCTATGAGATCTTCCTCTCTCTAATGATCTGTAACTCAGCATCCCCAGTAAGGAGACACTTGGATAAAGCCAGGGATAATATCCACACTCTCTCATGTAGAGACAACGGAGAAATCTTCTCTGAACCCTTTCTAGCATGAGTGCAGACGTTACCCCTGCTGGCGCCCATAGTATAGAGCAATTTTCCAAATGACTTCTGATCAAAGAATTATATAATATCCCGAGTACGTAGGTATCTGTGAATAGTTTGAGGGTACGAATTACAAACCCAAGCAACTTATTTGCTTTGTTGAAAACTAATTTTATTTGCAAATCAAACGAAAGGTCACTTTCAAATAAAACACCTTAGCGATTTGTTTTATACTCGTATATACCACACAAGTGTTAACCAATTATAATACAACGAAAAAAAAGTCCTTAGTGCTCTCCCTAATGAAATAACATTTTGATATGACAAAGAACAGTTTGTTACGAGTGCTCTTTATACATATCATATATACAATATTGATATCATGAGTTTCATACAGTCATCAACGCTCGATACTTATTTATTTTACACACGACAAGAAATATACATAATTTGCGAAAAAACAACAAGTAATTTAATTAGGACACAACAATATAAATGGATCTAGGTTTGTTGCCTTTCATTTGTCGTGTCCCCAGTAAACTAGGATTTTGCCTGTATCTCACTGAGGAGATAGCATGGAAAAATAAATCGATAATTCTTTCCGATTTTTGATTATATGGTAAAACACCCCGTTGGACATTCTCATCAACCTGACAAACAGTGACACTCAATTACACATGTATACATCACGCGAAATCAAACTCCTCACACTTCATCACTCCTCACATACTAAAACATTCATCCCACAATAAACCGCTCATAATCATAAAAACAAAAATATAAAAAAATAAAAAAACACCACACTCAAGAGCTCATACAAACCTTTTCCACAAGTCATTCCTATTGCAAGCCTAAGAACTCAAACTCCTGTCGCAATAACAACCACGCTCCGATCGACTGCCTAAATTGTTTTCCTCCCTTTGCCTTTATTGAATCCGGCACCCCATTGTATGTCATGTGAGCTAAATAGGCATATTGCCTTTGGGCAAAATATGTTTTAACTCTAGGGATGGTGAACATTTGATCAGTAACTATGCGTGTCATGTGTCTCTGCTCAGTCTGCATCTTCCCATATTATTAGGAACAATTTAAGACAACCCGTAAATAGTAAAATATTTGAGGAGACTTTATTTTTTTCACATCATTAATAAAAAAAAGCATTGCCCCTAGATTTGATCCCTGGGGAACACCTGAGTTAATATAGAATTGATCAAATGTAAATATTCTATATTTTTAGAAACAATGTTAGATCATCCGAAAATAGTAAAATAATGGAAGGTGTTCAGGACTAGCAAGCTGAATGAATTAAATGCATCTGTCGTGCAACTCTTGACTTTGCATCATTCCTCCTGTAATAGCTCTAGACGACTCCTTCATCTCTGCACTTTGCAGTTTGAAGGGCAATTGTTAAGGGTAGTCCAGTTGCGTCTTTCACTTAGTCAATGCAACGCATTGGGCTTCTTCCTCTTGTGTGTCGTCCTTTAACGCTTCCAGATACCATAAACCTTTCTAAACTGTCTCCTTGGCCAAGAACATTGTGACCAAAAATCGAAAATTTGTCCACAATCTATCGGTGATTTCTAGTTCTTTGAGAATGGATGTATTAGTTCGCCTTGCTGTCTATGAAAATAATTCAATATTTCAATCGAAAGCTAATTAAAATGCCTTATATGGTTTAAGGGGCGAGTCGCTTCGGCCAACGAAAATATCTTTGTTGTAAAATACACCTTTAAATATTTTTAGTTGCCTGATTTTTCTTAGAAAATCGCGTGAATTGAGGTATAACAATAATTAATATTTATTTATATTACCGAAGAGATTTTATTTTATTTAAACAATTTTTTTTGAAAAAACTTAAAATTATAAAACATGTCTGAAGATGCTCCCAGCGGGAATCACCACCAGCCACCACATCCTCCACAGCCACATCCACAGCCACCCCCGCAGCCTCCACCACACCCGCAGTGCTTCCTGGCCACCTGGAAACATAAATGGAGACATTATGCAACCCTGTCGAAAGCCACTTCAACTTACTATTGGAACACAAAAACTGTATTTTCAGACAATAAGACACACCCCAAATGAATGAGATAAATTCAAGAAACAAAAATTTCATAATAAAAAATTATTTACAAATTATATATATTATTTATAGTTAAGGCATTAACATTGTGGAAGTTTAAATACATTGTAATTAGTTTTATCAAACAATGTTTATTCCAATTTATGTAACGGTATAATCCTACCAGTTACAAGGTTTTTACCTCGTCATTCAAAGAGCACAAAAAATACTGAATTTTGTTTGAACTGGTACCGACAAACACACTTATAACGGTAAACATTCGGGTTGGGGATTGTGTTTGGAGGGAGGCAGGAGACAATTTCAGCGAGCAGAATATAACATATGTGTTTGCAAGATGTTCACCCCTATGTACTGACTTAAATATTTCCAGGGCCTTTTTTGTAAGATTTTTAAAGTATCTTACAAAGTAAGTGTTTCTAAGTAAGTGTTTCTTATATCTTCGAAAAGACTATACCATAGTTTAACTTTGTGCTGCCATGTTTTATGTAAAAGGAAAAATAAGTAAATAAAACACTTATTTAATATTTTTTGTGTTAGATGAAGTTTATTTTTACCTGAAGATAAAGACGGTGGTCTTCGAAACCGGTAGTAAACCCAAAAATAAACCAGTGGTGAACACAAAAACATAAAATAATTGACATAAATAGGTTTTAAAAGTACTTGTAAACAACTTTTTTCAAGGTATTATCAAAATTTATGATCCTAACACTAAACATATACATTTCACTACACCTAAAGCCGAATTTGTTATTTTTTTTTACCTGGCCAGTTTATTGCCATGTTGCAATCTTTTCCAACCAACCAAAAAGATGTTTTCATAGGCCCTAAGTGTTAAGCAGACTAGAATCCTATTTAAAACAATCTGGGTTCCAGCGGGGATCGAACCCGCAACCTCCGGACCGGCAGACAAGTGTCTTACCACCAGGCCACGGAGGTCGTCGTTATTATTACATAGACAAATATTTCTTTGTAATTAGTCTTTCCTTGGCAAGTTTTCCCCGGTTTTCTTACCAAACATGTTTTTCTAAACATTTGCACTTGCGGGGAAGTAGTTTATCTAATGGCCGCAGCCATCACTTTCGTATCTTGATATTCAGTTTTAAAACAATTATTTTGTAATTTTTAAAACAATGTTCATGCAAACATATGTTATATTATGTATAGTACCCGGCGGAAAGTAATACACATCGGACTTAAGAAAGAGACTATCGGTCATAATCGGCTAACTTCGGCTTTGTAGAGAGTCGTCTCTGTCGCACGATGCGCTAACAGAAAATAACAACGAATTTCTACAATAGTACGAGCATAATATTTTTGTATGAAAATTATTTTTTAGGAGTTAAACGTGGAACAAATGCTTTAGAAATGCGCGTTGATAAGCGAAGCTGTGCCGTTGAATACTTATTTTATTTTTAAATGAGGGCTGTTGAACACAGAAAACTTACTGGCCACACCCCAGTTCTGAATCCGATGGCACACCGAAGTGACGCGGAGCACACCGGCATGTCTTTTTTTTAAATAATAGATATATCCGAAGTCATATGTATTAATATATTCCCGAATAGTAGACGGAAAAAATGCCTGTATTATTCAAAGCAAGTAGCATACGCAGGGTGCAAACAAATGACCTTTCGTATGCGTCGAACCGACGACCTTCCGTTCAGTGCATTACCGCGAGGCCACGCCCCTCACATTATCTGAGTATATCAATATAGTGGGTTCAATTTTTTTTTCTTCTTCTTATTCTAAATGTGCAAGGGTGTGGTCTGAAAAACATTTGTTGTCCCCGTGGCTGGGCTCGTCCTATATTAGTGGGGTGTATCTTGGCCGAGGGAATATTATTAGATGAGCCCAGACCTCTTGATAGCTTCTCTCTTACATTTATTTTCTGCAATTTATGTGTTTTTAAAGTGTATTTAAATATATTATGTACAGTACCCGGCGGTAAGTAATACACATCGGACTTAAAAAAGAGACTTTCGGTCATAATCGGCTAACTTCGGCTTTGTAGAGCGTCGTCTCTGTCGCACGATGCGCTAACATTCTCGCGATGGAACACGTTTATGAATGACAGAGACAACGCTGTACAAACCGAAAATAGCCGATTATGGCCGTCAGTCTCTTTCTTAAGCCCGATGTGTATTATTTACCGTCGGGTACTGTAAATATAATATGTACATACTATGTTGCTATCAATAAACCTATATTTATTTCTTTAAATCCCGAATAAGAGCGCACTTTAGGAGCGTCTTCAGTCTAAACGGTACTAAAGGGTCTTTCAAATTGAGCGTTTTTTTTAATTCTTGGATAAAACACAGATGGCGTTGTGAACTTGTCTGGATTTTGTGACATTTGAGACGTGTAATGTATGACATTTATAAAAATGGAGTCGTATACAATACAACAACGCGTTCAAATTGATAATAATTTTATGCATTGTAATCTCCGGAAACGGTGATGTTAATTGCCCACCAAGATCATGTGATCTGACACCGTTGGACTATTTTCTCTGGGGTTACGTGAAAAACCAGGTCTATAAGAATGACCCCCGATCAATTCCTGAGCTAAAGGACGAAAGTATTCGCATAATTGGTGAGTAAGAAACGTAATTATACCAAAATGTCACTAAAAATGTTGACAAAAGAGTGGACATCTATGGAGCTGCAAGAGGTGGACATTTGGCAGATATTAATTTTTATGTTTAAATGTCATACATTATACTTCAATTACCAATAAAAAAAAATTTGAAATCGAAGAAAATTGTGTGTTTTATTCAAAAATTAAAAAAAATTGAATTAAAAAAAAAATGCTTATTTTGAAAGACCCTTTATATAAATGGTTCCTGTATTATAATTATATATAATATTAAATATAAAATAAATATTCTTACCGCAAGAGCTGCGAGAACTGCGAGAATAAAGAAGACCAGATATCCCTTCATTTTGTGTATTGTCTTCGGAGAACGTTAGACTATTGGATTACTGAGAAATATTTGTCTTTTATATTCTGCCTGTTGTATAAACAGAATTACTTCAACTTGTTCAAATATAATTGTCATGACATACGACATACGAAATGTGTATGGTATAACAAATCTTAATAAATCTATTCTCTGTTTAAACATATTAACATACCGTTAAGAAGTTTCTTTACCCTTCCAGTATCGGAACGACCGGCTTTTCTATGTCGGAACGCATTACGAATTAGGAAACTGTACAAAATGAAGGATTAGTCGATTTTCTTGATGTGTCCGTTTTAGCGTTCATATGGGTGCTAGCAGGGATTACTTAGTCACTAATGCTAGAAAGGATTCAGAAAAAAAATCCAGATTGTTTCTACATGAGGCTTATATGTATCTAGATCAGGGGTCTACAAACTACGGCCCACATGCGGAGCACCACAAATCCGACCCGAAATAATTTGCTTACATTGTAAAATTTACAATGTATGTAAATCATACAAAATAATAATCAGATGTTTTTATTTAACGACCAATTAAGAAACACAATAACTGACGTACATTATGAAATTGATAATTTTAACTGTAATTAATGATATGAGATTTATCCTGAAAACTTACAATAAATGACATTTATAGGCAAATCATATAACGAAATTAAACATTATAATAATTATTAACGAGATTTATGTAGCTGTAACTTTCCACTGACAATTGTTTGCAGTTGTGGATCATGTTTACTAGTGAAAATTATCAGCAGCGACTTCAAATGCTCATCAGTTAATTTGGATCTGGAAATATTTTTTTGTATATTTCATTTTGGAGAATGTTTTTTCACACAGATAAGTAGTGCCGAAAGTGGAAAAAAGCCACCAGCAAATTTATGCAACTGATCGAATTGTATTAATGGAAGACTTATAAAATTCCAGCAATGATGACTTTAGATATTTTTCTTTATAAATATCGTTACACCAACCGTAAATACCAACCAAAATTGTGAACGGAGCAGAGTCCACCCCCGAACCCTGCGCCATAGATATCTCACTCGCCGGCTAGTCCCAGTACGAATATTTGCGCGTAATTCAAAACTACAGTATGTTGGTATGATGAGCTAGCTAGGTCTTGGCTCTTGGGACTAAGTGGAGGAGTCAGTGTGGGCCTTAGGCTAAAAAGTTTGGAGACCTCTCGTCTAGATGATTACATCATCTTCTGTCTTACATAGGATCATCTTCGAACTGATTGAGCCCCGACCTTTTGATAGTTTCTGTTTTTTAATGTATTATCTTTTTAATGTGTTCTTGAAATGTGTCTAAATATATTATGTACATACTATGTTGCTATCAATAAACCTGTATTTATATTTATTATTATTAAAATGAATGGATAAAATGGATGTTTTAAGTAAGACGAAGAAAGAGCTTTAAAATGGTTTGGACATGTGGAGAGAATTAATGATGAAAGAATGACTAAGCGAATATGCGAGTCAGAATTATATGGTGTGCGTGGAAGAAATACACCGAAGAAAACGTACTTGGATCGAATTGACCAGATTTTGGACCAGATCGAATGGACCAGATTTTGGACCAGATCGAATGGATCAGATTTTGGACCAGATCGAATGGATCAGATTTGGGACATGATCGACTGGATCAGATTTTGAAAGAAGGCAAAGTGAGAAATATGAATAATATATATAAGATATTGCGTAAATAAATGTATGTCATTTTCCTGTCGGGGTAAGCAGAGAGGAGAAAGCGTCAGCCTTTGCTATCAAAGTACAAATAATAAAGAGAAGCCATACGCTGTGTGTCTGGATCGAAAAGTTTACAGATCTGTTATCTTTGCGTATCCCGTGAGGGACACGGCTTGATGATACGTATGTATGTTACAGCCTCCGCCTTTATAAAATGCCAACTTCGTAGAGTTTAGCTGTCGCAAATGGAACCATGATTATCTTATGTAAAAGGTAAAATAATTTAATAAAAAACTTATTTTATATTTTTGTGTTCACCACAGGTTTATTTTTGGGTTTACTACTGGTTTCGAAGACCACCGTTTTCATCGTCAGGTGAAGATAAACTTTATCTCCACTTCAGTTCTATCTGAATATTAAAAGTGATTTTAACACTTGCCCACCCTATGATGGATAGTGAGTGACCAGGGCTTACATAATAAAATAATTTTAAGCTAATTACAAAAAATAACCTAGCAGATTTTGCATTATTTTAATTTAAAACATACATTTTTCACTGGATGCTGAGCGTCCAGCACAATGGCTGGCGGAATTGTTTAGTACAGTAAGGCAAGTGTTAAATAATATATTTATTTCTGAGCTAAGTTTATGAACTAGTCTGGCTCTGCCATCTTGTTTCTAAATAACAATTGCGATTATATTTATAAAATCATAACTGTTAATGTTAATTCGACGACCTCTATTGCCTAGTGGGTATGACTTACAAAATCATTATTTGCGGGTCTTGTTTTCACATAATGCCACTTTTACATGTTGCTGGTTGGTTGAAAGAAATTGTCACATGGTACTCTCTTCTAGGTTACTATTTAGGAACCTAGTTTCTAAGAGAACCTCTATTTTGGCGATTCTACCATTCGGCGTGTGCGATTAGTATTTTTACCACACAAAATTTATTAACCAGACTGGAACCCTTTTTTTGGGTTCCATCGGAAATCGAATCTAAAACCTAGAAAATAACTACTATGTTGACAACCTCTATGGCCTAGAAATAAGATGTCTGTCCTCAAACCAGAAGGTTGCAGGTTTGAATCCCGTCGAAACCTTTTTGAATGAAAATAAAAGGTTTTTACTTAAGACCTCACATATATATTTCTGGTAAGTTGAAAGAGATTGCCATATAGCAATAATACTACGAAGTTGAACTGCATACAAATAAAGTGCTATATATGATTCGCTCGAAAACTGCTACGGCTTGATTTATTTAATAAAAGTAAGTGAAAGTCGCGAGTTATAGCACCCATAAGGAGAGTTTACTCTAAACGGCGCTTTAAAAAATTGTTTTTTGAATTTTAATAGCACATGTGAGTCGCTATGTCAACATTTAATATATTTTCAAAACATTGTTTCAGATTTGTTGGATAGATGTCGTTAGTCAAACATTTACATCGATAAACTAATTTCAAACGTCAGATGTCGTTGATAAAAAAATAACGGTGATAAATTCATTTCAAACATGCTGAATATATATTATTATGAAGGTTAAATTAAGCGCAAATTTTGATGCTATCCGGTTTAAGAATATATGTTTTAAATTTGTTTTTATTAAACACTGTTTATTCCACTTTTTGTAACGGTATACTCGTAACACTACCAGTTTCAAGGTTTTCATCTCATCATCGGGGGTGAACAAACAAGACTGAATTCTGTTTATTTTCTATCGATGATGCCAAATTCTTACGTATCAGTAGTAACGGAAATAAATTTGACAGATTAGAGGCCCTAGACATTTCTAAGTTAGTGCGTCGATTTGAACATCTGGCAAATCCGTGTATTTCAAGAATCTCGGTTGTGTCTGAGGTTGTCTCCCGCCTCCCTCCACCCATAGTCCTCAACCCGAATGTTTACCGTTAGAAGCGTGTATGTCGGTACCATTTCGAATATAATTCAGTCTTGTTTGTGCTCCCCTTATGATGAGGTGAAATCATTGATTCCAGTAGGGTTATACCGTTACAAAAAGTGGAATAAACAGTGTTTGATAAAAACAAATAACAATGTTTTTAAACCTCCACAATGTTAATGCCTTAACTATAAATAAAATATAATATATGTACTAGTGTATCATACAATATCACTCCCGTAATGCAAATGGATGGAGAAACATTACCAAATTGTGACTCCTTTAAGTATCTTGGGTCACTCACCCATAGCGATGGAGGATGTGCAGCAGATATAACACATAGAATTAGTGTGGGATGGATGAAGTTTAGATCAATGACGGGAGTTGTATGTGATCCGAAAATACCAGTAAAGTTAAAAGGAAAAGTATACCAAACGGTTGTCAGACCCGCAACTCCTCTATGACTCCGAATGCTGGACGATGTATAACTCTTACTCCAGGCAACTAGAAACTGTTGAAATGCGCATGCTTAGATGGTCAGCTGGTGGGTCCCTAAGAGACAAAATAAAAAGCTCACGCATTCGTGGAAGCCTAAGTGTTACAGGCATCAACAGCAAGATGGAGGAGAGGTGAATGAGATGGTATGGGCACGTTGGACGCAGAGCACCCGATCACATTGTGAACCAGGCAATCTCTTTGGATCTTCCTCGAATAACAACCAGAGGAAGAGCAAATAATTCATGGGTGGTGCAATAAAATAACCTGATGCAGAGGCACGGCCTGGGGGACGTAGTCCGGGACAGAAGAGCATACAACCTGAGGACGAGGAGAGCTGACCCCAACAGTCTTCGCAGACAATGAGTTTGGATGGAGCCAGGGAAAAGAAGTGTTTCATACAATTGATTTTCAGATATTTAATGCCCTTATTGATCTTACCAATGCCAATTGATTAATAAAACATAAAAACCTGCACTGGACCGTATCTAATATGCACTAAACTATGTATTTTCGTAATAATATACATTCAGCATGTTTGTTATAAACTTAGAGACGAAAAAATTGTTCTAACGACCTTCGTGGCTGAATTGAAAAGACGCCTGTCTCCCAGTCTGGAGGTTGCAGGCTCGATTCCCGTTGCAGCAATTGATTGTATAACCTCTTCAGATTTGAATAAATTCAAAGGTTCAAGAAAGGAATTCTTCCTTGTAGGAAAGAATTCTTCCTGTGTTATTTACGCTCAAGGCACTCTTTTTCGCGTTTTTTATCATTCCAGTGTAATCAAATTCCTTTAATTATACAAAATTTTATACATTTTATAACTATAGTTAATTAATAACCTTTAATTAACTACCATTTAACCGTTTTATCTAGCTTTTGATTGTGATACAAAATGACATTTTTAAAAAAGGAGTGTCAATTTGGTCTTAGCTAAACTTCGTCAGACTTGAATCAATTCTTAGGTTGAAAAAAAATAGTTTTGCTTGTGATTGTATTATTTACATAATATGCAACATTATGTCGTATTAGTTTAGATAGATGGCGCCCAAAACGTTTAAAGTCGATAATACAGTATCCTATATTTCATTTGTTATCAGAAAACAGAAATTTTCTTTAAAGTTGTTAAAAAACGGGTATAAACAATGAGTCCATTATAATGGACGCCAGGTCTGAATATATTAAAATGGATTCCAGTTTGGATTTCATTTAAAGCCTCTTCAACATAATTTCCGTTGATTAGAAGATATTACATTTAAAAAGTATTTGGATTTGAAATATATAAAAAGCAAATAAATGGGGAAACTATTGAAAAGTATTTGGATTTGAATAAAAAGCTAATAAATGGGGAAACTATAGAAAAGTTTTTGGGTTTGAATAAAAAGCTCATAAATGGAGAAACTATAAAAAAGTATTTGGGTTTGAATAAAAAGCAAATAAATGGGGAAACTATTGAAAAGTATTTGGGTTTGAATAAAAAGCTAATAAATGGGGAAACTATTGAAAAGTATTTGGATTTGAATAAAAAGCTAATAAATGGGGAAACTATAGAAAAGTATTTGGGTTTGAATAAAAAGCTAATAAATGGGGAAACTATTGAAAAGTATTTGGATTTGAATAAAAAGCTAATAAATGGGGAAACTATAGAAAAGTATGTGGGTTTGAATAAAAAGCGTATGAATGGGGATGCTATAAAAACATTTATTTATAATTTAATCTTATATACAAGTCCATTTACAATGTATAATACAGCAGGCCCGGTCATCGGTTAAAGTTGTAAGGTGCTTAACAGCATCCCCCACCGCAACCACCACCACATCTTCCCCAGCCCCCACATCCGCCCCATCCCCCACATCCACCACATCCACCTCTACCGCATCCCCCACAGCCACCCCAACCGGGTCTTGCCATCTGGAATTGAATATCATTAGATTAGAACTAAGATTGAAAATGTAAATTCAAGATCACGTTAACACTTTGTCAATCAACTAAAATAGCATTAAGATGACCTCGGTAGCCTAGTTGATATGAGTAAGATGCTTGTCTCTTAATCAGGAGGTTACGGTTTCAAATCCCCCTGGATATCAATATGTTTTAAATGGATTCCAAAATGGTTTTAACTCAAGGGTTCTTGAATACATTTTTGATTGGCTGGAAGGTATTGTTGCATTACAATAAGTCTGCCAGGTTGTTATGTTTACAAAAAACGTAAAATATAATACGTAAAATGCACTTGCCAAGTCAAACAAGTCCTATATGGTCATCATATGTTTGAGAGAAGTTGAACTTGGGGTCGATTTTTTCTACGTTTAATAAATTGACTGTTTCAAATCGATCTAATATGGTGGGTATTATGATAAAGTAAGATACGTGAAATGGTTTATTCCTTTGTTTTATATGGGTGGCGCGTGTAGATTTAGGAAGCACTTGAAAACAACAATTTTTTCGAAGATGTTTAAAAACAGCACCAGTTAATTCAATTCAATTCAAGGCACACTTTTATATAACACCGTTTAGAAAGCAATCTCTTGTATTCGCAACTCGAACATATTAATATTGAATAAAATACAAATGTCAGCTATATCAGTGGTCTAGTCACTAGACTCTAGTGAATCATGTATAACACTTTCTTTGTTTACAGTACAGTTTTATAGGATTATTATCATATGGCAATATTTTACAAATTATCAGGAATAGATAAATGAGCCCTTAAGTGGAAACTAGACTGAAAACTTATTTTTTTATTAAAACTGAGTTTCAACGGGATTTGTACACACAATCTCCGGGTTTGATGACAGTCATCTTAACCACTTAGCAGTCGGATTTTTAACACGCGACGTAACCCTGATGAACTGTGAACTAATAAATTCTATACGAAAATATATTCCGTTCGGAGAAAACAAGTTGAAAAAAGATCTGCCCAAACGACGCTCGGGAGAAACACTCCCAACAAGTTAAATCAAGATTTGCCCAAACGAGGCTCGGGCTCGTCAGTATAAAAAGAAACTTCATGCCCGAGTCCCGCTCGTGCAAACCTGTGAAGTGGTTAATAAATAAGCCATGGAGGTCGTCAGTGGATGGACTCTATCAACTTATCGGTATCGTCACACCTGATATATGCGAAATGTTGCAGATGACATAGAAAAATCAAAATAAGTCACGGCCCCATGACTTCCTTTATATTCTAAAACTGAATGTGTTACTATCATATCGAATCATGGTTTTAGATTGTATCGATGGTCATATGAACCAAATAATAACTACAAATCATAATGGTTAAGTCCGCGGATAATTTACTTCCCTTCATTTATAGTTAAGGCATTAACATTGTGGATGTTTAAAGATATTGTTATTTGTTTTATCAAACACTGTTTATTCCACTTTTTGTAACGGTATAATCCTACCGGTTTCAAGGCTTTCCCCTCATCATCACCCAGCCCCGAGTCCCCAACCCGAATGTTTACCGTTAAAACCGCGTATCTCGGTACCAGTTTGAACAGAATTCAGTCTTGTTTGCGCTCCCCTGATGATGAGGTGTGCACCTTGAAACCGGTAGGTTTATACCGTTACAAAAAGTGGAATAAATAGTGTTTGATTAAACAAATTACAATTACTTTATTTCAATTAATTATTTATGGAAACAACGTTTCAAATGATCTGGCTGAAACAATACATATTTGCTATATCTGTATTGACTCTAGAAAGGCATTTGGCAATGTATAAAATGTGGGTTTACTCAAGAGAATACAAGCTTATAATTTTACAGGAGGTTTGCTTAAGTGATTTGAGATTTTCTTTAAAGACCATTGTCAGGATCAAGTTACAAAAAATTGTATGAATTTGTTCCTAAAATGGGTATTCCACAGGGTTCTAATTTAGGGCCAATATTGTTTGTATTTTTCATTTGTGACATTAAAAAGATATTTGATAACGTTGAAATAAATATATTTGCCGATGATATCAAAATTTTTGCTCTCTGAATTGCGCTTTATACATTTTTTAAATTATTATTAAGCTACAATAAGGTAAATACAAAATACATAAAAAACGGTTTCAGGATTTGAAGGTTTTGGCTAATATATTGTGTACTCCCCTGCAACTTACTATGTTTTGAAAGAAATGTAAAAAAGTACGTACTTGTTTTGTTGAAAAGAAAAAACAACGAAGCTTGTAGATGGTCATGTAAACTAGCACTTCCAGGGGACAATAATGCCGTTTATAACAATTTTTAGGGAATTTCGACATGAAATTTGGATGCTCTAAAAGTAATCTATGCTAGAAATACGTAGTCAAAATGTAATAACGTGTACTAAGCTTTCAAAACGAAAAACTTGATTGAAGTAAAGTACAAAACACTTGTCGTACCTTTAAATGTAAATAAATATATTATAATGTGGCTTTTGATAGAAGAGCAATGAGTGAGAAGTTTTAGAATGTGTAGTGTTGTTGTGAAGATGTGAATCCACTGTGGAAGACGGCAAGTGTCGAAATCCACTTTTCACATAATTTAATCGAAAATATTGAATTCTTAATTGTGTTTCTGTTATTGTTTTTAAACGCGTTAAGCAGAAATGTATATTACATTTGAAATATTTAATCATCAATAACTCATAACCAGTAAAGCCTTACAGAGCGGGTGACATAAGGCTTTACTGGTATAAAGAATTTTTCTTTATACCAGCTCTATACCAATTTTTCTCCATACCGGCTTTACTGGTATAAAGAAGATGCCAATATTTATAATCTTTCATGGTTTCCGTAATAGTTGTATCACTTAAAGGCTTTTTGAGTATTGTTTAGCTTTTAATGGCAACGTTTCGAAAACGTTACATCTTCAGGGTGTATTCGTAGTTCATTTCGCTACAAACAAGCCCTGAAGATAAGAATTGAAACGTTTGCGAAACATTGGGATCATAAGTCAAACCACGCGGTACATTTCTCCGAAATACGTATACGATTAATTTTGGTGTTAAGGGAATGATGTGATTGGAATTTAATATGTGATAACTTGAGATTCAAGTATGTGTTGAGTAGGAATATTTCAGTTTGGTTCTAGAGATTATGATGCAATGGGAGTTTAACATTTGATAACTAGGGATTCAAGTATGTGTAGAATGTGAATGTTTCAGCGTGATAGTTGATTTATGATGCGATTGGAATTTTATACGTGATAACTTGGGATTCAAGTATGTATAGGGTGTGAATATTTCAGCGTGGTTGTTTTGGTTATAACGCAATTGGAATTTAATATGTGATAACTTGAGATTCAAGTATGTGTTGAGTGAGGATATTTCAGCTTGATTGTAGAGATTATGATGCAATGGGAATTTTATATGTGATAACTTGCGATTCAAGTATCATATGTGTAGGATGTGAATATTTCAGCGTGGTTGTTGTGGCTATAATGCGATTGGAATTTCATATGTGATAACTTGGGATTTATGCATGAGTAAAATGGGAATATTTCAGCGTGGTTGTTGATTTATGATGCGATTGGAATTTCACATGTGATGACTTAGGATTCAAGTGTGTGTAGAGTGTAAATATTTTAGCATTGCTGTTCAGATTATAATGCGATTGGAATTTTATATGTGACAACTCGGAATTTAAGTATGTGTAGAATGTGAATATTTCAGCGTGGTTGTTGATTTATTATGCGATTGGAATTTTATATGTGATAAATTAGGATTTAAGAATGTGTACACTATGAATGTTTCAACATGGTTGTAGATTTATAACGCGATTGGAATTTTATATGTAATATTGTAACACAGGATTCAAATATGTGTTGAGTATAAATATTTCAGCTTGGTTGTTGAGATTATGATGCAATTTGAATTTTATATATGATAACTTGGGATTAAAGAATCTGATGTTGAGATTAAGATGCGATTGAAATTTATTATGTGATGTCTTCAATACTATTTCAAAGTTATCTTTAAGTTTAAAGGTCACTTTCCTACTTCATGGGGATGAAGGGTGTACTTTACCCATGAATTTTCAATAATTTTTAATATATTTTTTAATAATTTTCAATAATTTTTTATAATTTTCAACAATTTTCTCAATAATTTTTAATATTTTTTTTCAATAATTTTTAATAATTTTTCAATAATTTTTAATAATTTTCAATAATTTTTAATATTTTTTAATAATTTTTTCAATAATTTTTAATAATTTTCAATAATTTTTAATAATTTTCAATAATTTTTAATAATTTTCAATAATTTTTAATAATTTTCAATAATTTTTAATAATTTTCAATAACACACCATTTCGAAGAACACAACTGAATATTTGTGATCTTCAATGTAAACAAAAAATTGATTGCCATAAATCATAAAAATTACAGCGTTTTACATCACTGGTCGATTAAGATTTCTTTGAAATTGGATTGCGACCGTCAGAAACGTTTTGAAATCATAAAGTAAACATGAAGATTAAAAAAAAAATAAACCTTAAAAATCCAAGTAATTTGTCAAATTTCACGTCAAAATCATGTATCAAAATGGAGTTTTTAAACTATTCTAGGACTACTAAGAACGTTTCGATCTTGTTCAATAAATTTAGAAGACAGAAAGTGGTATAAAAAAGTATCTTACAGCAACGGCGGCGAGGAGAGCGAGGATGAAGAAGTAAAGAAGTCCCTTAACCATCTTGAGAGCTGTCTTGAAGATTTTCTGACAATATTACTTGACTCGAGCCAGTGCTTCTTTATATAATGTGTTTCAGACTGTATTGTTCAAACACGACAATATTTACTTGTTTGAACGTTTCAAATTTATTTTAAAACAAATTGCCAATTGCAAAATTATTTATAAATAATCGGTTTCTACCCGCTATCGAAAATCACGATAACCACAATTTTTTTTTAAATAGTTTTTTTTTGTATATTCGGTTTTCATTTACAAAAAAAATAATTAAGACATCCTTGGAATTTGGAATGTATTGGGTGTTAACATAAGTTGTTTCCGCTTTTTTCCAAATAAAGAGAAATAATCGATGAAAATAAATAAATGAGAAATAAGCGTCGAAATTCTGGATTTTCCCCATTGATTTAAGATGACGGTATACAGTCATGTGACTACGATTCATCTGCTCAGCCAATTCTACGGTGGTTTGAAGGGAATCTTCATGAATAATATGGTTTAAGCGGTCCTCATCGAAGTCCACTGGTCGTCCGGAACGCTCCATGTCTTTCAGGTCAAAATTACCGTCTTTGAAACGTAAAAACCATCGACGAGCTGTCCTTTCATTCATACTATCTTCACCATACACTTCGCAAATATCACGAGCAGCTTTGCCAGTTTTATTCCCTCGATTGAACGTGAACAGAAGGAGGTGTCGAAAATGCTCACTTTCGTCTACTTGACATTCCATTTTGAAGGCTTCTAATCAAATAAAATAATATATGTAACGTAAAAGCAAACACAATATCTTGTAGAGCAGAAAATTTTCTTTCGAATGACGTATAATCTTTACCATTTTGTTTTACTTTTGGTGCTTATTTTTAAATTTGGATAAAAACGGACACAACTTATGTTAACACATAATATTTGAAGAATACTTATTTATGTTAAGGGTTTACAAACATATCTAACATATACCTAAGCAAATATTAAGAATATTGGTAGAGTACAGCACCGATTTTCCGAATACCGATCAACCAAAACATCGGTTAACCGAATGTTCAAATTTGCGGCCGCTTTTCTTTCTATTCGCCCTTCTTTTAAAGCTCCACAAGGGAGCATAATGAGACCACCAGTTTTCTTCATTAAGAGTGGTTTTGGCGTTGCTGGTAATCTCCTTCCACGACATTCCTAACGCTCTGACTTCCTTGTCATAGGAACGGTACACCGTGAGAGGGGGTCTTCCAGGCCGTCGGGACCCCAATGGACAGAAAAACAGCGCTCTCCTCGGCCGACTATCATTGGGCATTCTCAGAACATGTTCCAGCTAGGACGACCGACCCTGCCAGGTGCGCTGGCTTACAGCGTCGTTTGTTATGTGGTTATACCACCTGACTCCCAATATCCTCCTGAGACACCTGTTTTCAAAGCTAAATATCTGGCGCTCCTGAGCCTCGGTGAGATGCCAAGATTCACAGCCGCACAGGAGGATCTGGATGACGCATGCGTTAAACAGGCGGCATTTTGTTGTGATACTGAATCCAGTCGCCTTCCAAATCCTTCCCATGTTGTTTTTTATAGTTAAGGCATTAACGTTGTGGAGGTTTAAAGATATTGTAATTTATTTTTATCAAACACGGTTTATTTCACTTTTTTGTAACGGTATAACCCTACCGGTTTCAAGGTGCACACTTCATCTTCAGGGGAGCAGAAACAAGACTTAATAATGTTCGAACTGGTACCAATATACACGCTTCAACGGTTGGGGGCAGAGGGGTGAGGGAGGCATGGGACGATTTCGGCCAAGAGCGGAGAGATTTTTGGGATATACAATAACTGTTCAACAGATGTTCGGATCGATGTACTGACTTAGAAATTTCTAGGGACTCTAATCTGTCCAATATATTTCCGTTACTACTGATATGTAAGAATTTGGTATCATCGATAGAAACAGCAACTTCCAACCATCCTAATAACCATAAATTCGCCGCCTTTAACTGTATGCTTCATAGATTGCTCAGTGTCCCATTAACCGACGACAATTTTAAAAAGTAATTAATAACCATAAAAAAAATAGCTACAAATAATGGCTATCCTGGAAGCCTCATTGATTCACTTTAAAAAAACTAAACTAAAAAGAAACTTATAAAAGATTATATATTTAACGACACCTATAAGCATACCTATAAATGGAGCAAAGTCCTATTTATAAAAAAACATATCATATGAAATAACCAAAAATATTCCAACTCACACAAAGCCAGCTTTTTACACTAATTTTAATCTCCGGAAACTCTTATTTAATGGGAAAGGCAAAAATGTAATACTTAGCAATAGTGCTGTGTATAAAGTTTTATGTGCTGACTGTGATCATTTCTATATAGGAAAGACAGGATGATCTTTTAAAAAGAGATTTCGTGAACACAAATCCACCTTAACAATCCTCTAATTTATACTGAAATGGCTAATCATGTCATTGAAAACCATACTTCTTCTATCGATGATACCTATCAGTAGTAACGGAAATAGATTGGACAGATTAGAGTCCCTAGATATTTCTAAGTCAGTACATCGATCCGAACATCTGTTGAACAGTTATTGTATATCCCAAAAATCTCTCCGCTCTTGGCCGAAATCGTCCCATGCCTTCCTCATCCCTCTGCCCCCAACCGTTGAAACGTGTATATTGGTACCAGTTCGAACATTATTAAGTCTTGTTTCTGCTCCCCTGAAGATGAAGTGTGCACCTTGAAACCGGTAGGGTTATACCGTTACAAAAAAGTGGAATAAACCGTGTTTGATAAAAATAAATGACAGCACCTATCCATGTTGTTGAACGCCCCGCTGGCAGCTCCGATGCGATGGGCAGTTTCATCCGGAGATCCCCATTGGTGGTGATGGTGGCACCCAGGTATTTGAATTTATTCACCTGGAGGATCCGGTTGCCGTTAATCATAATCGGCGCACCTCCACCCGGACATGCATTGTCGCACATGTATTCTGTTTTACCAGCGTTGACTCGAAGGCCGAGACACAAATAATTTCCACATAATCTCGTGGTACTGCGCTGTAATCCGCTCACAGAAACTTCGAATAGGGCAAGATCATTTGCGTATGCAAGATCGTATAGCGTCCCCACATTGCCTTCATTGGTTGGCCTCTGTAGTAAAAGCACCCCACACGAATCCACAATGAATTTTCTAAGAAGGTAATCCGCTAGTATAGAAATTTTATTTTATGAAAACTTATCGTGTTTTATAGTATGTTTTGAATTTCTTTGGCACTGCAGCGCTTTCCCCCTCCCTGCCAACCGGCTTACGTGAGCAACCTAGCGTCGTTAGTGGCGTGTGAGCCTTCACTTGTGATGATCGGTTGTACACAGGGGAGTACAAACAAGACTGTGTTCCAAGATGTTTGTGCTCCCCTGATGATGAGCTGAAAGCCTTGAAACCGGTAAGGTTATAACGTTACATAAAGTGGAATAAACAGTGTTTGTTAAAACAAATTACAATGTCTTAACCTCCACAATGTTATTGTCTTAACTATAAATAATATATAATGCAATCATATTAAGTTTACTTTAAGAAGTCCACTTTTCTAATTTTTACAGTGACATTATTGATATGCACGTGTAACATTTTTTTTAACAATCTAGGGGTATTTCTTTAAATAACAGGTTATAAAACGAGAAAAAAATCGCCAAACAACGTTATGCGTGATATTGGAAACGCTGCTAAATTATAACTGCGCGGCATCACAGCAGAGGTCACTGAATGACAAGCTATATGTTCGCCACATAGGTCGTATCTCGTAAATTCTCAACTTGGCCATTCTGTTATAGTGCGTACTTTAAAATTGTATAGAATAAGAAATTATACAATCCATTCTTAGCTCGCGGGCCGTACAAAAAGAGGCAATAGGCCAGGTTAAAACCGCCGTAATTTGCTGACCCCTGATCTAGGGCCTATCTTAAAATCGGTATACTTTCGATTAAGAGTTGAATTGCTTAAAATATTATTTGCTAGATATCAGTAATGTGCCCTTTTTTTTGAAGAGGTATCGATTACTTGAAAATACTTCCTCACATGAAATTCTCAAAGTATTTCAAGAGGTTTGATTAACGATTTGTAAGTTTATGTGACAATGAAAAACACCTGTTCTCACATTTAAAATTTTAAATACGTGTAAATTTTTAACATCGCTTTGATTTTTAAAAGAAATCATCAGGAGTCATTGATTTTATAAAATATTAATCTGGCAACATCATCTCAGAAAGAAAATGCACACTAATTTCCTTCACTTGTAGTGCACCGCCATTTAATTATTGAACACATTTACCAGATAAATATTTCAAATTAATTGTTTTTTTATTTAATAAAGTTATAAATAGGACAAATATTTGTCAAAGGCTATATACTTATGATATACACAAATGAATATCTAAAGAACTAATCTAATTTATGTATTATAATTATGAACTTACTTACTTTTAATTTTCTGCCTGTCATTTTATTTTTGATAATCTTAATATTGTATTTCCTAGAAATAATTAACACCTATTGCTTACTTATAACTAGATAACAATCCCAGATCAACGACACCTATGATACATACATAATAATTAACACCTATTGCTAACTTATAACTAGATAACAATCCCAGATCAACGACACCTATGATACATACATAATAATCCTTACAATTAATAATTAACACCTATTGCTTACTTATAACTAGATAACAATCCCAGATCAACGACACCTATGATAAATACATAATATTCCTTACAATTAGTAATTAACACCTATTGCTTACTTATAACTAGATAACAATCCCAGATCAACGACACCTATGATACAAACATAATAATCCTTATAATTAATTATTAACACCTATTGCTTACTTATAACTAGATAACAATCCCAGATCAACGACACCTATGATACATACATAATAATCCTTACAATTAATTATTAACACCTATTGCTTACTTATAACTAGATAACAATCCCAGATCAACGGCACCTATGATACATACATAATAATTAACACCTATTGCTTACTTATAACTAGATAACAATCCCAGATCAACGACACCTATGATACATACATAATAATTAACACCTATTGCTTACCTATAACTAGATAACAATCCCAGATCAACGACACCTATGATACATACGTAATAATCCTTACAATTAATTATTTAACACATACATGTCTTCTCGTTCTATGCTTACTTTGACAGAGAAATGACGTGATGGGTTGTATGCAATTGCAAAGTCATTTAATTTATTTTATTTATTTTCACATGACAAAAAATATACTTACATCATTTGTGAAAAAACAACAGATTATTTAATTTGGATACAATATTTAAACGGATCTAAGTTTGTTGGATCTGTATCTCACTGAAGACATATATATGTATACATCACGTGAAATCAAACTCATCACACACACTTCATCACTCCAGACGTACCAAAAACATTCACCCTACAGTGTAACGCGCATAATCATAAAAGTAAAAAAAAAAAAAAAAATAAAACAACAAAAAATAACAGCTCACACAAACCTTCCACAAGTCATTCCTCTTGCAAGCCCAAGTACTCAAACTCCTGTTGCAATAACAACCCCGCTCCGATCGACTGCCTAAATTTTTTTCCTCCCTTTATTGAAGTCGGCACCCCATCGTATGTCATGTGAGCTAAATAGGCATATTGCCTTTGTGGCAAAATATGTTCTAACCCTAGGGATGGTGAACATTTGATTGACTTAACAAACTTCAATTAATTGACTAACAACAATAAGTTATTTTTTGTGCTCTTGAGTAAGCACACAATCTTGAAAGATTTAAACCGAACTCATGAAGATCCTCGTTTTAAGACGATTGACTGGTTAAAATTGCTGCAACTTTTTTTTTTGTTCACTAACACTATAAGCTCATAGACAATTGGCAGATTTGGTCTGCTGTGGCTTTTTGCAAGGCAGAACTTTTTAACACGACACTAGTTTAGCATTGTATAATAGCGTTATTTAAATTTATTATAAGCAGTGAGTGAGTTAGTGAGTTTGCTGGTATGCAACAGCTCACTCACTCAAAAAAACACCTGAGCATTTCCTTTCATTTAAAGTGAGAAATCATCAACCAAAAGGCTAAGGAAGGGATGGTGGAAAGGAAAGAAAAATCAGGAATTAAACACGTTATACTCGCATTTTGAAATGAAGCATAAAATATGTGTTCTACAATTACGTACAGTACCCGGCGGTAAGTAATACACATCGGGCTAAGAAAGACACTTTCGGCCAAAATCGGCTAACTTCGGCTTTGTTGAGCGTCGGCTCTGTCATGTCATTCGTATCATAAACGTGTTTCGTCACGTACCGGACTGTTAGCGCATCGTGCGACAGAGACGACGCTCTACAAAGGCTAAATTTGGTAATAACTTTTATTGAATATACACATTTTGAATTAAAATATACATATTAATATTGAGAACTGAGAAGAGAGAAATGAGAACATTGCGCGCTATTGCTGGGAAGACTGTGCGTGATCGTGTAAGGAACACCACAATCCGAGAGGTCTGTGAGGTCCAAGATGTGGTCAGATGGGGACGAAAGCGTCGACGATACTGGTACCAACATGTACAGAGAATGAATTTCATACATAGCTCTGCATGGGGTGCCGGATGGACGGCGTCCGCCAGGGAGACCCCCGAAACGATGGAGAGATAGCTGGAGCTCAGCATCACAGGAGGACAATCCTGCAGTAACAGACTCTTGAGTCTATAGAAAGTCTTAGAAGAAGAATAAGATATTAATATTAAATAATATAAACAACTTTGTTATTATAATTACAAGTTTTTTGTATCTTTATGTTAGTTTAAAATAAAGTTCTGTATTCTTGTCATATGTGCATTGTCTGTAAAAGACACTTGTGTCGTAAATTAAATAAATACATTTATTAGAATACTTTAATTTAATCGAATATACATCATGTCAGCATTAATTGTCTTTTATTATGAAAGGGCTTTAGCCGTTTGCTGATCCTGTGGCGTAAAATGTTCCATCTCTAAACAACCCTTTTTAAGAAGTGAAATCAAAATTTATATGTTGTTTATAGTTAAGGCATTAACGTTGTGGAGGTTTAAGGACATTGTAATTTATTTTTATCAACTCATTATTCCACTTTTTTGTAACGGTATAACCCTACCGGTTTCAAGGCTTTCACCTCATCTTCAGGGGAGCACAAACAAGACTAAATGCTGTTCGAACTAGTACCGATATACACGCTTCAACGATTGGGGGCTGAGGGGTGAGGGAGGCATGGGACGATTTCGGCCAAGAGCGGAGAGATTTTTGGGATATAACAGTTCACCAGATGTTCGGATCGATGTACTGACTTAGACATTTCTAGGGCTTCTAATCTGTCCAATTTATTTCTGTTACTACTGATATGTAAGAATTTGGCATAATCGATAGAAAAAATATGGTTTTCACGGAGACAATGATTAGCCATTTCATAATAAATTAGAGGATTTGTTAAGGCGGATTTGTGTTCACGAAATCTCTTTTCAAAAGATCTTCCTGTCTTTCCTATATAGAAATGATCACAGTCAGCACATAAAAGTGTATACACAGCACTGTTGCTAAGTATTCCATTCTTGCCTTTCCCATTAAATAAGAGTTTCCGGAGATTAAAATTAGTATAAAAAGCTGGCTTTATGTGACTTGGAATATTTTTGGTTATTTCGTATGATATGTTTTTTATAAATAGGACTTTGCTCCATTTATAGGTATGCTTATAGGTGTCGTAAAATATATATCAAAATTTATAGTTGTATATGAACACTACACTCCACCTAAAGCAGAATGTGTTATTTATTTATTTTATTTAACACTTTTATAGCGAATACAATTTAACAGGCTTATTGCCAGGCGGATCCATAAACTATTTGATTAAATATATAACATTCTACATGTAAGTCATTAGAGACTTTTTAAACAAAATAATTTATTTATTTATTTATTTAACATTTTTATTGCAAATACAATCTGGTGGGATTATTGCCAGGCGATAATCTCTTCCAGCCAACCAGACAAAAGTAAATGAAGTAAGTTACATGGTCACATCAATTATTTAAATGACTATCCATCCCCACGAAATCCATAAACACATACGTGAGCATATGCCCACAATCCCCACAAAGACGGACAATCACCCGAACATTATTTTTCATATAAAGTGAGATATCATCAATCAAAAGAAAAGGAAGGAATAGTGATTTTGGATGTTGCCTTTGGTAGCATCCTGTCTCCGGTTTCCATTTTGATATTTAAATTTTAAACATGACGGGGATTACGAACAGGTTATTACAGATCCTGTCATTAGATGCTTAATTAATTTATTTATTTAACACTTTTATTGCAAATACAATCTGGCGGGCTTATTGCCAGACGGCAATGTCTTCCAGCCAACCAGACAAAATTTAAGGAAGCTCGCAAAAAAACATTTCATCCCTACAAAATCCGTGAATAAGCATATGCCCATAAACCCCACAAAGACGGACAATCACACGAACATTATTTTAAGTATGAAGTGAGATAGCATCAATCAAAAGAAAAGAAAAAGATGGTGGAGAGGAAAGGAAAATAAAAATCGGGCATGAAACAAGAGTTTTTTCAGTCGCTTCTTAAAGCACACCAAGGACGGAGCGAGTCTTATATTAGATTGTAACTGATTCCAGAGTCTCACTGCATGGACAGTATAGGACGACGCAAAAAAAGAGGGCCGGTGAACTGGAAAGGCCACTAAAACATCTCTGTTTGAGCGTATCGCTAATTCATGATTGGAAAGACGCTGAAAATTTTGGACTAGATAAAAGCGGGTGGCGGGACAGTTAAGGTATCTGTGTTTGTATCGTATATTGGAATACCTTTAAAGGCTTTTTTGTAGTTTGTCTTTATTGGTAAGTATATTGCGTTTTTCTTGCTAAATATATTTTTCTTCCAATTTGCAGATGTGTGGAAGTACCTTATGGTCCCATCTACAACCTTGTTAAACTTTTATATAAATTATATTAGTGTAATAAATAATATAAATCTTTCAATAGTGGGTTTTAGTCCCGAATCGGAGCACCTCGAAGAGAGTTTGTTCTCGGAAAGTCGTTTCATAAATTGTCTTTTTTTCACAGGACAATTTTATACAGCGCCGTTTAGAGAGCTACCACTTCTCAAAGGCGCTCGAAATCACTAATATTAAACAATACACGATTGGGAGCTACAATAGCGCCCGAGCGAATCATGTATAACACTTTTGTATATAATACAACTTTGTGGGATTATTGCCACGTAAGAACATTTCCCAACCAAACGAAAACGACGACCTCCGTCGCCTGGTGGTAAGACACTTGTCTGCTGATCCGGAGGTTGCGGGTTCAATCCCCGCTGGAACCCAGATTTAAAAAAAAAATAGGATTCCTGTTTGGTTAACACTTAGGGCCTATAAAACATCTTTCTGGTCGGTTGGAAGAGATTGCCACATGGTAATTAACCCGCCAGGTTAAAAAAAATACATGTTTATGAGGTATTTAGTGAAAACCAGGATGGAACCATTTTTTTTATTTGAGTTTCAACGGGATCGAACCCACAACATCCGAGTCAGAAGACAGACGTCTTACCAACAAGACCACAGAAGGAGTCGAATTATTAATCTCATGGTATATTGGGGGGAAAATCAAATGAAAATACATTCGAAGAATTTATGAATTTATTTCTTAATTTACGAAGTATAAGTGAAAAATCAAATGGTTCTTGAATGAGCTGAGCCACGGCGATTCAGATATGTTGCTTAACAGCATCCACCACATCCTCCCCCGCATCCTCCTCCGCAACCTCCCCAGCCTCCACGTCCACCCCATCCGCCGCAACCACCCCCACAACCCCCTCCACAACCGCATCTTCTGGGTCTTGCCATCTGTAATGTAAAGCATAGAATTTTTATTTCATGGCCAAGAGTTTAATAAAATTTACGAAACGAATTTATCATGCTGATATTCATACCAAAATTCCGTTCGATTCAATTACATATAAAGAATTTCATAAAAAACTAATTGATTCGTTAATCTTTTTCTTCTTCTTCCCAGTGCCATATCAGGTCCCCCCAACGTTGAGTATCACTTGAGAGTAGACCTCTTTGTCCCCGACAGTCCGAAAAATATCTCCAACGCCCCTTATGCCAGTCCAATCACGAATATTGCGGAGCCAGGAGATTTGCCTCCTGCCAACACCTCTTCGACCTTCTATTTTGCCTTGGATGATCAGGTGAGGTAATTTGTACTTTGCTCCTCTAAGTACATGACCCAAATAGGACACCTTTTGGATTTTAATATTAGTCAGCAACTCTCTATCAACTTTGGCTCTTTGAAGAACCCTTGTGCTGCTGACCATATCCGTCCAGGGTATCCGTACCATTCTCCGGTGCATCCACATTTAGAATGCTTCCAATAGGTTCATACTACCAACTTTGAGGGTCCATGATTCCACTCCATGCAATAACACTGACCAAATTTAGCATTTGACTAACCGTTGTCGAAGTTTCAAGTTTAGATTATCATCGCAGAATACGTTTCTCATTTTATTAAAAGTCGCACGAGATGATTCAATTCTGCACTTGACTTCGGTTTCTGGATCGAGGTCTTCCACTAGGATATTATACTATTCGTCCATTATCAGTTCAAAATAAAACATATTCTTTATGGCTCTATAGCATATAGTCTTGAGGATGTGAGAGTAGATCATCTGTATGTTGGTTACTTTAAAAACGCGAACATATAAAATCTAACTAAGCAAACATTTAAAACCTCTTCTCAATCAATTAAGGTTCTATCAATATTTGTATTATCAACACTTTATATCCTTGTCCCGTGTTCTAAGAGATAAACAACGTCTGCATTGTACCTCTTCGTTCATTACCTCTTCAGAAAAGAATATATTATTAGCATCCAGTTAATATTGTTGATAACAATTTAACTATTAAACGCAAACCTATACATTTCTGTTTCCTGATTTCTTTACAATGGATGAATGAATTCTGATATAGCATCATCAATGTGCAATGAAGTGTCAGATATTGTGAATTTTGACATGAATCTGAAAACCAAATACAGAGTCCGGGTCCGAATAGATTAATGAATTTGCAGGATCCTCTAAATAGGTTGTTAAAGAGCATGTCTAAACGTGTGTTGATATGTATAACATCAATTGATTAAAAAAATCTAAAGGACTTACAAGGTATGTGCTATGCACACGGAGGTAAGTTTGACCCGGTACATATGTCAGGAGTGTGATGTAGGATTTGTAAGGTATGTGCTAAGCACAAGGAAGTAAGTTAGATCCGGTACATGTGTAACATAAGGAGTGTGATGTAGGATTTGCAAGGTATGTGCTAAGCACAAGGAGGTAAGTTAGACCCGGTGCATGTGTAAGGAGTGTGATGTAGGACTTGCAAGGTACGTGTATGTGCTATGCACACGGAGGTAAGTTTGACCCGGTACATATGTCAGGAGTGTGATGTAGGATTTGTAAGGTATGTGCTAAGCACAAGGAGGTAAGTTAGATCCGGTACATGTGTAACATAAGGAGTGTGATGTAGGATTTGCAAGGTATGTGCTAAGCACAAGAAGGTAAGTTAGACCCGGTACATGTGTAAGGAGTGTGATGTAGGACTTGCAAGGTATGTGCTAAGCACAAGGAGGTAAGTTAGACCCGGTGCATGTGTAAGGAGTGTGATGTAGGACTTGCAAGGTACGTGTATGTGCTATGCACACGGAGGTAAGTTTGACCCGGTACATATATCAGGAGTGTGATGTAGGTTTTGTAAGGTATGTGCTAAGCACAAGGAGGTAAGTTAGATCCGGTACATGTGTAACATAAGGAGTGTGATGTAGGATTTGCAAGGTATGTGCTAAGCACAAGAAGGTAAGTTAGACCCGGTACATGTGTAAGGAGTGTGATGTAGGACTTGCAAGGTATGTGCTAAGCACAAGGAGGTAAGTTAGACCCGGTGCATGTGTAAGGAGTGTGATGTAGGACTTGCAAGGTACGTGTATGTGCTATGCACACGGAGGAAAGTTTGACCCGGTACATATGTCAGGAGTGTGATGTAGGATTTGTAAGGTATGTGCTAAGCACAAGGAGGTAAGTTAGATCCGGTACATGTTTAACATAAGGAGTGTGATGTAGGATTTGCAAGGTATGTGCTAAGCACAAGAAGGTAAGTTAGACCCGGTACATGTGTAAGGAGTGTGATGTAGGACTTGCAAGGTATGTGCTAAGCACAAGGAGGTAACTTAGACCCGGTGCATGTGTAAGGAGTGTGATGTAGGACTTGCAAGGTACGTGTATGTGCTATGCACACGGAGGTAAGTTTGACCCGGTACATATGTCAGGAGTGTGATGTAGGATTTGTAAGGTATGTGCTAAGCACAAGGAGGTAAGTTAGATCCGGTACATGTGTAACATAAGGAGTGTGATGTAGGATTTGCTAGGTATGTGCTAAGCATAAGGAGGTAAGTTAGACCCGGTACATGTGTAAGGAGTATGATGTAGGATTTGTAAAGTATGTGCTAAGCACAAGGAGGTAAGTTAGACCCGGTACACGTGTAAGGAGTGTGATGTAGGATTTGCAAGGTATGTGCTAAGCACACGGAGGTAAGTTAGACCCGGTACATGTGTAAGAAGTGTGATGTAGGACTTGCAATGTATGTGCTAAGCACAAGGAGGTATAATACAAATATATTGATTGTTGGAAGAGATTGCCACATGGCAATAAACTCGCCAGGTTAAAAAAAAAAGGAGGTTAGTTAGGTCAGGTACACATGAAACATGCGCGAAATACCCGAAAAAAGTTTTTTTTTAATGGTAACAATTTTTGTATTTTTAAATGTAATTAGACTTAACCTGTATTGATGAAATTAATAAATAATAACCATCAAAATAAATAAAACAAACAGTAAAAAATGTTTTTTTTTCTTACCGCAACGGATGCAAGAACTGCCAGGAGGAAGAATACGAAGAATGCTTTGTACATTTTGAGTGCTGCCTTAGAAAAACGTTTGGCTAGTGCTAAAGAAAAAATATTTTTTCTTTATATAACCCGCAACAGATTGCGTAAATCAAATATAAAAGGCATTTATCCCGTTCAAATATTAATAACAAATAAGAACATCGCAAATTCTAAAATAGAGGTGAGGTGACTAGCTCGTTAAACAGAAATTATAAAATATTTTGAAAGGTATACGACCTTCATGAAACAGTTTTTAACATTTCAAATTCTTTCTGGCGATCCTGGCCTCGTTGACCTGGACGTTGTGTTTCCATAATGTTAGGTCTATTGTTGATTATACCAATCGGAATATTTTACAAAAGAACTAAGGCTGATGCTTATGATAGAACAGTGGTGTACTTTGAAAGCACGGTCATATCGGGTGGCCGTAACAAGTGCGATATTTTATCTCTTTCTTCCCCCTGATAACTAGTACACACTGCTTCTAAACACTTTAATATCTCCATAAATATAATAAATACTGGGTTCAGATTTTAGGTATTCCTCCGTAATACACTTACGCATTGAATGAAAAAAATAATATTAAAAATAATTAGCACTTATCGGCCACATCAGAGATATTTTGTGAAAATCGGGAATAAATTCACCAATACAATCAAACGTGTGCCAGTGTATGAAGTAGGTTTATTAATTCTAAAAACCACTATGGGTGAGGAAGCTGGAATTCTGCTTCTAGAGTTAGCTTATTCGTTAGGAAGAATATCAGCCAGGATTCTTCTCATACTGCGAGGCGGTGTCGAGACTATATCCACAGTGTCACTCAGTCGGTTCAATATGTAAAAGGGTGTGAGCTGAAAGCCCCCGACGTCCTTGCGGTCGGACTCGCCCTATATTGGTGGGCTGTATCTCGGCCGGGGGAATGTTATGGAATGAACCCGGGTTTTATAATGTCTTCTCTCTTAAATGTATTTTCTGCAGTTTATTTTGAGATATATATGCGATTTTGGAATGAATTTATCATATAACATATATGTCCAATTTATTATATAACATATATGTACAATTTATTATATAAAATATATGTACAATTATTATATAACATATATGTACAATTTATTATATTACATATATGTACAATTTATTATGTAACATATATGCACAATTTATTATAAAACATATATGTACAATTTATTATACAACATATATGTACAATTTATTATATAACATAAATGTACAATTTATTATAAAACATATATGTACAATTTATTATATAACATATAATAGGTTAGTCAAAACTTTTTGAAAGCGACATCTATGGAGCAGTAGAAAACCAAAATTTCTACGCCATTTTAATATTTCATCTTTCATTAGAACGTACTCAAAATTTCATTTCGATCTGTCAATTCATTCTTTGTTTACAAGCCATTTGAAGTTGACGTGTATATTTTTTAACAATGGAAAAATCCGAATATCGTGCAGTGATTAAATTCTTTGTTTTGGAAGGTTTATCGGCTACTGAGATCCATGCAAAGATGGTGAAAGTATTAAAGGAGTCTTCTCCTTCATTTCCAACCGTTCACCGATGGGTTTTGGAGTTTAAGCGTGGCCGTACAAGCGTTGAAGACGATCCACGCTCAGGACGTCCAAAAAGTGCATCAACACCAGAAATCATAGCGAAAATACAGGATATGGTTTTGAAAGATCATCAATCGACTGTGGATGTGATAGCTGACACCATAAGCATCTCACATGGAACAACATGGCATATTTTGGCTGAAGTTTTGGGTTTCAAAAAACTGTGTGCACAATGGGTGCCGCATTTGCTAACAATACAACAAAAACACGTTCGAATGCGACTTTCTGAGCAACATTTGGAGCAATTTCGAAAGGATAAAAAGGATTTTCTGCGTCGATTCATCACTATGGATGAGACTTGGGTCTACCACCATGATTCTGAATCAAAACAAGAGGCTAAGGAGTGGTGTGAACCAGGCACTTTGGCTCCGAAGCGAGTTCGTGTCCAGAAATCGGCCAAGAAGGTGTTAGCGTCAGTTTTTTGGGTTGCAAAAGGAGTTTTATTGATAGATTATCTCCAAACTGGTAGGACAATCAACTCTGATTATTATTGTGACCTTTTGGACCAGTTGGATGAAAAAAAATTGTGAAAAAAGACCCGGTTTGCAGAAGAAAAAAATAATTTTTCATCAAGACAATGCACCTGCTCACACAGCTCAAAAAACCATCGCGAAAATCAGTGAATTGGGGTACGAATTGTTGCAGCATCCACCCTATTCGCCAGATTTAGCTCCCTCTGACTGTTCTCACACATCAAAAAATTCCTTCGTGGAAAGCATTTTTCATCAAACGAAGAGGTTATAGCCGTCGTAGAGGAGTATTTTGCAGGCCTTCCAGAAAGTCACTTCCGTGATGGGACAACAAAGTTGGAAGATCGTTGGACCGAGTGTATTGATCTTATGGGAGACTATACTGAGCAATAAAAGTGATTTCCCCCCAAAAAAAATGTATTTTCATTTCCGCTTTCAAAACTTTTTGACTAACTTAGTATGTATAATTATTATATAACATATATGTACAATTTATTATATTACATATATGTACAATTTATTATATAACATATATGTACAATTTATTATATAACATATATGTACAATTTATTATATAACATATATAGAATGTACAATTTATTTTATACCATATATATACAATTTATTATATAACATATATGTACAATTTATTATATAACAGATATTTACATTTTTTTGCCATTTATGTATTTTTGAAGTGTATTTTTATATATTATGTACATAATATGTTACTATCACTATCTTCTTCTTGATGTGCCCTGTCAGGTCCCCCCGACGTTGGCAATCACTCTGGCGAAGGCTTCTCTGTCTTGCGCGACCCGGAACAGCTCCTCCACACGTCTCATTCCGGTCCAGTCTCTTATATTTCGCAGCCAAGACGTTTGCCTTCTCTCTCCATAGTGATATCCTGGGAATGATAATCAGGGTGGTTTCCCGTTGCCTTCCCTGATAGGTGTTTCTGTAGGGGTCACCCTCCCTTAGCCGGGGGGGTCCGGTTTTATGGCGCCGGACACTCGCACATTCATCCTCTCCTATCTGCTATGGCACTGATGGTAATATGCCAGTGACCACATTGCCCAGGGCTCGCGGGGCTTAAGAGGCCACTCGTGGACGCTAGGAGTAGGACTATTGGTAGTGTTGCTGATGGAATGCAACTATGGCGTTACGCGGTATTTTATAGGCACACATTTTCCGGCAAAACATGCACCACCGCGACCCTACCAAACTTTGAGCCCCACTATACCTAGATTTATTTATTTATATTATTTATTGAACCACATAAAGGGTTCCAGTATTTATTGCAAATCTTCAACAGAATGCGATATGGGAGCGCAGTCATTGGCAACAAAATAAAATCAGGAAATTTTCAGCCCTACCATCATGTACAAATAAAACTTCCACGATAAAAAAAAAGGTTTATAAAAAAGGGTGAAACATTAAAAATATCGCAATTTTTATGTATTTGATATTTGTGCATAAATTGTGCAAATAAGGATATAAAAAAAGAATGATAAATTTCTTATATTAAAACTTGCCACCCTATGATAGATAGTGAGTGACCAGGACTTACATAATAAAATAGTTTTATAGCTAATTATAAAAAATAACCTAGCAGATTTGGCATAATTTTAATTTAAAACATACGTTTTAATTTAAAACAAATACTAGACAATTTACTTGGTCGTAAAAAAACATATAAATGATTTAAATTTTACATATTATTTATAGTTAAGGCATAAACATTGTGGAGATTAAAGGCCATTGTAATTGGTTTTATAAACACTATTTATTCCACTTTTTTGTAACGGTATAACCCTACCGGTTTCAAGCCTTTTAACACATCATCAGGAGCACAAACAAGACTGAATTCTGTTCGAACTGGTAACGAGATACACGCTTTTAACGGTTAACATTCGGGTTGAGGACTCTATCCAATCTGTCAAATTGGACAGATTATAAGCCCAAGAAATTTTTAAGTCAGTGGATCGAGGTGAACATCTGGCAAACACATATATCTCAAGAATCTCTCCACTGCTTGCCGAGAATGTTTCATCCCTCCCTCCACCCGCAGTCCTCGACCTGAATGTTAAGCGTTAGAAGCGTGTATCTCGGTACTAGTTCAAACATAATTCTGTTTTGTTTGTGCTCCCTGATGATGAGGTGAAAGCATTGAAACCGGTTGGGTTATACCATAAACGGTGTTTGATAAAACAAATTACAATACAAATAACTACCCATCCCCACGAAATCCCACAAAGGCGGACGGACAATCACCCAAACATTAATTTTCATATAAAGTGAGATATAATCAATCAAACGAAAAGGAAGGGATGGGGAAGAGGAAAGGAAAACTTAATCCAATTTAACAGATATCAATTTCTTTTCAATTCTTTTCACCTAATATAACATTGTCACGCTCTTTAACGTACCATCTACATTTTTCTTATGTACCACCTGTTGAGAATCGTTGCTTTAGATAATGGAAATAGGCATTTATTCTGACGTCGCGCCATCAACGAGATTTAGCAATTTTAGTAAGCCCTACACATAAATCAGAATTCATTTAAAAACAATTCGGATGCTACTATGCGTATCCAGAAAGTAAGTGTACTCAGGCTCTCACGACCGGATGGATTTTATTTTTGACATGTTGGCTACACTTCCGTGTAACCTGACCATTCCCTTCCGCAATGAGACCGGTTCGAGGTCAGTACGTTGAGAAGTGTCGACGCGACAACACGTTTTGTGAAAAATGTCAATCCAATCTCCCGCCAAGTGCAAAATACGCGGCGTCATCCGTTATCTCGTTTGGAAGGGAAAACCTCCGGTTGAGGTTTATAATGAGGTGAAAACTGCATATTGTGATAAAGCTATGAATCGTACGAGTGTGTACAAGTGGTGTCACGAGTTTAAAAACTGTCGTACGTCTGTGCATGATGAGATGAGGAGCGGAAGACCTTCAATTGTGACTGACGAAATTGTGGAAAAAATCTAAAATGCGCTCCGTGACGATCGCAGATTGACTGTGGATGAACTTTCTGCGATGTTTCCGCAATTCTCCAGATCTCTACTACACGAAACCATCACAGAAACCCTCGGATATCGGAAACTGTCCGCGAGGTGGGTCCCAAAACAGCTGACAGACCAACACAAGTTGAATCGAGTGGAGGCCGGGCAAGAGTTTTTGAGGCGCTGCAAACTTCATGGAGATGAATTTCTCCGCTCCATCGATACTGGAGATGAAACTTGGGTTGCACACTACAGGCTGAAACCTAAAGGCAGTCTCAACAGTGGCGTCACACCTCTTCACCCTCCGCCAAAAAGTTCAAAACCACAATTTCAGCCAAGAAAATCATGGCATCCGTGTTTTGGGACTGTCAAGGCATAATTTTAATTGAATATATGCCTCAAGGGGAGACCACCAACTCTGCAAGATACTGTGAGACCCTAAACAAATTGCGGAGGGCGATGCAGAATAAGAGGAAAGGTATGCTGACAAAGGGAGTCTGTCTGCTGCACGACAATGCAAGACCACACACGGCCAACGCCAAGAAGGAACTGCTCGCCTCGTTTAAATGGGATGTCCTGTACCATCCCGCGCATTCCCATGACCCAGCACCTTCAGATTACTATCTCTTTACCTCCCTGAGGCTGCACATGCGTGGAAAAAGGTTTTCAACCGACGACTGATATTAAAATCCGAAAGGTGTCCTATTTGGGTCATGTACTTAGAGGAGCAAAGTACAAATTACTGCACCTGATCATCCAAGGCAAAATAGAGGGTCGAAGAGGTGTTGGTAGAAGGCAAATCTCCTGGCTCCGCAATATACGTGATTGGACTGGTATAAGGAGCGTCAGGGATCTTTTTCGGACTGCCGCCTCAGGTGATATTCAAAGTTGGAGGGATCTGACATGACACTGTTAAGAAGAAGAAGATGCCGTAGGATCGGGTTTATGATTCAAATAAACAAAAACGCTCTCTGAAATAATTTAATTAAGGCATTAAGACTGTTTTCAAATATACCCGCTACTGTGGCATAGCCATCACCCAATCGATACAACTTATTACATAATATCTAAATATTTATGAATACAAACATAACTTTGTGTTTAAACTGATTTTGTTTACACAGAACAAGTGGTTTTGGTTTACATTACTATAACAAGCAACGCCCGTTGTAATATTCCGTATAAATCAAATCAAATATTTTGGAAAATTCGCAAACCAGCTGCAGTAAACCTTTTTTTAGTCCAAACCGATAAGATTACTCCAAATTTTGGCATAGCCATCAACCCACTGTCCCTTAATTTAATTTCAGACACAGTTTTATGAAGATTTCAAAACAGGATTCAAATTATAACAATCTTTCCCAGTGCACAGCTGACAACCTACGTGGTCTAAATGATAAGATGACTGTCATCTCAGTTCGGAGGTTGCGGGTTCAAATACCACCCAGGATCCAGATTTTTTGAAAAAGTATTCCGGTCTTGTTCTTACTTAGTACCACTTGAACATATTTCTAGTCGATTGGAAGAGATTGCTACATGGCAATAATCCCATCAGGGTGTACTGTATACAATAAAAGTTTTATACAATACAATAAAGTTTGTTTTTGAGGAATTTTGATTTTTGTGAAGGTTTTATTTAAATTGATATATTCAACTACATCATTTATATATCCAACTACATAATTGATATATCCAACTACATAATTGCTATATCCAACTACATAATTGATATATCCAACTAAATAATTGGTATATCCAACAACCTAATTGATATATTCAACTAGATAATTGATATATCCAACTACATTATTTAAATATCCAACTACCTGATTGATATATTCAACTACATGATTGATATATCCAACTACATAATTGATATATTCAACTACATAATTGAAATATCCAACTACAAAATTGATATATTCAACTACATAATTGATATCTCCAACTACATAATTGATACATCCAACTACATAATTGATATATCCAACTACATAATTGATATATTCAACTACATAATTGATATATTCAACTACATAATTGATATATTCAACTGCATAATTGATATATCCAACTACATAGTTTTAATATTTTGATGAATCTTTGAATTTCTTTAATAATTTAGTTAAATATGGTATTCAGTCAGCGTTACATATACAAAATCATGACTTACACATACAAAAACAATAATTCTATCAACATTTTGCTTTGTACATATAAAAAATCATGACTTACATGTACAAAAAAATCAGAAAGGAGTAAATACGATATACACATATTACGTACTATTTAGTTTAGAACAATAATTTTGTCAACATTTTCCCTTTGAACATATACGAAATCATGACTTACACATACAAGAACAATAATTCTGTCAACATTCTCTTTTGTACACAAACAAAATCATGACATATACAAATTCATGACTTACACATACAAAAACAATAATTCTATCAACATTCTGCTTTGTACATATACAAAATCATGACTTACATGTACAAAAAAAATCAGAAAGGAGTAAATATACACATACGTGTATAACCTACTACTTAGTTTAGAACAATACTTTTGTCAACATTCTCCCTTTGTACATATACAAAATTATGACTTACACATACTAAAACAATAACTCTGTTAACATTCTTCTTTGTACATATATAAAATCATGATTCACACATACAAATACAATAATTCTGTCAACATTCCCGTTTGTACATATTCAAAACCATGACTTACACATACAAAAACAATAATTCTATCAATATTCTCCTTTGTACATATACAAAATCATGACTTACACATACAAAAACAATAATTCTATCAACATTCTGCTTTGTACATATACAAAATCATGACTTACATGTACAAAAAAAATGAGAAATCATGACTTACATGTACAATAAACTCATTAGAAAATAACTCAATATTAAGACAAGCTCCAAATATGTCCGAGACTGTAGCATAATCATTACCCAGTCGATATAACTTATAAGATAATAACGCAATATTAAGACCACGTCCAAATATGTCCGAGACTGTAGCATAATCATTACTCAGTCGATATTACTCATAAGATAATAACTCAATATTAAGACAAGCTCCAAATATGTCCGAGACTGTAGCATAATCATTACCCAGTCGATATAACTCATTAGATAATAACTCAATATTAAGACAAGCTCCAAATATGCCCGAGACTGTAGCATAATCATTACCCATTCGATATAACTCATTAGAAAATAACTCAATATTAAGACAAGCTCCAAATATGTCCGAGACTGTAGCATAATCATTACCCAGTCGATATAACTTATTAGATAATAACGCAATATTAAGACCACGTCCAAATATGTCCGAGACTGTAGCATAATCATTACTCAGTCGATATAACTCATAAGATAATAACTCAATATTAAGACAAGCTCCAAATATGTCCGAGACTGTAGCATAATCATTACCCAGTCGATATAACTCATTAGATAATAACTCAATATTAAGACAAGCTCCAAATATGCCCGAGACTGTAGCATAATCATTATCCAGTCGATATAACTCATTAGAAAATAACTCAATATTAAGACAAGCTCCAAATATGTCCGAGACTGTAGCATAATCATTACCCAGTCGATATAACTTATTAGATAATAACGCAATATTAAGACCACGTCCAAATATGTCCGAGACTGTAGCATAATCATTACTCAGTCGATATAACTCATAAGATAATAACTCAATATTAAGACAAGCTCCAAATATGTCCGAGACTGTAGCATAATCATTACCCAGTCGATATAACTCATTAGATAATAACTCAATATTAAGACAAGCTCCAAATATGTCCGAGACTGTAGAATATTCATTACCCAGTCGATATAACTCATTAGATAATAACTCAATATTAAGACCACATCCAAATATGTCCAAGACTGTAGCATAATCATTACCCAGTCGATATAACTCATTAGATAATAACTCAATATTAAGACCACCTCCAAATATATCCGAGAGTGTAGCATAATCATTACCCAGTCGATATAACTCATTAGATAATAACTCAATATTAAGACAAGCTCCAAATATGTCCGAGACTGTAGAATATTCATTACCCAGTCGATATAACTCATTAGATAATAACTCAATATTAAGACCACATCCAAATATGTCCAAGACTGTAGCATAATCATTACCCAGTCGATATAACTCATTAGATAATAACTCAATATTAAGACCACCTCCAAATATATCCGAGAGTGTAGCATAATCATTACCCAGTCGATATAACTCATTAGATAATAACTCAATATTAAGACCACCTCCAAATATATCCGAGAGTGTAGCATAATCATTACCCAGTCGATATAACTCATTAGATAATAACTCAATATTAAGACCACCTCCAAATATATCCGAGAGTGTAGCATAATCATTACCCAGTCGATAAAACTCATTAGATAATATCTCAATATTATGAATACAAATATAAATTTGTATTTAAACTAATTTTGTTTACATAGAACGAGTGGTTTTGGCAAATATAAATATAACATGAAACGCTTGTTGTAACATACCATATAAATCAAATCAAATAATTTGAAGACGTCGCAAAACACCTGCAGCAAATCTTTTTGCCAACCGACTGGATGACTAAAGACAACCTTTTGTGTAACTTTCAGCCCCTTACCCTACCCCTTTATTGAATTTCAGACATATTCGTATAGTTCAGAAAATGTAGGATGAGTCGTGTGCCAGTTCACAAATTTGCCCCAATACAACCTTGTAACGACGTTCAGTAATTTTAATTGTTTTATCAACTTTAATATAAGCCTCGATTCTAATAAATACTAAGTTTTTTAGGTAAAAACATTTCAAAAAACTAACAATAATGACAAATTAATACATCTTGTTACAAATTAGCAAAAATGTGGCAGTTTGTAAAAGTCAAATAATATTTGGTGACGTTTGTCAAAAGTCATTACGTTAGTCCGCATCATTGTTTAGGGATGGGGTATTCGATAATTGGATTTTCGATTTTTTCATACCCAAAATGAAATGTTCGTAATTAGAATGAATTCATAGTGGATCTTGGCCTATTTTAAGATATATACAAATCATACAATACATTAGAAAGTCAGTATAATGAAAATTAGGAATTTAAACGTCAGTTTAGAGAAAAACAATTGTTCGATTTATAAAAAAAAACTATTCGATTTGTAAAAAAAAAAACTATTTTACACCATCCCTTTGTGACATGACGTTTTAAACGCCGCACGACTCATTCTAGACTTTCTGAAGTAGAGTTTCATTATTACTTTAAGACACGATCAACATGATAACAATACTCCCCAGTGTTTTTTTATGTTTTTGGAAGGTTTATCTTCTAATAAAATATGAAGAAAAAAAAATATGATGAAACTTTATATATGTGTTAAAATTAGTTTGATAATTTAGTTAACTACAGTGATTCTGTTAATATTCTCCTTTGTGGAGAGTTGCGTCAAACTCCTTACACATGTACCGGGTCTCCCTTCTCTTCTTGTGTGCAGCACACACCTTGCAAGTTCTGTGGAGAGCTACACCACACTCCTTACACATGTACCGGGTCTCCCTTCTCTTCTTGTGTGCAGCACACACCTTGCAAGTTCTGTAGAGAGCTACACCACACTCCTTACACATGTACCGGGTCTCCCTTCTCTTCTTGTGTGCAGCACACACCTTGCAAGTTCTGTAGAGAGCTACACCACACTCCTTACACATGTACCGGGTCTCCCTTCTCTTCTTGTGTGCAGCACACGCCTTGCAAGTTCTGTGGAGAGCTACACCACACTCCTTACACATGTACCGGGTCTCCCTTCTCTTCTTGTGTGCAGCACACACCTTGCAAGTTCTGTGGAGAGCTACACCACACTCCTTACACATGTACCGGGTCTCCCCTCCCTTCTCTTCTTGTGTGCAGCACACACCTTGCAAGGCTTGTGGAGAGCTACACTACACTCCTTACACATGTACCGGGTCTCCCTTCTCTTCTTGTGTGTTGCACATACCTTGCAAGTTCTGTGGAGAGCTACACCACACTCCTTACACATGTACCGGGTCTCCCTTCTCTTCTTGTGTGCTGCACACACCTTGCAAGTTCTGCAGGGGGTTTTTTTTTTCTATTGATGGAATATGGTATATACGCATATACATATTTTAGACACGTTCTTTGATAATCTGTTTGGAGGATTCCTAAAATTCCTTATTTTAATTTTACCCGGACACTACGAGTATAGGGTAGATGGTGTCTAGATTCATATGTTCAATCTTTGAGATCTGAAAATTCTCTGCACAGCAATGACGCGACGTCAGAATTCATGTAAATGTTAATTGTCTAGGGCAAGAGTTCCCAAAGTTTTTTCGGCCGCAGACCCCTTTACCAAAAATTTTTAAAACCGTCGACCCCCTAGTCATTTACTTTACTTACTCAAATTAATAAGTTTGTACAGTGTTCGATATTTAATATTTCACTAGATAACAAACTTTTCACTATAATCACTTGTAATTAAGGATTGAAAAAGATAAAAGAACTGTCGATTAAGCATTGCATTATCTTGCGCAACATTTAATATTAGGTCCTTACATATGAAATTGGCGTTTTGCCGTACTGGCAACTTTGATCTCAAATATCTTCTCTTTGGTTAGGAATTCCAAATTCAAATTTATACAGCTATTTACTCAAGTATTTGTGTTTCGAAAATTATAATTCATTTGTTTTTTCCTCAATTGTTTTTTTTCTTTGCGTCACTCAGTTTACAAAATGGAAAACTTGAAATATCGCGTTATTTACGAGTACGAGTTCCACCGTGGCACCAGTGCTGCAGAAACGGCTCGAAGGATTAATGATGTGTATGGCGACGGTGACGCAAAAGAAAACACAGTGCGTTTTTGGTTCCAACGTTTTCGTTCTGGAAATTTCGACCTGCAGAACAAGCCCCGTGGAGAAAGTTGATAATGAAGAATTGAAGGCTATTGTGGAAGCGGATCCATCGCAAACCACGTCCGAGTTAGCTGCAGGCTGCGGTGTTAGTGATAAAACTGTTTTAATCCACTTGAAGCAAATTGGGAAGGTGAAAAAGCTTGAAAGGTGGGTACCTCACGAATTGAGTGAAGCAAATCAACAAACGCGCGTTGACTGCTGCGTTGCATTACTCAACCGGCACAATAATGAAGGGATTTTGAATCGAATCATTACCTGTGATGAAAAGTGGATCCTGTATGATAATCGGAAGCGCTCATCGCAATGGCTGAACCCTGCCGAACCAGCCAAACCATGCCCCAAGCGAAAATTGACTCCAAAAAAGTTACTTGTGAGCGTTTGGTGGACTAGTGCTGGTGTCGTTCACTACAGCTTTCTTAAATCTGGCCAGACGATTACGGCAGATGTCTATTGTCAGCAACTGCAAACCATGATGGAAAAGCTAGCTGCTAAACAACCGAGGCTGGTTAATCGCTCTAGGCCACTGCTGCTTCATGATAACGCTAGACCACACACTGCACAACAGACGGCTACTAAATTAGAAGAGCTTCAATTGGAATGTCTAAGACATCCACCGTACTCTCCGGACCTTGCCCCAACAGATTACTATTTTTTTCGAAATTTGGATAACTTCTTGCAAGGGAAAAAATTCAACTCCGATGGGGCAGTCCAAACCGACTTCAAAGATTTTATTGATTCCCGTCCGAATGGTTTTTTTAGTAAAGGGATCGATGAACTACCTATGAGATGGCAAAAGTGCATAGATAGCAATGGTACATACTTTGATTAAATAAATATATTATATTAAAAAAAAATCAACTTTATGTTCCTCCCAAACAAAACGCCAATTTCATATGTAAGGACCTAATATTTAAATCTGCGCTGACGAAAATTAAAGCAAAAAATACGAGCGGAGTTTTTTTTATTTTTGACATTTATGAAATAAATATGTAAATTCAAAATAAGTACAAATATTCTTAATTAACATAAGTACCTATTTGAATCATAGATATTTTGAAGTAACAAACAAATAGCAGTAGTAAGGGGGTCTATTTTCTTCCCCAATTTTTTTAATTGAAACTATCGACTCCTATAAAAATACAATCGACCCCAGAGGGTCGATATCGACCCCTTTGGGAAATTTTGGTCTAGCGCATTGTCCATATCAGAAATCAGAAGACTGTCGTTTAAAAGTTGCATGGTTTTCAAAAATATTAACAAGATGTCCTTTTTTTGAAGAAGTATTCATAACGTAAAAACGGGGGACTGGTATTCAACGTAAATCTAGTTTATCACGTTACAGTGTTAAGACCATTGAAAAAACAAGCTTTTGTTGTTATGATGTACAAGTAAAGATGTACTCGTATATAGGACCCCAGCGGGTGATACTTGCTTGCAGACGTGTTACCACCTGGTTATAAACTGCCTTTTGTGGACCTAAAAATCCGATTTTATAGTTCAAATAAACGGAAAAGTTTCCTTAGACAATTTTTAAGAGCATTAAGAATGTATCCAAATATGTCCGAGATTAAAATATAAGCATTACCCATTCGATATTTCTTACACTATTCCTAAATACTTATGAATACAAATAAAAAATGGTTTTAAATCTGAATTTGTTTACACAGAACAAGTAGTTTTGGCAAATATTATACAACGGTCGATTTAATATTCCATATAAATCAAATCAAATAATTTGGAGAAGTCACTAATAAGCTGCAGTAAACCTTTTTTTTAGTGCCAACCGAACGGATGACCCAAGACAACCTTTGCATAGTCACCAGCTCGTAGTCCCTAGGTTGAGATCCTGGTTCAGCTTCATTAGGGCCACTAAACATCAAAAACAACCACCTGATGTTGATAGGACGAACAAATATAGAGGAAACTACCACCTGATGTTGATAGGACGAACAAGTGTAGAGGAAACAACCACATGCTGTTGATAGGACGAACAAGTGTAGAGGAAACAACCACCTGCTGTTGATAGGATGAACAAATGTAGAGGAAACAACCACCTGCTGTTGATAGGACGAACAAGTGTAGAGGAAACAACCACCTGCTGTTGATAGGATGAACAAATGTAGAGGAAACAACCACCTGCTGTTGATAGGACGAACAAGTGTAGAGGAAAATCGGGCCATAACGTCTTATATTTTGTAATTTTTTTTATCTGTCAATAAAAGTGAGTTGACGTCCTGAGTAAGCTCGACCTTGAGGAGTTTGCATTCTGAACGGCGCTATATAAATTGTCCTTCTATTAATATACATTGTCATTCCACGTATTCTTCTAAGTGCTCGTAATGTGCTATTCAGGTTTAGTAAAAAACACTGTTGTATATGTTTAAAAACTTCATTTGTATGATATAAGGATTTTCAAAGTGTAGGTCCGTATGGTTTACTTTATAATGTCGACGTTTCGAAACGTTTCTGTCTTCATCTTCAGTGTTTCTTCGTACTTAACTTTACTATAGTAAAGTTGACTATGTGAAATTAACTTCAAATAAGCCCTGAAGATGAAAATTACAACGTTCTCGAAGCATTGGTGGTACAGTATTCAACGGCAAGTAATACACATTGGGCTTAAGAAAGTGACTGTCGGTCATATTCGGCTTACTTCGGCTTTGTAGAGCGTCGTCTTTGTCATTCATACCACACCCTAAAACGCTTGACAACGACTGATAAATCGCGACGGAACACGTGTATGAATGACAGAGAGGACGCTCTACGAAGCCGAAATTATCTGATTATGGCTGACAGTCTCTTTCTTAAGACCGATGTGTATTACTTACCGCCGGGTACTGTACAACATTCCAAAAGGCTTTATACCCTTACAACTAAAACACTGTTCAAATTAAAATTCAACAAGGACATTTTTATATAGCACCCTTAAGAGTGCAAACTATCTTCAAAGGCGCTCTAACTCGGGACTTGAACCCACTAATATTAAATAAATCACATCTGGCAACAATAGCAACATTGGAGCAAATCATGCATTATATTTTCTTTGTATACCTTAAGGGGTTATTGCAATTTATCAAGTACTTCATATCATTTTTTTTTTCAATATGTGTTCCAGCGGAAATCGAACCCGCAAACAACGGTTCAAAACACATACTTTTTACCAAGCAGACCGCGGAGATCACCAACTGTTGTGTTAGGAATTAAATAACATTTTTTTTTGTTTTAGAGTTGATATTTTATTTTAAATTATAAATATACATACTATATCATAAATAATATTTAATTGATTTATAATAAAAAAGGAATTTCGAAGTTGTAGAGAGGACTGGTCAGATTGAAAGTGGTATTCTTTGGAGAAAGAAGAACTGTGGAAGTATAAAAGGGATGAAGCACTTAACAAGATCTTCCCCATCCTCCCCATCTGTTGCCCCAACCCCCACATCCACATCCTCCCCCACAGCCGCATCCCCCACAACGTCTGCATCCACCACAGCCTCCGCAACCATTCCTGGGCATAGCGACCTGTAAAAAGATGTTGGTTAAGACCATATCAATATAGACAAACTGATTAAAACTAATGTTGATACGACATCACATTAAATTTCTCCTGATCGAGTGTGTTTTTATATTTAATCGATATTTTTATGCCTCCTTAACAATTTATGCCATTGACTTTTTTTCCTAGCGCTACACGCCGTTCGATATCCCTTTTACACATATCTCTTCGATCATCTGAGAATGGGGCACTAGAACATATAAAAGGTCTTTCAAATTGAGCGGTTTTTTAATTCTTGGATAAAACACAGATGGCGTCGCAAATTTGTCTAGGTCTTGTGAGATTTGAGAAGTGTAATGTATGAAATTAATAAAAATGGAGTCGTATACAATACAACAACGCGTTCAAATTGTTGTATTGTATTATTTTATGTATTGTAATCTCCGGAAACGGTAATGTTAATTGCCCACCAAGATCATGGGATCTGACAACGTTGGACTATTTTCTCTGGGGTTATGTGAAAAGCCAGGTCTATAAAAATGACCCCCGATCAATTCCTGAGCTGAAAGACGAAATTATTCGCATTATTGGTGAGTTAGAACCGCAATTATGCCAAAACGTCATCGAAAATTTTGACAAAAGAGTGGACATCAGTGGAGCTGTATTTGATATTGTTTTTTTCTGTTTAAATGTCATGCATTACACTTCACTGACCAATAAAAAGTTTTTTGAAATCAAAGCAAATTGTGTGTTCTGGGTAAAATACCTTTTAGGATAGTTTACTTTCGAAACGGCGCCTTATAAATTGTCTTTCCGTTGATATTATTATTCTGAGTCAAACATTATACGATAACACATTTCACAAACCATGTTTGTATGTTCCAAAGGGGAAAAAAACATTCTCACAATTTTTATAATAGAATTTTGCGTAACGATTTTTTTATATCTACACTTGAAATATCTCTTCCTTTAAATGAAATTACAAGAAAAAGTTTAAATTTCATCTTGTGAAGGAGATTACACTTTGTGTCGTGTTTGCTGCAGGTAATCAGGCGCAACTAATTCCACAGCTCATAGTGCATTTTACAAGTTTATTTCCTGCGCTGCAAGTTATATTTTTTCTCCCGTGATATTGGACCTAAAGTCCGTCGTTAAAGTTATTATTTCAACCGGATAAAGATTCCATTCAGGCAGTTCCATCTTCGTCGCCAAGTGACACCGCGCTCATAAAATAAAATAATCTTCTAGTGTAGGTCGCGCTGGCTGAGGACTTATTTTGTCTCCCCTAACAGCGTGGGTGGAGGGGAGATTGAACTGAAGATTATACGTTAACTGAGTCAGATAATATATCACAGAGTTAACAAGTAACATCTTGTTTGTGTAGAGGGCTGTTATAGGAGAGATCACACCCTTATAAGAAACACATCCAAAGTATGGTAACATTAAAAAAAATTGCTTTATTGTAAAAATAATCTAGCAGGCTTATTTCTAGGCGGCAATCTCTTGTAACCAGCCAGACAAAAGTAAATTAAGAAGTCGCAAAAAATAAATTTAAATTAATATTCATCTTTATGAAATTTATGAACATACGAGTATACAATACATAATTAACCCTTCTCTTACGGTGCTAAAATTGAAACGCGCGCTCCGGTGTTGGGTAGTGAGTACGCGATCAAAAATTAGCGATTTTAAATCGGAAAAAATAAGAACATTCATAGATAATCCCCTTAATTAATTATAATTGAAGTTAAAAATTATAATAATTGAGATTTATTTGCTGAAAACATTAAAAAACCATCTGGCAACGCTCACGGAACGGGCGTAGGTCTAATCTATTTGCAAGTCCAGAAGCTACTGCGGCGCGGAGCGGTACCCCGGCGTGGCTTACGCTTGCGACGATTGAGACAATTGAGCTCCTCGCAATTCAGTGGAGTATGCAAGAGTGAGATGCGAATATAGTGTCACGCTTCCCGCATACTCTTCACCTATCGTCAAGACGAGGCACTCGCAGCGTTTAAATGCGAATTTGTTTTCGATCTTTACAAAACACCTACGATGTAGTCGATAAATTCTGATTATTATTAATATTATTTTTTAAATCAATGCGTAAATATATTATGGAGGAATACCTAAAATCTTAACCTTGTATTTATTATATTTATAGAGATATTGATGGTTATTAGAAGCAACGTGTAGAAGATACCCAACACAGGAAAGGAAAGGTTTAAGTAAAAGTGAGATATTATAAATCGAAGGAGAAGAGAGGGATTGTGGAGAGAAAAGAAAAACCAGGAATGAAGCACGTTATATAACTGACTAGAAATTAAGTCTTTTCAGTCGCTTCTTAACACGTTCACTGCGTCGAACACGGCTCCCGTGTCCATACATATTTTGTATGGACACGGAAATCCTTGAATGTTTAGTGCACTCATAAACGTCTCCCGATAAGGATTCGTCGCCGGTTTCATGTGTTTTGAAGACACGAAGGAATACACTTGTATATAATGTTTCAATAGAAAGTAGAATTTGCTTTTTAACAAAGTTATGGATTTTCAAAAATTCGCGAATTTTCAGCATCTCTGTATGACATTAAGTATTTTATACGCAGTGAACGTGTTAAAGCATGCATAGGACGGAGCAAGTTTAACATTGATTTGTAACATGTTCCAGAGAAGGGTGGAAAAAAAAATAATGGTGAACTGGGAATGTCAATTAACATAACTTTCTCTGTTTGAGCGTAGTGCTAGTCGATGATTGGAAGGATGCTGAAATTTTTTCGTGAGATAAGAGGGGGTAGCAAGACAGTTAAGGATATTATACAATAGAGACAGTATGTGAATTGAGCATCTATTTTTCACATTTAACCAGTTCAGGGCCTTCTGGTATGAAGTGATATGACCGTACTTTCTCGGGCTGGAAATAAATTTTAGGCAAATATCGTACTTTTTCGAGTTAAAAAAAGTATTGGGAGTAAAAATTAGTTCGGTCCGTTTCCAAAAGATGGCTCTGGCTGTTATGAATGGTTCATAGTGACAGCCGATTTTGGCGGTTTCAGAGAGATTAGACATCTGCCAATAATATTCAGTTTATATCGCTTTGAGTTTCATGCAAAAACCTTGTTTTGTACAGTGTTGAAAATGTCGAACCGAAAATTGGCTCCAAACTTGGATCGCCTAAAAAGACGAGTTATTTTTTCGAGATGGAATTCGAAAATTGGCTGAGAGATGGGAAAAAGTAGTAGCCAGCGATGGACAATACTTTAATTGATCTGTTCATTCATTTTGTTTAGAAATAAATGCATTTTTGAACTAAAAAAAAAAACGAACCGAACTAATTTGTACACCCAATACTTTACACGAATCACAGTTTATATGACAGATTGAGGTTTGAACAGGCAGGGTGACATAACACATGTGTGCTAAACGTACGCGTCACAGAAATTAGGAAATTTATTATGTATCATCTGTGTTTTACCATTGCTTGTGACTATGTACCTGAAGCCTTCGCAAGTAATCAATATATGATAGATGATCGGACACCCCTTACGCGTGGAAAGCGCGTGGTATGCATGCCGCTTGCAAGCCGTGACGGCATTCACGGACGAATCTAGGGAATTACGAATAGTGATGAGCTGAACATACGGAACGAAAAACGGAAAAAATGTGTTTTTATTTCGACAGACTTCAACCTGCCAAAGAATTTCTTCACCGGAAACGAAGAAGCTTCAAGAAGCAAAAACCGTAATCTCCGAGGTTTGAGCGACAGCCATTCACCTTTTTTACAATCTTTTTAACCAGGCGAGTTTATTGCCATGTGGCAATCTCTTTCAATCAACCAGAAAGATTTTTTTATAGACCCTAAGTGTTAACCAGACTGGACTGAAAAAAAAAACAGGTATCAAATCGTTTACCAACACAATACGGGGCCATCCACAGGCGCACAGCCCGCAATACACAAAATATACAAACATATAAGACAAATCATTGAAAAACAAAATATAAAAGACGGAATCAGACATATGTACCTTCACAAATCTTTTTTTTTTTTTTCTTTTTTTTTTTTATACTTGCGAGTTTATTGCCATGTGGCAATCTCTTCCAACCAACCAGAAAGATGTTTTTATAGGCCTTAAGTGTTAACCAGACTGGAATCCTATTTAAAAAAAATCTGGGTTCCAGCGGGGATCGAACCCGCAACCTCCGGATCGGCAGACAAGTGTCTTACCACCAGGCCACGGAGGTCATCAACGGAGTCTTTGTACCGGTGTTGTACAAAATCCTTACTTAACATTTATTTTATGTTAAATATATAAATAAATAAATGATCTTACCACAACTGAGGCAATGATTGCCAGGATGAGGAATACAAGAGCTAACCTGAACATTTTGTCTAATGCTTCTGAGATACAAGAAGTGATATCAGAGTTGAGGCGATATCTCTTTATATATGCTATGATACGAGTATCTTGATGGCTCTGTTCAAATAAACTTCTAAACAAATATTGAATAGTATTTTAAAAAGATACAAAAAAGGCTGAATAAAAATAGGTCAATATGTTCTGGTCATTAAGCAATGGACATTTAACATACAAAAGTATCATCACGCCGTGTCCTTTGTGTAGTAGGCAGAGAACCGATATCTTTTCCCAGAGGACACATCACCCCTTTTTTGAGAGCTTTTAAAATTATTGACATGAAACAAAGACGGTTTCTTCACTTAAGCGTACTCATGCATAAAATTACCAGTACAAAAATGCCACTTTATCTCTTCGAAAAACTGAATTGGTCTAGAAACTTTCACGGCTACGAGACTAGAGGCAGAGATACTCTTTTACTTATCCCAAACCATAACCTAACACTGTTCAGGGGATCCTTCTCATACTCAGCCAGCAAATGCTGGAATGAGTTGCCCCAGGCCTTGAAGGAGAGGGTGAATAGTTATACCTTCAGAGATGCTCTAAAGCGTTATCTTCTGGGTGGTTAATGGGTTTCTCAGTGGTTAATGGGTTTATCAGTGGTTAATGGGTCTCTTGTTTGCTTTTCTTTTCTTATTTTCTTTCTTTTCTCTCTTTTCGCTGGTGGTGAATCGAGGATTGTGCATACGTGTTTGTGCGTCATTTCCTCATTAATTCTTTTAAAACTGCTTATCTATTTCAATGTATTACTGCCTAACTATTTCAATTTTGTCTCAACTATCTTACTTCCCATTTGTCATTATGTAAAATTTGGACTCCTTTGAGGCTTTTCTCTTCTTTTTTTTTTTCCTCGTCCTTGCTGACAGTTAACATGAGGTGGTATATGTGGGTTTACTTTCTATTTTGTTTTCTTTTTCTTTTTTATTATATTTATTCTTTAATCTAGATATGCGGGGGTGTGGGATGGAAGCCCCCTGATGCCCTTGCGGTCGGGCTCGCCCTACATTGGTGGGGTGTATCTCGGCCGTGGGAATGTTTGTGGGATGAGCCCGGACCTTTTGGTGTACTCTCTCTTGAATGTGTTTTTTTCTTTTTTTGCAATACTATATTTATTTTCTGTGTTTATTTTTTTGTATATATTCCTGTTTCTACGTGTCTAAGGGTGTGGGCTGAAAAACATCTGGTGTCCCCGTGGCTGGGTTCGCCCTATATTGGTGGGGTGTATTTTGGCCGAGGGGATGCTATTAGATGAGCCCAGACCTTTTGATAGCTTCTGCGTTTGATGTATTGTCTGCAATTTATGTGTTTTTAGAAATGTTATTCAGGTGTGATCTTGTACATACTATGTTGCTGTCAATAAACCTAATATTTATTTATTTATTTTAAAGTTTAAATCCAAACACACAAGCTTCGTCTCCTTCACATTCACATATCTTGTCATGCAATATCTTGTATCATTCACATTTGTCACTTTAAGTTATTTCAAAATCTGGTCTATTTGTTCCAGCTACGTTTTCTTCGGTCTATTTCTTCCACACACATCGTATACTTCTAACTTGCATATTCGCTATGTTATTCATTTTTTCCACATGCCCAAACTACGACCTACGTGGCCTGGTGGTAAGTCATTTGTCTGCCGATCCGGAGGTTGCGGGTTCGATCCCCGCTGGAATCCACATTTAAAAAAATGGAATTCTAGTCTGGTTTTCACTTAAGGCCCATTTAAACATGTTTCTGGTTGGTTGGAAGAGATTGCAACATAGCAATAAATTGAAAAAAAAGGTGAAAAAAAAAAACATCTTAAAGCTTCTTTCTTCATCTAACTTAAAACATCCTTTTTATTCATTCTTTCATTCCTGGTGTCTTCATTCCGACTTCTTTCAAACATTGAAACTTCATAATTGTTTCTCGTATTTTTTATCCAAGCACACAATTCGTTTATTTGACTTACGATTTGACAGTGTATTTGCAGGAATTGTATGAAAAATTGTATGGTTGAGGAATACGCGAAATATTTGTGTTGAAATAGGAAATTCTAACTGATGTACTCAGTACAGCGTAACTTTTACAAATGTCAAGCTATGACGCTGAAATTTAAAGGGAAGTGTCAATAATAGATGTGGTAACCTAACCAAAAAAAAAGAATTCCAATCGGGTGACTGACAGCGCCACACGGTGGCCGGTCCTAAAACTTTTTGATCAAGGTAGTATAATACAAACAGTTTTCAAAAGCCATACTTATATACCAATTTATAACTTAAGAGCTGAAGTACCGATCTTATTTCTATATAATACCTATAAGCAATCCAAATTTGATTTGTTTACGGGGGACTATGTAGAAACGTTAAAAAATCATTGTATCACTTTTTTTTATTGTATAATGTCAAAATCTTTGAACTTTATTTCATTAGTTTGTATTATTTCTAAAACATTTTTTTTCTCAGAATAATCCTGAAGGATCTATCAACCACAAGCAGCCCTCAACATGTAGAAATTTTAGCAAAATATTGTATGTTAAACACATGTCAATTGAATCAAATGTTTTTGTTCTGTCTGTAGTGATGAAGTGTGAAGGGTTTGATTCGAATGATGTATACATGTGTAATTGAGTGTCACTGTTTGTCAGGTTGATGAGAATGTGCAACGGGGTTTTATATGATTGAAAATAGGTAAGAAGTCTCGATTTTTTTTGTTTTATGCCCTCAGTGAGATACAGGCAAAATCCTAGTTTACTGGCGACACGACAAATAAAAGGCAATAAACCCAGATCCATTGAAATTGCCGTTGTTTTTTGCAAATTATGTATATTTTTTTTCATGAGTAAAATAAATAAAATTAAAATAAATTGATAAAAATGTTACCATCTTTAAAGTAAGAACATCTTTTGCCCAAAGGTAATATGCCTTTTTCACTCCCATGACATATCATGGTGTGCCAAATTCAATAAAAGCAAAAGGGAGCAAAAAATCAGACAGTGGATCGGAGCATGGTTGTTATTGCGACAGTAATTTGCGTGCTTTTGCTTACATTTTTGATAATTTATAACAGAGGTTTGTGTATCTCACTTATCTACCTTTCAAGCTCCGCAGGGTTTTCATTTTTTGTCAGACGATTGAATACATATCAACACGTATTTAACCTGTACACCGCGTTAAAAATCAAATTCCACGAATCCTGTGCGCAGCACAATTTCGGCGTTTTTTAATTTCTAAGTTTAAACGCGTATTTTGTTTAGAACCACTGATATTTGATTACACCACCAAGTAAACACGACATTCAAGGAATTTTCTGATAATAAATAATAGTCATTACTCTTAAGGAGACTCATTAAATAAAGGAGATAAACTAAAAATTACGTAAAATACACAAAAGAATGCTACAGATCAGATCACAGGCGTGTGTGCTTCCCGTGAGGAACACGTTAAGAATGTTCTTAAACAACCTGTTTGGAAGATTAGGTGAATTTCCGGAGACTGTAATGGGTCTCCAGATTTGTATGTCAAAAGTTTCAAGATCTGATACTTCACTGCATATTGATGGTGTGATGTCAGAATCTTCATTACGAGTATAAATCAATTCATGCGTATTTTCGTTATCAAAGATGTATTGTCCATGTTGAAAATCAGAAGACTATCGTTTAAAAGCTGAATTGTTTACAAAAATGTTCGCTAGAGGCTGATAATATGTCATTTTTTAGAAGAAAAACCGATCACGTGTTAACACAAGATTGAGATTCAAAGTGTTTATTCCCCAATCTAATTTTCTCAGAACAAATTTGTTGAAAAGAGATATTTTACGAATGTTGAAAATCAAAAGACTATCGTTTAAAAATTTAATTGTTTACAAAAATGTATGTAAGATGTCGATAATATTTTCTTTTTTAGAAGATAAATTGATCATGTGTTGGTTACACAAGATTGAGATTCAAAGTGTTTATTCCCCAATCCAATTTTCTCAGAACAAACTTGTTGAAGAGAGACCTTTTAAGAATTTAAAAAATCAGAAGACTATAGTATTGTTTAAAAGGTGAATTGTTTACAAACATATATGCTAGATGTCGATAATTTGTCCTTTATTTAGAATAAAAATTGATAACATATTAACACAAGATTGAGATACAAAGTGTTTATTCCCCAATCCAATTTGCTCAGAATAAATTTGTTGAAAATAAATATTTTACGAATGTTGAAAATCGACTGTCGTTTAAAAGTTGAATTGTTTAAAAAAAAATATATTCTCGATGCCGATATTATGTCCTTTTTTAGAAGAGAAACCAATCACGTGTTGTAAACATGGGATTGTGATACAGTGTTTATATCCCAATCTTATTTGCTCGGAACAAATTTGTTGAAGAGAAATCTTTTACGAATGTGGAAAATCAGAAGCCTATCGTTTAAAACTTGAATTGTTTATAAAAATATATTCAAGATGCCAAATAATATGTTCTTATTTGAAGAAAAATCGATCACGTGTTAATACAAGATTGAGATACAAAGTGTTTATTCCCCGATCCAATTTTCTCAGAATAAATTTGTTGAAGAGAGACGTTTTAAGAATTTAAAAATATCAGAAGACTATCGTTTAAAAGTTGAATTGTTTACAAAAAAATATGCTAGATGCCGATTATATGTCATTTTTTAGAAAATAAATCGATCACATGTCAATACAAGATTGAGATACAAAGTGTTTATACCCTAATCCAGTTTGCTCAGAACAAATTTGTTGAAAAGAGATATTTTACGAATGTTGAAAATCAGAATACTATCGTTTAAAAATTGAATTGCTTACAAAAATATTTGCTAGATGCCGATAATATGTCATTTTTTATAAAAAAAATTGATCACGTGTTAATACGGGATTGAGATGCAAAGTGTTTATACCTCAATCCAGTTTGCTCAGAACAAATTTTTTGAAAAGAGATATTTTACGAATGTTGAAAATTAGAAGACTATCGTTTAAAAGTTGAATTGTTTACAAAAAAATATGCTAGATGCCGATAATATGTCATTTTTTATAAAATAAATCGATCACATGTCAATACAAGATTGAGATACAAAGTGTTTATACCCTAATCCAGTTTGCTCAGAACAAATTTGTTGAAGAGAGATATTTTAAGAATTTAAAAAAATCAGAAGACTGTCGTTTAAAAGGTGAATTGTTTATAAAAATAATTGCTAGATGTTGAAAATATGTCCCTTCTTTAGAAAAGAAACTGATCACGGATTGAGATACACAGCGTTTATACCCCAATCCAATAAGCTAAGAACAAATTTTTTGAAGAGAGATCACTCAAGAGTGGCTAAATTTTTTTTTATTTAAAACGTATTTTTCTATTAACGAGTATACACAGATATCATCACGACAGTATTTGCACGTGTTTAAATATTGTCGAGCAATGTGGAATATAAATTCTGTTTACTAACTCTTGACATTTAAAATTTGTTTTATCAGATGTTATTGTAACAAAGAATTCTTCTTTTTCCTGTTACTACTGTAAGCTTACGATAAGTTTGGCATTTCGTTTTTCTGCCTCGCCCAAATTAATGCAATATAACATTTATTTGGTATTATAAAAGCATACACAGTTTCATGTTAAAAAAAACTGTCATTATAGTTGGTACCAAAGAAGAAAAAAACCAAAATAAACTCAATCTTTTTACCCTTTTTTTAATTTAAAATTTTTTTTAATTATTAAAATAAAATATTTTTTGAATTTTACAAGGTAGGAACGATAAAACAACATTTGTTAAAGTTTTATATTTACCAAAAAAAGGCAATCGGTTGGATAGAACTTGAGATTTTATGTCGACCAGGTCGGAAAAAGTAGTTTCGAGAAAAACGCGTTTAAAGTTTTGAGATTATTGTCCGAGTCATTCTGGTGCGGCGTAACTGCTGCCTCATTTATAGCTATAACTTCATTAATATTGAGAATTTTAAAATTTTCTTTTGAAAACATATTTTTTAACCTTTCCTTCCCTGTGTTGGGTATCTTCTACACGTTGCTTCTAATAACCATCAATATCTCTATAAATATAATAAATACAAGGTTAAGATTTTAGGTATTCCTCCATAATATATTTACGCATTGATTTAAAAAATAATATTAATAATAATCAGAATTTATCGACTACATCGAGGTATTTTGTAAAGATCGAAAACAAATTCGCATTTAAACGCTGCGAGTGCCTCGTCTTGACGATAGGTGAATATTATGCGGGAAGCGCGACACTATATTCGCATCTCACTCTTGCATACTCCACTGAATTGTCTCAACGTCGCAAGCATAAGCGTAAGCGCCGGGGTATGCGACTGACGTTCCGCGCCACTAGTAGCTTCTAGGCTTGCAAATAGGTAAGACGTACGCCCGTTCCGTGAGCGTTGCTAGATGGTTTTTTAATGTTTTCAGCGAATAAATCTCAATTATTATAATTTTTAACTTCAATAATAATTAATTAAGCGGACTATCTATGAATGTTCTTATTTTTCCGATTTAAAATCGCTAATTTTTGATCGCGTACTCACTACCCAACACCGGAGCACGTGTTTCAATGTTAACACAGTAAGGGAAGGGTTAAGGTCTAAACTTTAAGAATATGCAAAAAAAAAAAACAATTTCTATAGTACTCGTAGAATATCCCCTTAAACTTGGTATCGTATCAGCTTTTCTATTTTTTTGCTGTAAGTTAATCTGAGGTGGTATTTGTGGGTTTACTTTTTATGTTATTTATTAATTTTCGTTTTTTCTTCTTAATCTGCATGTACAAGGGTGTGGGCCGTCTGATGTCTGATTATGAAAACATCTGATGTCCTCGCGGCCGGGCTTAAACTTTATTGATAAGATGTATCTCAACTGGGGGATGAGATGAGCTTAGACTTTTTGATAGCTTCTTTTTTAAATATTTTATTTACTATTTATCTTGAGATATACACGTATAATATATGCGATTTCGGAGAATATTTTTATATGCATTGTACACATACCGTTTTAGCCCAACTTTAAGGCGAGGTTTTTATTTAAAAAGGTGACACGTAAATAAGGGGGGTCGCCTTATATTCGAGTCACAAACATAGTGGGTAACAATAAATTCACTACTCCCGATGAGCGAAATGGCCACGTTGTAATGAGAGCGTTCAAAAGGCGTCATTGTTTACACATGCCTGTGCGTAGTAAAATGGACGGTGCTGAAGATGATATTTTGTGGGTAAATATGATTGAGGATTCCGAAGACAACAATATCACTAAAGATGAGATGAGACTGGTGCTGAGGATGGCATAGCTATATGTGAATCTGACTGATCTGATTAGCTACTGTGGTTGGACTTTTTTATTTCTTCTTTTCATGTTTATCATAAACATGCACTTTACTATTATCTGGGTACTTTGTTTTAATTAATATTTTTCGTTAAACATTTTGCATTTGTTTTCATAATATTATAATGGTGTGGGAAATGTTTTTTTCTCCAAAAAGCATATTAAAAAATAGGCGTCGCCTTATAATCTTGGTCGCCCTATAGTCGGGCCAATACGGTATTATTATGTTGGTATCAATACGCCTATATTTATTTCTTATTAATTAATTGTATAAAACATGATTTATGAAACACAACAAAAACGAAAAGTGACATTCATGGTTTAAAGTGGACACTTAATACAATATATTTGGAGCTAGGTTTTATGCATTTCATTTGTATTGTCCCCAGTAAACTAGGGTTTTGCCTGTATCTTACAAAGGATATATAAACATGGAAAAATAGATTGATGCGTTTTTACCGATTGTGGATTATTTAATAGCTAAGTCACAAATTTTCATTAATTTGATAAGTTGTGAGAAATTATTGTATGTGTGTACTATTAGAGTCAACCCCTAGTGTGTTCCATCATTTCAGATAAATCAGTACTTTTTTTGTTTTTTTTTTACAAATCAAAATATTTTTCAAACATTTATAGTACCCTTTCAACTTCATTTCAAAATCTTTTTTTAGTTTGATTATGGTACACTATCACCGTGAAAAATACATGGGGCCACGATGTATGACAGAAAATGGAATGAAGTGATTCGAGATTTTTATTTATTTTCTCAATATAGGCTTAGCCCAATTACAATACATTAAAAAATTCTAAAATAGTCAACATTTTAAATATTTTTTTTTATACATATGTGGTACATACACGCATATTTACACATACATACACACATATATTTAGTCACTTCAATACGCTGATGAGTGCTTTCTAGCGCGCTCAATCTTAGAAGAAAATTAACTTTTGCTTTTCGTAATGTGATATGAAATATGTCAATATCCGAAGCAGTCTCGTTCAGAAGAGTTAAGGCCCTTCCAACAGGCATAGCAGCTGGGAGGCCCCGTTCTTGCGTATGTTATTGAGAACAATTCTTGCCGGCGCAGTCTAGTGTAATTGTTAGGAACATTTAACGCTAATCTTTGTCTAGATGAATGTGAAAGTCTGCCTAGTAGAATGCTGAAGAATATTCTGAGATGATTTGGGGACGTGGAAAGAAGATGATGTAGATATGATTTGGGGACGTGGAAACAAGATTATGAAGAGATGATTTGGGGACGTGGAAAGAAGATAATGAAGAGATGATTTGGGGACGTGGAAAGAAAATTATGAAGAGATGATTTGGGGACGGGGAAAGAAGATGATGAAGAGATGATTTGGGGACGTGGAAAGAAAATTATGAAGAGATGATTTGGGGACGGGGAAAGAAGATGATGAAGAGATGATTTGGGGACGTGGAAAGAAAATTATGAAGAGATGATTTGGGGACGGGGAAAGAAGATGATGAAGAGATAATTTGGGGACGTGGAAAGAAGATGATGAAGAGATGATTTGGGGACGTGGAAAGAAGATGATGAAGATATGATTTGGGGACGTGGAAAGAAGATGATGAAGAGATGATTTGGGGACGTGGAAAGAAGATGATGAAGAGATAATTTGGGGACGTGGAAAGAAGATGATGAAGATATGATTTGGGGACGTGGAAAAAAGATGATGAAGAGATAATTTGGGGACGTGGAAAGAAGATGATGAAGATATGATTTGGGGACGTGGAAAGAAGATGATGAAGAGATGATTTGGGAACGTGGAAAGAATGAATGGAGAAATAATAAAACAAAATTACACAAATGTCAGTGGAAGGCGTGGTGTAGGAAGAACAAGAAAAGTTTGATTGGATCAAGTAAATTTTGAACAAACTAGACATAAGTAACAATATTTATTCAATTTTATAATATTTATTTATATGTGACAAGAAATCTTATAATTACATAATTTGTGGAAAAAAAAAACACGGGCTATTTAATGTGGACACACAATTTTATTGGATCTGCGTTGGTTGCCTTTCATTTGTCGTGTCACCAGTAAACTAGGCTTTTGCCTATATCTCACTGAGTATATATAACATGGAAAAATAAATTGATATCTTTTTCCGATTTTTAATTATATACAACCCCGTTGCACATTCACATCAACCTGACAAACAGTGACACTCAATTACATATGTATACATCACGTGAATCAAACCCCTCACACTCATTCACTCTCAACAGACGAAAACGTTTATCCTATAATGCGTCGCACATAATTATCAAAAATAAACCACACTCACAAGACTTAACACAAATCTTTGGTACAAGTAATTACTCGTGCAAGTCCTGAGATAAATCGTTGGAATTGTATAAGTCTTCTTCTCCCTGGCTCCATCCCAACTCAATGTCTGCGAAGACTGTTGGGGTCAGCTCTCCTCGTCTTCAGGTTGTAAGCTCTTCTGTCCCGGACTACGTCCACCAGGCCGTGCCTCTGCATCAGGTTATCTTTTTGCACCACCCATAATTCTTTGGTCTTCCTCTGGTTGTTATTCGAGGATAATCCACGGAGATAGCCTGGTTCACAATGTGATCGGGTGCTCTGCGTCCAACGTGCCCATACCATCTCAATCGCCTCTCCTCCATCTTGCTGTTGATGTCTGTAACACGTAAGCTTCCACGAATGCGTGAGCTTTTTTTTGTCTCTTAGGGACACACCAGCTGACCATCTTAGTATGCGCATTTCAGCAGTTTCTAGTTGCCTAGAGTAAGAGTTGTACATCGTCCAGCATTCGGAGCCATAGAGGAGTGCGGGTCTGACAACCGTTTGGTATACTTGTCAGACCCGCACTTCTCTATGGCTCCGAATGCTGGACGATTGTATAAGTAGGTGTATGAATTTAAAAGAGGTAAAACATTTGTTTCAAAATAGGAAAGTACAGCGCTCTGTTGGTTTTTTTTTTGCTTATTTTAACAAGATAACAGTCTAATTGTATGCATTAATGTTTAAATTATTTTGTATTTTAATGATTTACAAAAAAAAGATAACTTTAAAAAATTAAATATTAAAATCTTTTTCATATTAAAAATAGTCGTACAAACAAAGTTACATATTTTATGATGTAAACCGAGGCTCCTTTTTATGACACGAAAATTTGACGATTTGACATGTTTCGCTTTTCACACGCACTTTTTATGAACCGAATTAAAAACCACCTAAATGGCAAAAATAGAGGATGTTTTTTTAAAGAAAATTTAACTCAGAAAAATATTATTAATTATTTATTTGATAAAGTTATCTATGATACACACATTTGCTAACAAAGGTTATACTGACATACAAATTTATAACTTAAAAACTTATCTAATTTCTATATTATATCTACTCGTATAAGGTCACTTACTTTTAATTTCTTACATTTTATTTATTTTTCATTATCTTTTCATAATCTAAGATTCGCATACAAACTTATAACTAGATAACAATTTTTACAACTAATTATTTCAATACTAATTATTATTTAACATGTACATGTCCATTTGTTCAGGCTAATTGCATTTCATCACATTCACTCAGACCTTGGTCCTTCCTACTAATACTATAGGTGCATGGCCGCGCGGTAGCGCACTGACCTTTCGTGAAGAAGGTCGTTGATTTGAACCTAGCACTGTGCTTCTGCCCTCGAATAACACAGGCTTTTTACCACCTTGTAATCGGGGGTATAAAGATATTTATGACTTCAGTCATATCTATTCTTTAACCCTTCACTTACGGTGATAAAAGTAATTCGCGTGCTCCGGTGTTGGGTAGTGAGTACGCAATAAAAAATTTGCGATTTTAAATCGGAAAAATAAGAACACTGATAGATAATCCCCTTAATTAATTATAATTGAAGTTAAAAGTTATAATAATTGGGATTTATTTGCTGAAAACATTAAAAAAACATCTGGCCACGCTCACGGAACGGGCGTACGTCTAACCTATTTGCAAGCTTAGAAGCTACTAGTGGCGCGGAACGTCAGTCGCATACCCTGGCGCTTACGCTTATGCTTGCGACGTTGAGACAATTCAGCTACTCGCAATTCAGTCTAGTATGCAAGAGTGAGATGCAAATATAGTGTCGCGCTTCCCGCATACTATTCACCTATCGTCAAGACGAGGCACTCGCAGCGTTTAAATGCGAATTTGTTTTCGATCTTTACAAAACACCTCGATGTAGTCGATAAATTCTGATTATTATTAATATTATTTTTTAAATCAATGCGTAAATATATTATGGAGGAATACGTAAAATCTTAACCTTGTATTTATTATATTTATAGAGATATTGATGGTTATTAGAAGCAACGTGTAGAAGATACCCAATACAGGGAAGGTAAGGTTAAAAAAGAGAGAAAAAAAAACATTTCAGGGTGTTCTGATCGTCTCACTTCGGAGTGCCATTGGATCCAGTACAGCGGTGTTGTTAATGAGTTTGCTAGTGGGCAACGGATCACTCACATACCAACAAAAATCTCAATGGCACAGCTTGGAATGGTGATGGGATTCTCGACTACGAGGTTCACTAACGAACGAACGTAGGTAGACCAGTCAGGCAAGAGACGATGCTTCGGGAGCCTGCGCTTATAACGGAAAAGTAGGTCGGACTTACTCTCGTGAGCTCCAAGGGCAAGGACAATTATTTCCCTTAAGTAAAATTTATAGTTACCTAAAAAAAACAATTTATAAAGCGCTGTTTGATATCAGACATGCATGAGTGCATGGCCGCGAGGTAACACACTGGACTTCGATGCGGAAGGTCGCCACGTTGCGCTACTTCCCTCGAATGACAGGCATTTTTTCTGTTTAGTATTCAAAAGTACAATAATATCTATGTCTTCGGTTGAAAAAAACATGTTAGTATGCTTCGATCATCTCACTTCAGGTGTGCCATCGGATCCAGTACAACAGTGTGGCCGATGAGTTTGCTGGTGTGCAACGACTCACAGCTTCACTGTCCAACTGAGTTGACGTTGGAATGGCGATGGGATCATACAACAAGGCCCAGCAATGACAAGACTCTCCTTTAAGGTAATCTAAAAACTATAGTTTAAAATGATTATTTGCATATAATTAAAAAAATTATTGTACAACATATTTGGTAAGAAAACCGTAGAAATCTAATTGAAGGAAGAAAACTATAAATAAATTCTTGTTAATTTTCCGATACGTAATCGTTTTACATTCGGCTTTAAGTGTAGTGTTCATATTCATTCAAGAATTTTAATTTGTAATTTGTTTTATCAAACACTGTTAATTCTACTTTTTGTAACGGTATAATTCTGCTGTTTCCAAGGTTTTTTTTCACCTCATCATTAGGGGAGCACAAATAAGACGTTGTTGATGATGTGAAAACCTTGAAACCGGTAGGGTTATACTGTTACAAAAAGTGGAATAAACAGTGTTTGATAAAACAAATGACAACGTCTTTAAACCTACACAATGTTAATGCCTTAACTATATATAAAACATAAATTTTAATTTGTTAAATAAAACAACTTTCGTGGCCTAGTTTTTAAGACGCCTGTCTTCAAACCCCGGTTCAAATCCCGCTGGAATACCAGATTTTTTTCAAAAGGATTCCAGTCTTGTTTTCACTTAATGTTTATTCAACTTCTTTCTGGTTGGTCGGAAGAGATTTCTACGTGGTAACTAGTCCGCCAGGTTGTACTGTGTTCAACGGAAGTGTACAATAGAACTTTCCTTAACTCTTGCCTTACTGTGCTTAAAAATCCCGCCAGCCACGGTGCTGGACGCTGAGCGTCCAGTGAAAAATGTATATTTTAAATTAAAATTATGCAAAATCTGCTCGGTTATTTTTTGTTATTAGCTATAAAAATCCTTTTATTGTGTATTAAAATGTTGAATAATCAAATAAAATATAGGTCCTGGTCACTCGCTATCCATCACAGGGTGGCAAGTGTTAAAGGTCTTTTTTCGAATGCGTTCTTAAACTGTACACGCCAACCATATCTCTTACAATATGGGGTAGGGAAAATGTTAATAGGAAGTTATCCAGTGTTACCAAATAGGAAAAACTAGGCCTGTAGGAAGACCGAAGGCACGCTGGGTGGAGTAAATACGAAAACATGCAACGATTACGTGGCAGCAATGCGCAAAGAACATGATCTCTTGAAAACAACTTGGAGAAGTCTATATTCAGCAGTGGATGAATGAAGGCTGATGACGATATAATTATATTGTGATTTTTAATTAATAAAATCAAGTATTTTAAATTTATATAAAAAATTAATAAGTTCAGGTCGATTCTAGCACCACTCACTGGGGGGAAAAATAAGTCCCCATTCAGCGTAATTCATACAAAAATATCTAATTATTTTGTATTAATAATGAGCGCGACGTCACGTAGTGACCATAAAATAATTGCTCAAAAGAACTCCCCATCCAGCGAAGACACACGTGAGTGTGTGAAGAATAGCATCACAGAAGTAGACAAATTAAACGCAGTGCAGTTTATACTCTGTATCCCGATACCGTGATTTAACTAGAAAGAGAAGGAAAAGGGATAAGTGATACTTCGAGAGGTTTTACAAGGGAACGAGATCGTTAGAGCATAGATATACTATAATTGGTTTTATTCTCCACAGTTAAAAGGGGTATATTGATGTTGTTAAGACCTCTTCTTTTATAGCAGGCAATCCACTCAAACTAGGATGATTTTTATAATAGGCAATCTAGGATGATCCAAACTTGGGTGACTTTTATGACAGCCAATCCATCCAAACGAGGATGATTTTTATAATAGGCAATCCATCCAAACTAGAACGATGTTTATGAAAGGCAATCCATCCAAACCGGATGATTTTTATAATAGGCAATCCATCCAAACTAGGATGTTTTTTACAATAGGCGATCCATTCAAACTAGGATAATTTTTATAATGGGCAATCCACCCAAACTAGGATGATTTTTTATAATAGGCAATCCATCCAAAGTAGGATGTTTTTTATAACAGGCAATCCATCTAAACTAGGATGATTTTTATTATAGTCAATCTAGGATGATCCAAACTTGGGTGATTTTTATGATAGGCAATCCATCCAAACTAAGATATTTTTTTATAATAGGCGATCCATCCAAACTAGGATGATTTTTATAAAAGGCAATCCTTCCAACCGAGATGATTTTTAATAGTAGGCAATCCATCCCAACTAGGATGATTTTTACAATAGGCGATCCATCCAAAGTAGAATGATTTTTATAATAGGCAATCCATCCAAACTAGGATGATTTTTACAATAGGCGATCCATTCAAACTAGGATAATTTTTATAATAGGCAATCTATCCAAACTAGGATGATTAATATAATAGGTAATCCATCCAAACTAGAACGAATTTTATAAAAGGCATTCCATCCAAACTAGGATGATTTTTATAATAGGCAATCCATCCAAACTAGGATGATTTTTACAATAGGCGATCCATTCAAACTAGGATAATTTTTATAAAAGGCAATCTATCCAAACTAGGATGATTAATATAATAGGTAATCCATCCAAACTAGAACGAATTTTATAAAAGGCATTCCATCCAAACTAGGATGATTTTTATAATAGGCAATCCACCCAAACTAGGATGATATTTACAAAAGGCGATCCATTCAAACTAGGATAAATTTAATAATAGGCAATCCATCCAAACAAGAATGATTTTTTTAATAGGCAATCCATCAAAACTAGGATAATTTTTATAATAGGCAATACATCCAAACTAGCATGATTTGTGCCACCAAATAAAGTCACTATGCAATCATTTGTAGATGGGTTGATATAATTAAACTTATTTAAAAAAAAACAATTCTAGATAATTTAAAGTTTCAACTCATTAAACTTAAAAAATTAACAATCGATCTATAAATGGTAAAGTTCCTCGAAAAAAGAAGAAACACAACATTCATTGGATGTGGTAAAGATATGGATTTACGTTTGTCTCGAAAATGATAATCAACCAATACATGGTACATAGTTTCGTCATCTAGACTACACTCGCAGCTGGGATTCCCCACAATACTAGCTACACAGTGGTCCATCAGTAAACGACACATGACAGACACTTACTACCATATTATTCATTCTTATTATATTAAACCATGGTTTCAAAGAGATAGATTATGGGATTGATTTATACCTATATCCTTTTTTTATACCCGTCATACACCAATCCAACGCTCATCGGTGCCAAGTATCATGCTTAATTTTATTTAAAAGATCAAGTAACTTGCTCTGAGAAATCAGATAGGGGACAACCGATTGAAAATAAAGGGTCTTTCGAATTGAGCGGTTTTTTTTAATTCTTGGATAAAACACAGATGGCGTCGTGAACTTGCCTGAGACTTGTCACATTTGAAAAGTGTTTTGTATGACATTTATAAAAATGGAGTCGTATACAATACAGCAACGCGTTCAAATTGTTGAATTATTTTATGAATTGTTATCTCCGGAAACAGTGATGTTAATTATCCATCAAGATCATGTGATCTGACACCTTTGGACTATTTTCTCTGGGGTTACGTGAAAAATCAGGTCTATTAAAATGACCCCCAATCCATTCCTGACGACGAAATTATTCACGTAACTAGTGAGTTAGAACCGCAATTATGCCAAAATGTCATCGAAATTTTTGACAAAAGAGTGGACATCTATAAAATAAATAAATAAATAATAGGTTTATTGATAGCAACATAGTATGTACAGATTATATTTAAATAACACTTCTAAAACACATAATACATTAAATACAGAAGCTATCAAAAGGTCTGGACTCATCTAATAGCATCCCTTCGGCCAAGATACATCCAACCAATACAGGGTGAACCCAGCCACGGGGACACCAGATATTTTTCAACCCACACCCTACATCTGTAGAATTGCAAGAGGTAAACATTTAGGGTATATTGTTTTTTTGTGTTTAAAGGTCATATTTAATTCAATGACCAATAAAAAGTTTTTTAAAATCAAAGCAAATTGTGTTTTATTCAAGAATTTCAAAAAAATTGAATTAAAAAAACCGCTCAATTTGAAAGACCGTTTACCTCAAATTGATTGGGGAAATTGAAACACAGAGAAAAAACTTCAAGCAATTTTATAATAATTTTAGACTACCATTTATTTCTTGATTTTCATTTACAAGCCATATATTTACCGTGTCCAATGAATGTTGTCCGTGTCCAATGAAGAACTTTCCACTTATATATCAATTGTTACATTTTTGAAGCTTAATCAGTTGAAACTAATAATTATCTAGAATTGTTATTTTTTAAAATTACTTTCAATATATTGACTCGTATAATTGCCTTCTCAGAGTGGCAGAAATGAGAACCCTGCGCTCCATTGCAGGCATAACTCTTAGAGATCGGATCAGAAATGAAACGATAAGGTCTGTATGTGGTGTAAAATACATAGTGAGGTGGGGAAGAAGCAGAAAGCGCTTCTGGAGGGATCATGTGGACCGCATGGAGGGTATAAGACTGGCAAGAATCGTTAATACTGAAAAAAACCCTAGCAGCAGGAGATTACCAGGAAGGCCGCTGAAAAGGGGGAAGGACAGCTGGACGTCATCATTCGACCGAGTCATACGACCTAGACCAAGAGGAAGAAGATGAAGTATAAGTGAATAACGACGTTCATTTGATGGCACAAACCATCCTAGTTTGGGTAGATTGCCTATTTAATTTGATGGCACAAATCATCCTACTTTGAGTAGATTGCCTATTTAATTTGGTGGCACAAATCATCCTAGTTCGGGTGGATTGACTATTTAATTTGATGGCACAAATCATTCTAGTTTGGGTGGATTGCCTATTTAATTTGGTGGCACAAATCATCCTACTTCGGGTGGATTGACTATTTAATTTGATGGCACAAATCATTCTAGTTTGGGTGGATTGCCTATTTAATTTAGTGGCACAAATCATCCTAGTTCGGGTGGATTGACTATTTAGTTTGATGGCACAAATCATCCTAGTTTGGATGGATTGCCTATTTAATTTGATGGCACAAAATCATTCTAGTTTGGGTGGATTGTCTATTTAATTTGGTGGCACAAATCATCCTTGTTCTGGTGGATTGCCTATTTAATTTGGTGGCACAAAATCATTCTACTTTGGGTGGATTGTCTATTTAATTTGGTGGCACAAATCATCCTAGTTTGGGTGGATTGCCTATTTAATTTGGTGGCACAAATCATCCTAGTTTGAGTGGATTGTCTATTTAATTTGGTGGCACAAATCATCCTAGTTTGGGTGGATTGCCTATTTAATTTGGTGGCACAAATCATCTTAGTTTGAGTGGATTGTCTATTTCATTTGGTGGCACAAATCATCCTAGTTTGGGTGGATTGCCTATTTAATTTGGTGGTACAAATCATCCTAGTTTGAGTGGATTGTCTATTTAATTTGGTGGCACAAATCATACTAGTTTGGGTGAATTGCCTTTTTAATTTGGTGGCACAAAACATCCTAGTTTGGTTGGATTGCCTATTTAATTTGGTGGATTGCTTATTTAAAAAAAAAGTGATTTACTTTAAATTAAAAAGATTTTGATATTTTTTTTAAATATAAAAAAATAATATTATAAAAAGTGTTCAAACATTAAGCATAAATGAACACTTTGTATTCCGATCATACTCGTATGTGACAAACAACGAGTAGCTAAATTTGTATTGAGTCCCGGTCTCGTATTTTCACGTGATCGATACCTTTTCTTAAAAAAATGACACATTGCTGGTAACTAGCAAATATGTTTGTAAACAATTCAATCGTTAAACGATTGTCTTTTGATTTCAAACATTTACAATACCCTAAATAATTAAAATATTTACGGATTGATTTATGATAGATATGTTGTTTATGGTTAAGGCATTAACGTTGTGGAGGTTTAAAGACATTGTTATTAATTTTATCAAACACTGTTTATTCCACTTTTTGTAACGGTATAATCCTACCGGTTTCAAGGCTTTCACCTCATCTTCAGGGGAGCACAAGCAAGACTTGTTTATATTACAAAGATTTATGATAGAGATGTTGACTTAGTGTCTTCAATGTGTAGTGTTCAGATCTGGAAGATTTTGACTAATTCATCTGAAAACTAACTACAGTATTCCGGGTCTAAGTAAAATACAACATTTGCAAGATTCTCTAAACGGGTTGTCAAAGAACGTGTCTAAATATGTGTTGATATGTATTCCATCAACTGACAAAAAAGCCCTGCAGAACTTGCAAGGTGTGTGCTGCAGACAAGAAGAGAAGGGAGACCCGGTACATGTGTAAGAAGTGTGGTGTAGCTCTCCACAGAACTTGCAAGGTGTGTGCTGCACACAAGAAGAGAAGGGAGGGGAGACCCGGTACATGGGCAAGGAGGGTGGTGTAGCACTCCACAGAACTTGCAAGGTGTGTGCTGCACACAAGAAGAGAAGGGAGACCCGGTACATGTGTAAGGAGGGTGGTGTAGCTCTCCACAGAACTTGCAAGTTGTGTGCTGCACACAAGAAGAGAAGGGAAGGGAGACCCGGTACATGTGTAAGGAGTGTGGTGTAGCTCTCCACAGAACTTGCAAGGTGTGTGCTGCGCACAATAAGAGAAGGGAAGGGAGACCCGGTACATGTGTAAGGAGGGTGGTGTAGCACTCCACAGAACTTGCAAGGTGTGTGCTGCACACAAGAAGAGAAGGGAAGGGAGACCCGGTACATGTGTAAGGAGGGTGGTGTAGCTCTCCACAGAACTTGCAAGGTGTGTGCTGCACACAAGAAGAGAACGGAAGGGAGACCCAGTACATGTGTAAAGAGTGTGGTGTAGCTCTCCACAGAACTTGCAAGGTGTGTGCTGCACACAAGAAGAGAAGGAAGGGGAGACCCGGTACATGTGTAAGGAGTGTGGTGTAGCACTCCACAGAACTTGCAAGGTGTGTGCTGCACACAAGAAGAGAAGGGAGGGGAGACCCGGTACATGTGTAAGGAGTGTGGTGTAGCTCTCCACAGAACTTGCAAGGTGTGTGCTGCACACAAGAAGAGAAGGAAGGGGAGACCCGGTACATGGGCAAGGAGGGTGGTGTAGCACTCCACAGAACTTGCAAGGTGTGTGCTGCACACAAGAAGAGAAGGGAAGGGAGACCCGGTACATGTGTAAGGAGGGTGGTGTAGCACTCCACAGAACTTGCAAGTTGTGTGCTGCACACAAGAAGAGAAGGGAAGGGAGACCCGGTACATGTGTAAGGAGTGTGGTGTAGCTCTCCACAGAACTTGCAAGGTGTGTGCTGCGCACAATAAGAGAAGGGAAGGGAGACCCGGTACATGTGTAAGGAGGGTGGTGTAGCACTCCACAGAACTTGCAAGGTGTGTGCTGCACACAAGAAGAGAAGGGAAGGGAGACCCGGTACATGTGTAAGGAGGGTGGTGTAGCTCTCCACAGAACTTGCAAGGTGTGTGCTGCACACAAGAAGAGAACGGAAGGGAGACCCAGTACATGTGTAAAGAGTGTGGTGTAGCTCTCCACAGAACTTGCAAGGTGTGTGCTGCACACAAGAAGAGAAGGGAGGGGAGACCCGGTACATGTGTAAGGAGTGTGGTGTAGCACTCCACAGAACTTGCAAGGTGTGTGCTGCACACAAGAAGAGAAGGGAGGGGAGACCCGGTACATTTGTAAGGAGTGTGGTGTAGCTCTCCACAGAACTTGTAAGGTGTGTGCTGCACACAAGAAGAGAAGGGAGGGGAGACCCGGTACATGTGTAAGGAGTGTGGTGTAGCTCTCCACAGAACTTGCAAGGTGTGTGCTGCGCACAATAAGAGAAGGGAAGGGAGACCCGGTACATGTGTAAGGAGGGTGGTGTAGCACTCCACAGAACTTGCAAGGTGTGTGCTGCACACAAGAAGAGAAGGGAAGGGAGACCCGGTACATGTGTAAGGAGGGTGGTGTAGCTCTCCACAGAACTTGCAAGGTGTGTGCTGCACACAAGAAGAGAACGGAAGGGAGACCCAGTACATGTGTAAAGAGTGTGGTGTAGCTCTCCACAGAACTTGCTAGGTGTGTGCTGCACACAAGAAGAGAAGGGAGGGGGGACCCGGTACATGTGTAAGGAGTGTGGTGTAGCACTCCACAGAACTTGCAAGGTGTGTGCTGCACACAAGAAGAGAAGGGAGGGGAGACCCGGTACATGTGTTAGGAGTGTGGTGTAGCTCTCCACAGAACTTGCAAGGTGTATGCTGCACACAAGAAGAGAAGTGAGGGGAGACCCAGCACATGTGTAAGGAGTGTGGTGTAACTCTGCATAAAGAAGAATGTTGGCAGAAATACTATACTAAACTAAATTTATATTGTTGTGTACAACCGTTTTTACCTTATTTCCTGTCACTGCCCATATTTCAACTCGCATATCACAAGTTAACATTCTGCCCAGATAACATTACTTATAAACCTGCTCCAATTTTTCTTAGTTGACCCATACATCGAACACACTTTTTAAGACACCCGTTTTTATAATCCAATGTACGAGTAGCTCTCCACAAAAGAGAGTTTCGGCTAAAATAACATAATTTACTTAATTATCAAAGTATTTTAAACAAATATACAAAGTTTTCTAAGTATTAACTTAAATATGATACCGAACGAAAGGTGATTACCCAAAATATGCGCACCATGTCGAACCTCTCACGGTGTGTAACTATAGAAGCCTCGAAACAAGAAGGCAAGAATCCATTGCGATATTCCTACTGAAGGTTTTCCAAGGTTGTTTTAACTCTCCCGCGATTCTAGAAGCACTAAGTTTATATGTCCCTAATAAATATAGCCATGCAAGGAATCACCCTCAGTTATATAATACAAACCAGCTTACACAAGGAATATAATGGCTAAATACACAGTCACGCGTGGTATAGAGATATTGAACCAACTGAATGACACTGTGGATATAGTCTCGGCTCCGCCTAGCAGCATGAGAAGAATCCTGGCTGATATTATTCCTAATGAATAGGCTAACTCTAGAAGCATACCCTCTTTGTGTAACAGGATAAATACGTGCAAAGTGGATTAAAAAAACAATATTATATACTATATACAAGTATATATACATTTTTCACACCTTACACGAAAATTAGAATTCGTAAAAAATAAGCCGGACACTGGAAAAAGTTGCACGGATTTTGATCTGGTGTGAAAGTGCTTATATACTGATAAAATGTTAAGGCCTGAAGTTCAAAATAGTCCAGCAATTGTCAGTACTTTCACAGAAAACGAGTGCAGTAAACTTACCCCTTAACGCCACATGTACACAGTCCAGTTATCAGAACTATAACTGGAACACTTCCAGCAGTTTTGCTGTTTAACTACATAAATCATATATTGACGTATTGCATTAATCGGCAATAAGTTTTCTGTAATTTATATAAGCTAAGTAAACATTCGTATGCATATCACGCGGAACTTAAGGTTGGCCAACTATATAAAAACGGTGATCGAGTTCGCATATTCAATAGTCAGTCGTATTTCAAAAAGACAACACTTAAAATGAGAGGGTATTTGTTATTCTTCGTCCTTGCGGCTCTTGCCGCCATTGCTGTGAGTTTTATTTATTTATTTTGGTTTCTATGAATACATCAATTGTTTAATAGTAAAAACGCTGAACCTGGGATCAGTTTAGTTCAGTTCGTTTTTACATCTATCCACGCTGTTATGGACGGCAAAATAAGTCCCTGTTCAGCGTGATCTACTCAAGAAGATCGAAATCTTCTTGGCTTTTTTATGAGCGCGATGTCATATAGTAACGAAGAAGAAACTTACCAAATAGACGTATTCTCCGATGGCACCACATCTGAGTGTGAAAAGAATAGTTGTCCGATATCACGAAGAAAGAGAAATGACTCACAGAGCATTTTTTTCTTTCTTATAAAGTGGCTTAAGGCCTGGAGTTTAGGCTTAAGGCCAACACGACTATTCTTTGACGCCACTAGATCAGAGCAACCAATCAGTCCAAAGATGAAACAATCTAAGGCTAAGTGTATAGTTCATTCTGAAATTATTGACTCGATTTTCATGGCAACCGCAAAACGTGCTTTGTGGATTAATCCAGGTGGCCGCAAAAATTGCAACAGGGCGAAGGGACGAGATTGAAACTAAAAAGTTTACCATTAAAGCTCCTATGGTCAAAGAGAAATTGGGTCGTCCAATAGTTTGGTTTACCCATGAGCAGCCAAGGCACGTACTAATGCAAGGAAATAATTTAAATGTTTGTCTTCCCACGGAGAAGGACGACTAAGGATGTTGCCAAGTTGATAACTGAGCCTCTAGGCAGGTTATAAAAATTGCGTGAGGGTTCATCTTTGGCAAGGGTTAAAGGCGGACGTCATCTATATTATTTTTACCGAGGAATTTCGATTCCTGATGGGTACTCGTTTTTTTTTTGACAAAAAAAAGTGTTATAGTTTTGGTAAAATAGTTTGTACAGTTGCAATATTCATATATGCTAAACGTGAATGAGTTTTATTGCTACTCCACATGCGGTAGTATTGTCAATACGTGATGACGATCTGCGAATTTTGTGCGTACTTCAGTAATAATGATACTTATAATAAAATAACAATTTATAAAGTGCCTTTTCGAGAGCAGGTTTTTCAAAGTTATTAACTCATAAACAAGTTCAGTGTAAGGTTAAAAATGTGCTGACTATGGGTATTCGATTAGGTTCTTTCCCGCATCTGCGTTTGTTTAAAACAAACATGTTTGGTAAGACAACTGCAGAAAATTTAACAAGGGAAGTCGAATTTCAAAAACTTTTTTGTGGATCTTTCAATTTGTGATAATTCGTCTTTAGATAGAGTATAGTGTATATGTGAAGCGGTCATGTTTAATCATATATTTTGATGACACTTTCCTAAAGAGGGTTGTCTTCAAAAAAATCATAAAGTACTAGTGAAGGGAAATAGTATAGTAAAGGCGTGTTGTGTTCATATTAGACTCCGACCAAAAAGACCGTTTCTCAATAAGCTGATTATTAAATTTTCGTTTCCGATCCGGACGTCATGGGTTGCATTCTCGTAGATATAATTTTTTAAATCAAGGGTTCTAGTCAAGTTATTGCTATTGTCCTTTTTGGCGTATTTTGGTTGGTCGAAAGAGAATACCACATATAAATAAACTCACAAATTTTGAATGTATACTATGAAAGTGTTATAAGATAGAGATTGTAAGAACAGGAGAATATAGGTTACTTAATCCTTCCCTTACGGTGATAAAAATAATACGCGTGTTACGATGTTGGGTAGTGAGTACGCAATAAAAAATTAGCGATTTTAAATCGGAAAAATAAGAACATTCATAGATAATCCCCTTAATTAATTAAAATTGAAGTTAAAAATTATAATAATTGAGATTTATTTGCTGAAAACATTAAAAAACCATCTGAAAACATTAAAAAACGCTCACGGAACGGGCGTACGTCTAACCTATTTGCAAGCCTAGAGGCAACTAGTGGCGCGGAACGTCAGTCGCATACCCCGGCGCATACGCCTTTGCTTGCGACGTTGAGACAATTCAAGTTCTCGCAATTCAGTCTAGTATGCAAGAGTGAGATGCGAATATAGTGTCGCGCTTCCCGCATACTATTCACCTATCGTCAAGACGAGGCACTCGCCGCGTTTAAATGCGAATTTGTTTTCGATCTTTACAAAACACCTCGATGTAGTCGATAAATTCTGATTATTATTAATATAATTTTTAAATCAATGCGTAAATATATTATGGAGGAATACCTAAAATCTTAACCTTGTATTTATAATATTTATAAAGATATTGATGGTTATTAGAAGCAACGTGTAGAAGATACCCAACACAGGGAAGGAAAGGTTAAAGGCAGTGCTTTTTTGCGCTGGAGCGCAGTGGAGCGGCGCTGCATCCCTTTTTTTACGGTATAGAAAAAGCTGGACAAGAAATGAGCTCCAGCACCTTTTTTTAAAGAAAAAAAGCACTGTCTGTGCTTTTTTGCGGTGGAGCGCAGTGGAGTGGCGCTCCACCACCTTTTTTACGGTTTACAAAAAGCTCGATAAGAAGTGAGCTCCGGAACCTTTTTTTTTTTTTTTAAATAACTGCTTAAGGGTATGTTACCAATTAAAATGTTTCTCCCTTTTCTAGATTGCCGCCCCCGGCTGGAAAGGATGCGGCTGTGGAAGAGGCCGAGGGCGGGGCAGGTGTGGCTGCTGTTAAACCACTGGACTCATTCAGCTCAAAACCTTTTGACTCATCTTTGTTTCAACCGATTATGTCCACAGTTTTGAAATGACACCCATTAAATAAGATTCTAGCACACCCAAAATATTTTTTTTTCTTTTTCCTGAGATAGAACTTGTTTTATATTTATTACTTTTCAAAATTAATATCAGGTGCGCAGATAATACAGTTGTTCTGGCAGACAGTATTGACGACCTTCGAACGCTTATAGATATAATTAATGGAGCCGGTGTGAGGCTGGAGCTGAACATGGACGTGAGTAAAACTAAGTTCATGGTGTTTGCCTGGTAGGATCAGGAGCACGTCTTACATTGCTGGTGACGGTGCTGATATAGAGAGAGTGGAAACATTTAAATACCTCGGAAGTATCCTAGTGGAAGACCTCGACCCAGAAACCTAAGTCAAGTGCAGAGTTGAAACATCTCGTGCGGCTTTTAATAAAATGAGAAGCGTATTCTGCGACGATAATCTAAACTTGAAACTTCGACGACGGTTAGTCAAATGCCTCGTATGATCAGTGTTGTTATATGGAGTGGAATCATGGACCCTCAAAGTTGGTAGTATGAACCGACTGGAAGCATTCGAAATGTGGATACACCGAAGAATGCTACGGATAGAGAGTTGCTGACTAATATTAAAATCAGAAAGGTGTTTTCTTTGGGTCATGTACTTAGACGAGCAAATTACAAATTACTGCATCTGATCATCCAAGGCAAAATAGAGGGTCGAAGAGGTGTTGGCAGGGATAAATCTCCTGGCTCCGCAATATACGTGATTGGACTGGTATAAGGAGCGTTGGAAATCTTTTTCGGGCTGCCGGGGATAAAGAGGTCTACTCTTAGGTGACAGTCAACGTTGGGGGGACCTGACATGACTCTAGGAAGAAGAATTTTCACAATACAATTAATTTTTCTTTCCTCATAAAGAAGAATAATAAGGGTTTTAAGGCTTTCATGATAAACAAGGGTATAAAATAGTTAATGAAAAACTTGGAAGATCTTCTAGAAATAAGAATTTGCACGCGATTGGACCTGCAGGAATAATGTGTGCAATGTGAGTGTCGATATGAAATATGATTTGAGATTTGAGGCTCTCGTTTAAGGGTTTTTCGTGATAACAAATATTTCTAGCATCTTTCGAAACAAAGAGCTGGACATTGAATAATTGATACTGTTATGCCATTAGTCTGATGCTTTTAAATTAAACGAAAAAATGTTGCAAAGACTACAAATTGCTTGCTATAGATAATATTTCAACACTCCTCCCAGATAACTTATCTCCATTTTATGATATCTCTTTAAATTATTGACATGAAATAGAGACGACGTCTTTGATTTAAAGTATTTATAAGTTCATGAAATTATCAAGGCAAAGCGCGATCATAATTTCTTTAGAAATTGACTTGAACTAGAGATATCCTCGGCTATTAAACCAGAAGTAAATAAAGTGTTTCCCCGTCCCGAGCAATTATTCAACATTATTCATGGAGTCTTTTACATACTCAGCCAGTATATGCTGGATTGAACTACTTTTGTCCTCTAAAGAACAGTTAAATGATTGCAGTTTCGGAAAATTTTCGTTTCGGAAACGTTTTGGAAGTTTATTTCACTTTATATAGTGGTATAACCCTACCGATATCATCATTAGGGGAGTTTTTTTATCTCATCAGCAGGGGAGCATAAACAAGACTAAATTCTGTTCGAACTGGTACCGACATACATATGTGTTTCCAGCATTACAAAATCTTTTTGGGAATAGTGGGGGAAGAAGGCAAGACACTACTTCAGCAAGCAGTGGTGAGATCTTAAGAATTTATGTACTAACCATATATACATCCAAAAGCTTCGATATTTCTAGAGCCTCTGACCTGTCTAATTTATTTCCGTGCTGTGCTGAGTATTTATTTTTATCAAACACTTTTATTGCATATAAAATCTGGTGGTTTTATTGCCAGACGGCAATCTCTTCCAATCATCCAGACAAAAGTAAATGAAGCAAGTTACGTGGTCGCATAAATCATTCAAATGACTATCCATCCCCACGAAATCCATAAACATATACGTGCGCACATGCCCACGAACCCCACAAAGACGGACAGTCACCCGAACGTTATTTTTCATATAAAGTGAGATATCATCAATCAAAAGGAAGGGAAGGGATGGTGGAGAGGAAAGGAAAAGAAAAATCAGGAATGAAACACGTTATTTTACTGAATAAAAATTAAGAGTTTTTTCAGTCGCTTCTTAAAGCATGCCAAGGATGGAGCGAGTCTTATATTGGTTTGTAACTGATTCCAGAGTCTCACTGCATGGACAGTAAAGGACGACGTAAAGAAAGAGGAGCGGTGAACTGGAAAGGCCAATAAATAATCTCTGTTTGGGAGTAGCGCTAATCCATGATTGGAAAGACGCTAAAAAAAATCGTATGTGCTGACTGCGATAATTTCTATATAGGAAAGACACGAATACTTTTTGGAAACAGACTGAACACAAGTCCGGCCTTAATGAATCTTCAAATTAATTCTAAAATGGTAAATTATTATCAGCCAGAAAATTACACGTGTTTTATCGATGATATGAAATTCTTGTATATCAATAGTAACGGATATTAATGAAAACATTTATTACCAGGTCAATAATAATTATAAAAATAACAAATTATAAAAATTGTACAAAACATATTAACACTTTATGTCCCGATCCCGTGTTTATTCGTGATTAACCCTTCCCTTACGGTGATAAAAATGAAACGCGTGTTCCGGTGATGGGTAGTGAGTACGCGATCAAAAATTGGCGATTTTAAATCGGAAAAATAAGAACATTCATAGATAATCCCCTTAATTAATTATAATTGAAGTCAAAAATTATAATAATTGAGATTTATTTGCTGAAAACATTAAAAAACCATCTGGCAACGCTCACGGAACGGGCGTAGATCTAGTCTCGTTGCCAGTTCAACAGCTACTGCGGCGCGGCAGGGTTGGTGGCTAACTCGGGCGTGGCTTACACTTGCGAGGTTGAGACGATTGCGCTCCTCGCTATTCAGTGACGTATGTAAAAGTGAGATGCGAATATAGTGTCGCGCTTCCCGCATACTTTTCACCTATCGTCAAGACCCAAGATCGAGGCACTCACAGCGATTAAATGCGAATTTGTTTCCGATATTCACGAAATACTTACGATGTAGTCGATAAATTCTGATTATTATTAATATTATTTTTTTAAATCAATGCCTAAATATATTATGGAGGAATACCTATAGTAAAATCTTAACCTTGTATTTATAATATTTATAGAGATATTGATGGTTATTAGAAGCAACGTGTAGAAGATACCCAACACAGGGAAGGAAAGGTTAAAATATTTTCCAAAAAAATACATAACTGCCATCTAGTTAATTGTTTCGTAAACATTTCAAGCATTAAAAGATATTGTAATTTAAGAAGCGCATGGCCGCGCGGTAACACGTTGGACTTCTGTGCGGAAGGTCGTCGGTTCAAACCCCGTGCTGTGCTACTCCCCTCGAACGACACAGGCACTTTTTCTGCCCAGTGTTCGAGGGTATTAAGGATACCTATGACTTCGGTCATATCTATTCTTAAAAAAATATAATTTATCAAACACTGTTTTTTTTTTCATTTTAACATATGTTATGCAACGGTATACTCGTAACCCTACCGGTTTCAAGGTTTTTGCCTCATCATTAGGGAGCACTAACATGACTGAATTATATTCGAATTGGTACCGATATACACCCTTCTAACGGTGAAAAATCGTGTTGGGGATTCAAATAGAATTCAGTCTTGTTTGTGTTCCCCTCATGATGAGGGGAATACTTTGAAATCGGTAGGGGTATACCGTTACAGAAAGTGGAATAAGCAGTGTTTGATAAAATGAATAACAATGTCTTTTAACCTCCACAGTTTATTTTATTTATTTATTTATTATTACACATGACAAGAAATATACATAATTTGCGAAAAAACAACAGGTAATTTAATTTGCACATACATTATTTTAATGGATCTGGGTTTGTCGCCTTTCATTTGTCGTATCCCCAGTAAACTAGGCTTTTGCCTGTATCTCACTGAGGATATTTAGCATGAAAAAATAAATCGATACTTCTTTTCGGTTTTTGATTACCCAAAAACAAAACCCCGTTGCACGCTCTCATCAACCTGACAAACAGTGACACTCAATTACAACTGGAAACATCATGCGGAATCAAACTCTTCACACATCATAAGTCCAGAAATACCAAAAATGTTCATCCCATAATATACCGCACACAATCAATAAAAATAAAAACAAAAATATACAACACAAATACAAAACACAAATACAAAACAACAAGAAGAAACCCACACTCAAGAGCCCACACAAATCTTTTCCACACATCATTCATCCTGAAAGCCGAAGTACTCAAAATCATGTCGCAATAACAACCATGCTCCGATCGACCGTCTAAATGGTTTTCCTTCCTTTATCTTTATTGAATTCGGCACGCCATTATATGTCATGGGGGCCAAATAAGCATATTGCCTTTGGGCAAAAGAGGTTTTAACTCTAGGGATGGGGAAGATTTCATTAGTTGCTATGCGTGTCATGTGTCTCTGCTGAGTCTGCATCTTCCCTTCATCTCGATGGTAGTGCCAGAGAATGGATTTGAGATACAAATTGGCTATGTTCAGGACCTGATACTCTGAAAAGCTCTGCCGTGGGATACCGGGCAGGAAGATTTTTATTATTTTCAAAATCAACAGTGTTAATGCTTTAACTATAATAATATAATTCTTTAAAATATAGTCTCCTGTTTTATAAACCCTGATTTCCAGCAAAGACAAAAAATATGCATAAAATCTAACGTCATATTTAGACCTTGAAGATTTTGACATATGAATCTGGAGGAGAAAGGAGTTTGCAGGATCTTCAAAGAAGTGGTTTGAGGTATAAACACTTTATATTTCAATTCCGTGTTGACACGTAATTGATTTTTCTTCTAAAAAAATACATCATCAGCATTTAGCATATAATTTTAATAAACAATTCACCTTTTAAACATTAATCTTCTGATTTCTTAAATGATCTCACTTTAACAAATTTGTTCTGAGCTAATTGGATTGGGGTATAAACACTTTGTATCTCGATTCCGTGTTAATGCGTAATCACTTTCTTTTCTGAAAAAAAAAAGTTCATGTTATCGGCATCTACTATAGCATACATTTTTGTAAACAATGTAACTTTTAAACGACAGCCTTCTGATTTTTGTACGCAATTCAACTTTTAAACGAGTCTTCTGATTTTTGTAAACAATTCAACTTTTAAACGAGTCTTCTGATTTTTGTTAACAATTCAACTTTTAAACGAGTCTTCTGATTTTTGTAAACAATACAACTTTTAAACGACAGTTTTCTGATTTCTGACATGGACAATACCTTAGCTTAGACAATTAAGATTTACATGAATTCTGACATCGCGTCATTGACGTGCAGATAATTTTCAGATCTCGAAGATTGGCATATGTATCTAGACACCATCTAAAGTGTCCGGGTAAAATTAAAAGAAGGAATTTGTAGAATCGTCCAAAACAGAGTGCCAAATAACATATCTAAACATTTGTATGTTATATGCGTATATATGGTATTCTATCAACTGGCAAAAAAGAAAAACCCGGCAGAGCTTGCAAGGTGTGTGCTGCACACAAGAGGAGAAGGGAGGGGAGACCCGGTACATGTGTAAGGAGTGTGGTGTAGCTCTACATAAAGGGGAATAATGGCAAAATTTATATTTTACATGAAAGTATTTTAAATCGATAAACAAAGTTTCATAACAGTATTTTTAATGTTTACTTAACCTTTCCTTCCCTGTGTTGGATATCTTCTACACGTTGCTTCTAATAACCATCAATATCTCTATAAATATAATAAATACAAGGTTAAGATTTTAGGTATTCCTCCATAATATATTTACGCATTGATTTAAAAAATAATATTAATAACAATCAGAATTAATCGACTACATCGTAAGTGTTTTGTGAAGATCGGAAACAAATTCGCATTTAAACGCTGTGAGTGCCTCGACCTTGGGTCTTGACGATAGGTGAAGAGTATGCGGGAAGCGCGACACTATATTCGCATCTAACTCTTGCATACTTCACTGAATTGCAAGGAGCTCAATTGTCTCAATCGTCGCAAGCGTAAGCCACGCCGGGAGTAAGCCACTACTGTTCCGCGCTGCAGTAGCTTTTGGGCTTGCAAATAGATTAGACCTACGCCCGTTCCGTGAGCGTTGCCAGATGGTTTTTTAATGTTTTCAGCAAATAAATCTCAATTATTATAATTTTTAACTTCAATTATAATTAATTAAGGGGATTATCTATGAATGTTCTTATTTTTCCGATTTAAAATCGCTAATTTTTGATCGCGTACTCACTACCCAACGCCGGAGCGCGCGTTTCAATTTTAGCACCGTAAGGGAAGGATTAAACATAGCAATTTTAGTAAACATACATACATTCCATCACGCCATCTCGCTGTCGGAGAAGGCAGAGTGGCATATTTTCCTATCTCGACTCACATCCTTTGTCTCTTCTACATCCATACAACGTTGACGACCACAGTGTCCTAGTTGGTAAGACGCCTATTTCCTAGCCCGGAGGTTGCGGGTTCAAATCCCGCTGGAACCCGGATATTTTTAAAAAGGAATTCAGTCTTTTTTTCACTTAATGCCTTTTTAATATATTTCTGGTTGGTTAAAATAGATTGCAACATGGCAATAAACCCGCCATATTGTCGTCTATACGACGAAAAAATAGTATGTACAATGCAACGTCAAGGATTTTTTCTCACATTCAACGTTTCCTTTTTTGAGAATATCATTCGTTTGACCTAACCAAAGTGTATTTATTAACATCCACGTAACACTTTCATACATTCCTTATCTTCCTTTAAATAGTGTTGTTATTGCATTCATTATTGATGTCTTCATTACACCTTCTTTCACGCATTAAGACTCAATATATAACAATGCGCTGAATCTCTCCGGAATGGTCTTTCTTTCACACGCCCTTCTCTCACACGCCTTTCTCTCACACGCTCTTATCTCACACGTCCTTCTCTCACACGTCCTTCTCTCACACGCCATTCTCTCACACGCCTTTCTCTCACACGCCTTTCTCTCACATGCCTTTCTTTCAAATGCCTTTCTCTCACATTTGCACTATACATCTGTTTTGTTAATCTTTCGTCATTCAATTGTTCCACATGCCCAAACTATCAGCGTATTTTGCTTATTTTACTTAGTAAAACGTTTCATATTTACTAATTGCAAGATTGACAAACTTTATAAAAAGGACATGGCGGTAAATTTAAATCCGGCGCTCTTGTTGGGACACCCCATACATACATAAAATTTCGACAAATATTTTGACTTTCTGCGTTTGCTTTTATCAGAATATCATTTACTTGATCCAACAATACTTCCCTTCGTCTTTAGCTCACACGCCTTTCATTCACATTTGCTTTACATATCTGTTTTGTTAGTCTTTCGTCTTTCATCCATTCCAGATGTCCAAACAATCTTAGCGTGGTCTTCTTCATATTTTTAACATAAATTTAAGTTTAAATTCATCCCTTGTCCCATCATCCGTTATTTTGTTCATACATGGTCACTCTATATATTGTTCTCAATGCATGCATTTCTACAACATTTATTCGACTTCTCTCAATATTTTCCAGCTTCATGTTTAACTCCAATACATCATAATTGGCACTAAAATACTCTTGTGTAAACCCTACACAAAAATCAGAATTGCTCAAAAAATATGCCGGGCAATGAGAAAAAGGTTGTGTTGATTTTGATTGGGTCTCAAAGTGTTAATATAATCTGAAAAACAAATTTAAATTGTGTTTTAATATTTGTCGACCGCAAAAAATTGTCTGTACAAAGAAATGTATCACTTTTAATAGTTTATTTTCAGTTTTCAGCGCACTGCAACAGAAACACTTGTTTCAGTTTGTTGATTTTTCTTTATTTACTGATATATTTTTTTCAAGATATAACTGCGTATTGTGTTTCATAATTAATATAACAAGAACATATAATACGTGTTGAATGTTAATTTATCAAAACACGTGGAAATAATTCAACGATCAAAGGGTCATTTTAAGTGAAATGCAGAACGACCTTTTTGTTCCATTTGAAAAGATACCTGTCAACGGAGTGGGTGAATACAGTTTCTTTTAAAAATATTCCAGTCTAGTTTTTACGTAAGACCTCATTGAAATATTTCTGGGTGGTTAGAAAAATTCGTTACATGTTGAGTTTTAAAGATAGTGGAATCAAGACTTTAGAAATAAATGAAAGAATAAAATGAATAATGTATGTGAGTGCAACGTGAACGTCCAAAAGAACTGAAATTAGTCGAATAAATGCTATTTTACATGACAAGCCTTTATGTGTGAAAGATGATGGAATGAAAACATTAGAAATGAATGCAAGAATGGAATGGTTATTTTAAGTAAGATGTAGAATGTATGGAAGTGCAACGTGGACGTTCAAAAGAACTAAAATTAGTCGAATAAATGTTATTTTACATGACGTGTCTTAATGTATGAAAGAAGGTGGAATGAAGACATCAGAAATGAATGCAAGAATAGAATGGTTATTTTAAGTAAGATGAAGAATGTATGGGAGTGCAGCGTGGACGTTCAAAAGAACTAAAATTAGTCGAATAAATGTTATTTTACATGACGTGTCTTAATGTATGAAAGAAGGTGGAATGAAGACATCAGAAATGAATGCAAGAATGGAATGGTTATTTTAAGTAAGATGAAGAATGTATTGGAGTGCAACGTGGACGTTCAAAAGAACTGAAATTAGTCGAATAAATGCTATTTTACATGAGGAGTCTTTATGTATGAAATAAGGTGGAATGAAGACATCAGAAATGAGTGCAAGAATGGAATGGTTATTTTAAGTAAGATGAAGAATGTATTGGAGTGCAACGTGGACGTTCAAAAGAACTGAAATTAGTCGAATAAATGCTATTTTACATGAGGAGTCTTTATGTATGAAATAAGGTGGAATGAAGACATCAGAAATGAATGCAAGAATGAAATGGTTATTTTAAGTTTGATGAAGAATGTATTGGAGTGCAACGTGGACGTGCAATAGAAATTAAATTAGTCGAATAAATGTTATTTTACATGACGAGTATTTATGTATGAAAGAAGGTGGAATGAAGACATCAGAAATGAATGCAAGAATGGAATGGTTATTTTAAGTAAGATGAAGAATGTATTGGAGTGCAACGTGGACGTTCAGTAGAACTTAAATTTGTCGAATAAATGTTATTTTACATGACGAGTATATATGTATGAAAGAAGGTGGAATGAAGACATCAGAAATGAATGCAAGAATGGAATGGTTATTTTAAGTAAGATGAAGAATGTATTGGAGTGCAACGTGGACGTTCAGTAGAACTTAAATTTGTCGAATAAATGTTATTTTACATGACGAGTATTTATGCATGAAAGAACAGGGAATAAAGACAGAAATTTATGCGAGGATGGAATGGTTATTTTACCCCTTCAATGCGCGATTTATGTTATTTCAAAAATAAAAATATATTTATGCATTAAATATATTTTGGAACATGAAAAATACAATAAAACTTTTTTTTTTGTTTTCATATATTTATATTTAAAAAAAGAGTATGGTTCATATATGACTCACTGCGCATTTGTAAGTTAATTTTGTGATATAATGATATAAATGAAATTATACATTTTATTTAACTTATTTGACACATATGTACTAAAGAATAAAAGAAAAAAAATAAGATTACCTTGATCACCAATTATAAAGTTATTTGATTTCAAACTGGAACCAATCACAAAAGTCATCTACGCGCAACAAGTCTAACTTCAACTGCCAAATTGACCGGTAAAACAGTTTTCTATTTTAAACCTATGTGGTTTTAAAGCATGGAGATTATTGTATCACATTAGTAACAGCGCGTGAGTCGTTGTTTATACCACTCAACACAAAAATATTTAGAAAAACTTTGGTCGATTCATATGTGCATCATTGCGCACTGTTGGGTTAAGTACGACGATAAGTGTATAAAAAAGAAACGTGGATGGGAAAAACGACTAAAAATGGCTGAATAAATGTTAAAAATAGCTAAACGAATGCTTAAAACAGCTGAATTATTAATTAAAAGGCTCTATATAAATGATTTTTTTTTATTGTTATTAACTACATAAACCTTTATATATCTTTATATATATAACATGTCTCTTTGTTTAAGAGATATGGGTGACGCGTGTATCTTGATAAAATACTGAAAGAAAACCATTTTTGAAGTGAAACTTCTACAGGCGCGGTAAAGCAAATTGGCCTGAACGTCACGAAAAGTGAAACGCTACTCTTTTTCCAACTTTAATGGTAATATTTCAAATGACTTTTAATATTTATTTATATTAATATATGGTAAATAAATAATAAATTAATTTAATAAATAATAAATATTTACCATAAATTTTGTAATTATTAATAATATAAATAAATCATTTGATAAATGAACGACAAATAAATAAATTTATTTATTTATTAAATACAAAATTAAATACTAAATTGTGATTATAAATATTTACATTTACTTTAATAAATTAAATAACCTTTAATTAAATTATTTAATTAATAATAATTAAATAATTATTATTAATAAATATAATTTAATAAATCAATAATAAATATTTATTAATAATAATTATTATCAATAATTTTATAAATATTATTAATATTAAAAAAAAATTTAATATTAATTATTATTATAAATATTAATAAATAATTATTAATTAATTATTAATTAATATAATTAATAATTAATTAATAATTATTTATATTTTGTAGTAAAAAAAAGGGCGTGAGTTGGTCGACATGATTGAAACATTTTCGTAAATCTGAAACAAAAATCATACACAGTTTCTTGATAAAAAAATAATTTCGTTAAAGTTAGTTTAAAAGAGAAAAACAATTGTTAAACGCTGGCTGTCTGAAAAAATATTATTTTTTTTACAATTTTTTTCTAATATTATATTAAATTTTTTTAAAAAAGTAAAAAATAATTTTTTAAATTTTCCAAGGTAGAGACGATAAAAACAAGTTTTATTAAAATTTAATACTAAATTTAAAGACAATCAGTTGAATAGAACTTGAGATTTTATGTCGACCAGGTCGAAAAAAGTAGTTTCGAGAAAAACGTGTTTAAAGTTTTGAGATTATTGTCCCAGTCATTCCGGTGCGGCGTAATCACTGCCTCATTCATAGCTATAACTTCGTAAATATTGAGAATTTTAAAATTTATTTTGAGAACATTTTTTTTAAAGTTTTAAACTTTAAAAATATGAATAAAAATATATATTTTTTCCATATTTCTATAGTAAAACACCCCCTTAAGGTCTAAAAGTTTACAGTCTCAATAAGTAAAAACGTGTATGGACCGATACTACCCCTTCGCCTAAATTGTTAAGTTAATATTCAATATTTAGCTCAACATGGGGGCTAAAAAAATATTGAATTAAAAATAAATAACTCTATTAAAAATACAAAACTTGAGTTGGAAAATACGTTACTTTTCTCAACGCCAACGATAAACTGAAATATTTGGGGCTATTACGAATTAAAAAATAAAATAACTCAATCAGCAAATACGGGTAATAATATATTGTGCTTTATTTGTGTCCAAAATTCAACCAGTTCTACAATATGTTGACATTGGAAAGCTTTTAAACGCACTTGAATATATTCCTGTTAGGAGGTTTTATCAATATATATTATGTGTTTATACATAAACATTTACTTCACTTCAACTTATAAAGCCTTTTTATATTTATAAGTATTGTTTTATTTAACCTTTTTTTATTTACACTTCACTCCAATTAATATAGCCTTTTTTAATTAAGAATTTTTTTATTTCAATTTTTTTTAATGAAGTATTTGGTTATTTTATTTTATTTATTTATTAATTTAACCCTTTTATTGCAATACATTCTGGCGAGCTTATTGCCAGGTGGCAATCTCTTCCAACTAACCAGACAAAAGTAAATGAAGCAAGTTACGTGGTCGCATAAATCATTCAAATGATTATCCACCCCCACGAAATCCATAAACATATACGCGAGAACATGCCCACGAGCCCAACAAAGACGGACAATCACCCGAACATTATTTTTCATATAAAGTGAGATATCATCAATCAAAAGGAAAGGGAGGAATGGTGGAGAGGAAAGGAAAAGAAAAATCAGGAATGAAACACGTTATTTTACTGACTAGAAATTAAGAGTATTTTATCATATATTGGAAGATCTTTTTTTTATATTCAATAAATAAATAAATATAAGTTTATTGATAGCAACATAGTATGTACATAATATATTATATTTAAATAATCTTCAAAAACAGATAAATTGTAGAAAATACATTTAAGACAGAAGCTGTTAAAAGGTTCTAATAACATCCCCCCGGTCAAGATACACCCCACCAATATAGGGCGAGCCCAGTCACGGGGACACCAGATGTTTTTCAGCCCACACCATTGCACATGTAGAATAATAAGAAGAAAAAAAAAATAAAAGAGATGACAAAAAAAAACACAAATCCACAAATACCACCTCAGATTAATTTAAACAAATAAATAAAGGTTCCTTGACAGCAACACAATGTGTACATATACATAACATACTCGTATATAATAAACTCATTACGAGTGTCGCACACACATTTTAAAACAAACTGACAAAATAAAAAAAGTGTGTTATAATACAATAAGTATTGGGTGTTAACATAAATTGTGTCCATTTTTTTTTCAAAATTTAAAAATGAGCACCAAAAGTAAAACAAAATGGTAAAGGTTATACGGCATTCGAAAGAAAATTTTCTGCTCTACAAGATATTGTGTTTGCTTTTTTTTACGTTACATATATTATTTTTTTTGATTACAAGCCTTCAAAATGGAATGTCAAGTAGACGAAAGTGAGCATTTTTGACACCTCTTTCTGTTCGCGTTCAATCGAGGGAATAAAGCTGCTCGCGATATTTGCGAAGTGTACGGTGAAGATGCTATGAATGAAATTATAAATGGTAGATGGCGGTATACAGTCATGTGACTACAATTCATCTGCTCAGCCGTTTCTACGGTGGTTTGAAGGGGATCTTCATGAATAATATGATTTAAGCGGTCCTCATCGAAGTCCACTGGTCGTCCGGAACGCTCCATGTCTTTCAGGTTGAAATTACCGTCTTTGAAACGCAAAAACCATCGACGAGCTGTCCTTTCATTTATAGCTAAATGCAGGTGGCCAAACCCGGTCACCATGGATATGGTAACGGTCACCATGGCTACTTTTGACTTTTGATCTTATCAAACAACCCTTTAACATAATGTTTATAAAATAAACTATGTAATCTAATTGACTTTTTTTGCCATTCTCCCCTCTCATAATTTTACCATTTTGAACACTTCATTACATAAGTATAATCATTGTTGCTGTGCCCGTTGTATCTGTACCAATCAGAAGGCGAAGCTGTACCATGAAGTTTTTTTAATTTTGTTAGCCGTCGCACACCAGCAAACTCACTGGATACACCGATATCCAAAAGCGCAATTCCACTGAGGCAATATTTAGGCAACATGTAGCATGCGGTATTGACGCATGCTACACACACTCTTTCAATCGAAGCAATGCGAAACGACAAGAAGTAAGTATCTTTGTAGCACGCTACATGTTAATTGTTGTTGCCGGGGCGCATGCGTCACCTTCCGACATGTTTCAACGTGTCGAACAATGTCGCCGTTATCCGAATATCAGCGGATCGGTGCGGCTTGTAGCGTGCGACATGGAGTGGAATATTGATAAAACTACCTTGTTTATTGAAGATTGTCATATTTCACCGGAGTTATGGAATAATAAAATTAAGGATTATAAAGACAACAGGATAAAGAATGGTAAACTGAAGCAGTTAGTGAGTAAATACGATTGCACTGCAATCGATGAGAAAAAAAAACAAGAATTTGCATTCACCTTTTCATCATTCTGAGCTTCTTGACTACCAACATATAATTCTTTTCTCCAACACCGTGGCTTTCTTTTTTTTTCTACGATTCAAAACTATTACCAAATATGCAGCCACCCCGATTGTTTTTAAATACAGAATTTACCTAATGACGTTGCCTCCATGGAATTGTTTAACACTTACCTTTATGTGCTAAAAAATCCCGCCAGCCCCGTTGTTGGACTCTAAGTGTACAGTAAAAAATGTATGTTTTAAATTAAAATTATGCAAAATCTGCTAGGTTATTTTTTGTAATTAGCTATAAAAATCATTTTATTGTGCATTAAAACGTCGAATAATATAAAATAAGTGCAAGAAATTATAAAATAAGAGCTGAAACAGAAAGGCGACATTTCTATAGGAATTTCGTTTTTACAGTGACAATTACGGTGCGCACAGATATCATTATCCCCACTCTATCTGCGTATGCGTAATAGGGGTTTCCAGCCGTTTAATTTTTTTTTAAATAAAATAATGCAATAAAATGTAGCGTGTATTTTTTAGCAATAAAAAGAAATTAGATTCGAATTAAGACAGTAAATAACATATTAACAAAATATAAAATGAATATATAAATTCAAAAATAATAATATATAAGCAAACACAAAATTCAAATCAATTAAATATGCAATTTGGAAAATATTAACACTACAAAAAATTTAAAAATAAGACAAACATATAATCAAATTTTAATCCTGTGAAGAAAGTCTTTCGCAATTGGGGCACGAAATAACTTTTGTTTCTATTTTATGTACTAAGCACACAGGTGTTTGACAAATATTGCAGAATAGCCTGGTTCTTTTTCTCGGTCAAATTATTTTTCTCGGCAAATTCTTCTGATTCTGATATATTGCCTGTCGCCTCAAATCCCAAATCGCTATCGATATTTCCCGCCATCTTAATTATTATTTTTTTGAAAATGAAATAATTAAGAAAAATGTAACAAATATACATTCATCATAAAAAGAGTAACGGTACAATAGAACATACCAGATAAAAAATAGAAAAAATAAAAATCAGGATTATAAAACTGGTGACGAATCCCTGGAACGGATGTTAAATATGAACTGTCAAAAATTAATGAGTCATGCGCACCATTTTGGCACACTTCGAAAAATTGTCGATCTAATATAAAAAAATCATTTCTGTGGATATTAATAAATGTTTTTATTTCGTAATGACATCATAGAGGTTTTTATGAGGAATACATAAAGTATGAAGACCCTGCAATCAGTATATTTAGAGAAATTGCATAAAATATAAGTCCTGGTCACTCACGTCCTATCACCGTACGGCAAGTGTTAAGACGCATGCTACACGTATTGACGGCTAAGCACATGCGATTACGGGAGTCAAGATCCGCAGGTGACATCTGTAAAATTTGTGGCACATAGTCGCACATCTAGAAACAGGCAACAATAGGAAACGTCGCATGCCTCATGTCGTTCAGTGTTGCCTCAACTGAATTGCGCCTTTAGATCCAATGGCACACCAAAGACGATTGGAGTACACCGATATGTTTTTTTTTTCTCTTTTTGAATTAATATACAATATGTAAAATAAGAAGATAATGATGCACATACCTGTACCGTAAAATTCGTTTTAAGTGAGTGAATATTGAACATAAGTAAATTTATCAGTTACACCGCTATGCTGGATCCGATGACACACCGAAGTGAGACGATCGGAACATAATGGCCTATTATTTTCCAATTTTTTTAACAGAATCATTGAAGTCATGGGTATTTTTATGTGGAAGACAATTGGTGCTGAAAATCATTTGGTTTTTGCGAGAATACAACAATATGGTTTGCAAATCTCAAACGCTTTTGGGGGAAACAGCATCTCCTTGACGAACTCTTTTACCAATTTAGAAGGCTGAGGAAGATTTGTGGAAGACAGTTGGTGCTGAAGATCATCTAGATTTTGGGAGAATATAACAATCTCGTCTGCAAATCTCAAATGGCTCGGGTATTTTCAACCAATCACCAGGTCTTTATTATCCCATTACAGTTTACTAAAGATATATTCAAGTGAAGTTGTAAATAATTTTGGGGAAACAGCATCTTCTTGACGAACTCCTTTACCAATTTAGAAAGCTGAGGAAGATTTGTGGAAGACAGTTGGTGCTGTTAGATCATCTTGATTTTGGGAGAATATGACAATATCGTCTGTAAATCTCAAATGGCTCGGGTATTTACCAATTTAAAAGGCTTAAGAAGATTTGTGGAAGGCAGTTGGTGCTGAAGTTCATTCGGGTTTTAAGAAAATATAACTATATATTCAGCAAAGCAAATGGTATACAAATGTACGTTTTATGATATACTCGTATATTGTGTATATTTTGTAACATTTTGAATCTGTCTAAAATAGTAGGTTTGCATTTAAGTTTGATCGCTATTGCAAAGACTTTGTTCTTTCATCGGCGCTATATAAGTTGACCATTGATTATTATATTAATCAATGGTCAACTTATATAGCGCTTATATGATAATTATATTTAGTAAATATGTGACCTTTAAAGGGAGACCATATGATAAATGAAGGTTTTCAAGTTGGTGGGAAGTAAATGAAGGTTCTCAAGTTGGTGGGGAAATAAAAGATTTTAAATGAAGGTTTTCAAGTTGGTGGGAAATAAATTAAGGTTTCCAAGCTAATGGGGAAATAAAAGGTTCTAAATGAAGGTTTTCAAGTTGGTGGGAAGTAAATGAAGGTTCTCAAGTTGGTGGGGAAATAAAAGATTTTAAATGAAGGTTTTCAAGTTGGTGGGAAATAAATTAAGGTTTCCAAGTAGGTGGGGAAATAAAAGGTTCTAAATGAAGGTTTTCAAGTTGGTGGGAAGTAAATGAAGGTTCTCAAGTTGGTGGGGAAATAAAAGGTTTTAAATTAAGGTTTTCAAGTTGATGGGGAAATAAAAGATTTTAAATTAAGGTTTTCAAGTTGGTGGCGAAATAAAAGGTTTTAGATTAAGGTTTTCAAGTTGGTGGGAAACAAATTAAGGTTTCCAAGTTGGTGGGGAAATAAAAGGTTTTAAATGAAGGTTTTCAAGTTGGTGGGAAAATAAAAGGTTTCAAAGTCAAAAGATTTAAATTATTTCACATAATTTATTTTATAAAAGGTTTAAATTGATATAAAATGATTATGTGGTTAGGGGAACTCAGCATCAATGATATCCACGATAACCATAACCGTACCCATGACCGCCGGGCTTGGCCACCTGCAACCAACAACAGATAATATTATAACACCTTTCAGGAGATATTGTACAGTTAGACACCCTCAACTCTCACCCTCGCAGCAGGCAGCATCAGACTCCTGAAACCCTGGAATCTACTTGAGTACAAGCGATAGCAGTTGGAATATGTCTAAACAATTACTTTATTTTGAAGGTTCAATTATCAATTAATGTGTAACATGACCACCTCCATGGCCAAATCAATAATATACTCCCGGAGGATCTTCCTACCCAGAGGTTGAGGGTTAAAATCCCGTTTTCACTTAAGACTTCTGTAACTGATTGCTACGTTGCAATAAGCACTTCAGATTCTAATATACTATATGCAATATACAATTAATTGTAACGTAATATAATACAATAAAGTGTAATATAATACAATTTTTAGTGTTTTTTGAAGCATACTGTAAAATAACTATAATTGTTGCAGCAATGTCAATTAATCCGCAGATCACATTTTGTGGGACTGCAATGATAATCGAGTCAACGAGTTTTGAAGGGAACACTATGGTTTTGACACCAAATGTTTCATATGTGTATATGTTGCATATGCGGAGAAGCATCTAATCTAATGGCCGTAACCACTACGTTCCTATCCTTACACTCAACTTGCTTCATTACACACCTCGAATCAATGTGGGTATACCCACGCCATTGGACGACTCAATTTCTCTGTGGCCACGGTTGTTTTGATGGCAAGTTTACATTTTGTGATACTGCAATGATAATAAAGTCACTCAGTTCATTTTCAAGCCGATTACCATAGCTACTCCAATCTAGTCGTGCCAAAAAACTGTTTTTTCGCATTTGAAATTCTCTGTAAAAGTACTGGTAACTTGCTAAGATATTTAAACTTCTGGGCTTTATCCACTTTAAAAGTATATTAACTGCACTGTGAGTCTTTTCCCTTCTTCCATGATGTCGGACCTTAAGTCCGTTGTCGCTACTATTCTTTTCGCACTCAGGTGTCGCCACCGGAGGAATCCTTTTGGATGCTCTTCTTCGTCACTACGTTACATCGCGCTCATAAAAAAAAATAAGATTTCGATCGTCTAGTGTAGATCGCGTTATAAAGGGGACTTATTTTGTTCCCCATAACATGTTGAACAGTTTATTATTTTTTATAGTTAACGCATTAAAATTGTGGAGGCTTAAAGACATTGTAAATTGTTTTATCCAACACTGTTTATTCCACTTTTTGTAACGGTATAACCCTACCGGTTTTAATGCTTTCACCTCATCATCAGGCTTGTTTGTGCTCCCTGCTGATGCGGTAAAAGCCTTGAAACCGATTGGGTCATAAAAAGTATAATAAACAGTGTTCGATAAAATAAATTACAATGCTGAACAATGTTTTCGTTTGACGAAGGCATTAAGACAATCAAAATAGGGAACGTTCAAATTAAATTATATATAAAAGTTGAATTAGCAATAAAAAAAAGATAAATTACTGAGAAAAATTATAATTTTTAATTCAAAATAATTGATTTTATTTTCGTAGTAATTAAAATGTATTTTTATAGAAATATTTAAGATCCACTCAATGATTAGTAAAAATGATAGAGACATCTGTGAGCGATACTTCAAATCTTTAAGGGGTTCAAGAAAAAAGGATTGAATCAACTTACAGCAATCAAGGCGATCAAGAAGAAAAGGAAGATCTTGTTCATGTTGGATGTTGTCTTAGCAGTTGACTAATGGCTACAGGTTGGGATGCTGCGCTTTTATACTCAGTTTTTCTGCATTGATCACATATTTTTCTCGAAATATATTTATATTTAGCTCAATCTTTATTTACTTCAATTGAAAAATATGTTATTACGACACATGTTCGCTTTCCATTTTTTTAAAGACGTGGAATTTTGTTTTTTTCTACGTTATTTTGCGCGATTAACATTTTTAATTTTGTTCATATCATCGCGAAATATTGCAGTTTCTTTAAGAACACGAACGTTCTCTTCGATCAGAAAATGAGAGACTACTCTGGATACCAACACATCACAAATCATTTACAGTACGTGGTGGTAAGTAATGCACATCGGTCTTAAGAAAGAGACTGTCGGTTTGAAGAGCGTCGTCTCTATCGCCACGATGCGACTGACAAATTACGTCGGAACATGTGTAGGAATGACAGAGACAGCCCTCTACAAACCGACAGTCTCTTTCTTAAGGCCGAAGCGTTTTGCTTTCCACCACGTACTGTAATATACTTTTATTTGCAGTTCACTCGGCGTGATTTTAGAACGAACTTCCAAGATTTATCACATGTGTAACATCCTATATTCCGTCATTCAGAATATCCTGGCATCCTTGTTTTTCTGTACTTGTTTTCTTTACCTTGGAATACATTTCTTTTCTTTTCACCTTTATTCTAGTCGTTTGCAAATATTTTTGACTTATAAAGTATCTTAATTATAAACAAATAAATATAAATATATATTTTTAAATCGGATTAATAGTTTAACGTAGCCAAGATTAGATTGATTGGAAGAAATTGTTGTATAGCAATACGTCCTATGATTTTGTATTAAGTCTTGGTACCTTATTTTGAGAGCAAGGGTCCACGTACGAACCTTGAGGGAGTCCCCAAAATAAAAAGACTTGAATCAACTCAGAGCAGTCGGATTGAAAGACATGTTACTGTATACAACTAAAGACCTATCAAGATAAATTACCATATACAATCAAACGTGATCGAACCTCTCGTTATAAACATTTTGTAACCCAATCCCGTATTTTAACGTGTTAAATTTCCTTTGGTCTGAGTCTCGGTTCCGTGTTTTGAGAGCTGGTGTTCACGTACAAACCTTGAGGGAGTCCCAAAAAAAAAGAATTGAATCAACTCAGAGCAGTAGATCGGAAGACATGTTACTGTATACAACTAAAGACCTATCAAGATAAATTACCATATACAATCCAACGTGGTCGAACCTCTCGTTATAAACACAGTGTATCCAAATCCCGTATTTTAACGTGATAAACTAGATTTACGTTGAGTCCCGGTCCCGTGTTTAACGTGATAAACTAGATTAACGTTGAGTCCCGGTCCCATGTTTTGAGAGCTAGTACTGAAGTACGAGCCTTGAGGTACTCCGCAAATAAAGTTGATCCAACTCAGAACAGCCGGATCGGAAGGCAAATTACCATATAAAAAGAAAGGTCCATCAAGGTAAATAACTATATACAACCATAAATTAATGAATCTCTCGTTATTATTGCTTTTTATCTCAGTCCCGTATTTTAACGTGATAAACTAGATTAACGTTGAGTCCCGGCCCCGTGTTTTAATGCTATGAACTAGATTTGCGTTGAATTCCGGTCCCGTGTTTTAACGTGATAAATTAGATTAACGTTGAGTCTCTGTCCTGTGTTTTGAGAGCTAGTATTGAAGTACGAGCCTTGAGGTACTCCGCAACTAAAGTTGATCCAACTCAGAACATCCAAATCAGAAGGCAAATTACCGTATAAAAAGAAAGGACCATCGAGGGAAATAACTATATACAATCATAATTTAACGAATCTCTCGTTATTATTGCTTTCTATCGCGGTCCCGTATAATTAACATGATAAACTAGATTAACGTTGAGTCCCGGCCCCGTGTTTTAATGCTATGAACTAGATTTGCGTTGAATTCCGGTCCCGTGTTTTAACGTGATAAATTAGATTAACGTTGAGTCTCTGTCCTGTGTTTTGAGAGCTAGTATTGAAGTACGAGCCTTGAGGTACTCCGCAACTAAAGTTGATCCAACTCAGAACATCCAAATCAGAAGGCAAATTACCGTATAAAAAGAAAGGACCATCGAGGGAAATAACTATATACAATCATAATTTAACGAATCTCTCGTTATTATTGCTTTCTATCGCGGTCCCGTATAATTAACATGATAAACTAGATTAACGTTGAGTCCCGGCCCCGTGTTTTAATGCTATGAACTAGATTTGCGTTGAATTCCGGTCCCGTGTTTTAACGTGATAAATTAGATTAACGTTGAGTCTCTGTCCTGTGTTTTGAGAGCTAGTATTGAAGTACGAGCCTTGAGGTACTCCGCAACTAAAGTTGATCCAACTCAGAACATCCAAATCAGAAGGCAAATTACCGTATAAAAAGAAAGGACCATCGAGGGAAATAACTATATACAATCATAATTTAACGAATCTCTCGTTATTATTGCTTTCTATCGCGGTCCCGTATAATTAACATGATAAACTAGATTAACGTTGAGTCCCGGCCCCGTGTTTTAACCTTTTAACTGCCGGCAGGTACATGTATGGCGGTACCCAGCACGCCGCGAATTTTACGACAAAAATAAAACCTTCTAAACATATCGTTATTGAAAGTGTAATAAAGTTTATTTATAAAACTTACCAAATAAATGAAGAGCGCGCCGCAGCCAGTCGTGCCGTCATTTATCCATAATCATAAAATTAATTGTTCATGGTGCAGGGTTGTCACAAAATTTGTCATAGAAAATATGAAAACTAAATTATATGTCAAAAGTAATTGTTTATCTTAGTTTAATATTAAAAGTATACACACACACACTATGATTTAAAAAAATTAAAAGTCTTCTATCGTATGATAAGTCTCAAAACAAGTATCCACGCAGAGAGCCACTTTGCACTGTTTGCATTGATATCTCGATTCTTTCCGTATTTTTTTGGACAAACACACTACACATCTCTTCATTGATTTAACTTTACCCTCTTTTGTAGGTAATTTACCCATAAAATGCCTTTCTGTTAAACGTGATGGTAATTCCGATTGGCTCTTCCTTGGCGCGGATTTGGAGGTCACATCACGTTTGTGCTCATGTATAAGTTGCCGAATTACTTCTAACTGAAATTGTGCTAGCGGCACCCGTTTTCCCGTTTTTTGACAGTGTAATATATGGGCATTTAATAAAGAAAGGTCCAAAAGGTGGAAAAACATTTTTTTTATACCATCTCATCGTTTTTCGCGATGAGTGTGTATTTGACAGTGCCATGTCAGATTTATCGACCGCACCCATATTTTTGTTGTAGTCCTGAACGCATTCAGGTTTGAATATTGATTCATGTCGGTAGGTGGTTTTTCCTGTATCGGTAAGGTTAGCAGGATGCAGAGTTGTAAGCATCGATACCTCCCTTTTATCCTTCCAAATTTGTGCCGAAACGGTAACTGTGTGAAAAGCTTTCATTTCGCCTTTTTTTAATTTTTCAGTTAGTTTTGGCATTCCTTTTCGGTTCATCCTAACAGTACCGCAAGCATTTGTTTTTCGGGCGTGTAGTTTTTGAAACAAAGTTGGGCTGGTGTACCAATTATCCACATACAACGTGTGTCCACGATCTAAATATGGCTCCATTAGTGACATAACTACACTGCCCGAAATACCGATGTGTGGGTGTGTCACATATTTTGTCGATTTTCCAGTATAAACAATAAAATTTAATACATAACCCGTAGCACAATCACATATGACAAAAAATTTTATGCCGAAACGGCTGGCTTTAGACGGAATATATTGACGAAACCACAACCTGCCTTTGAAAAGCAACAAACTTTCATCGATACATATATTCATGTAAGGATACATGTATTGTCCAAAAATGCTTTTGAAATGGTCAACGAGGAATCGTATTTTGAACATTTTGTCTCCACTTGCTTGTTGCGTGTTGTCACAGAAATGAAGCATTCTAAGAATTATCTGGAATCGGTTGCGGGACATGGTATCGGAATATATTGGTGAAAACAACAATATATCAGTAGACCAGTGATCTTCTATCTTATTCCTTGAGTTGCAGGCCATCAAAATAGATATCGCAAGAAAGAGGTATAATTCTTCGACTGTTACGTCTACCCACTGTTTTAGCCTCCAACTTAATTCGTTGCAGTTGTTTTTGACGTATTGGTACTGCTTATTGGATTGATCGGCGATAAAATTCATAAGCGTGCTGTTCATAAACAGTTTGAAAAAGTCTACTTCTCTGGTACCAACACTCTCTACATCCGCTCCTGATTTTGAGCTAGAGAACGAGTTGACAATGGGAATAAAGTCATCCGTTTTCCATTCAAAAACTGGTGCCGATTCATCAAACCCGGGAACGTTCGACACATCTGGTTCCTCATCGTCAGAATCGACACTAAAATCACTGTCATCAGAGTCGGCAGTGACGGCAACTCTGTCCATAAATTCTCCGCACGGTTGAGTGTTTTGAGACGTACTAGGCTCTTCTTCCATTTTGAGTGGATCGAATATCAAAAACTTTATAACGTATAAAAAAAATGTACATAAAAATTTGACAACGTGCGATTAGGTTCCGACACTCGTAAACTTATAAAATAAACTAACAGATTCACAACACAACAGGCACAATAGTAAAATTTAGCACGAAAATACACTGACAAAATGCGAAATAACTATGTCAAAACACTTTTTTTTCTCTCATAAAGTAATTATGATAAAACTTATTCAAAAGAAATAAAAATCAGAAAATTCTACCGCGAAATAAGTTTCAAATATAATATGAACCGCTATACATGTAACACGAAATAAAACTGTACTCTGTAGACGAAAAATTATATACGCAAAACATCGATAGAAATTCGGGGATTCCTAAAAATCCCGGCAAATAAACGGCTATTACACAACCCTGAGCGCCATCAGTTGTTCCGACGACAAAGCTCTCTTTAATTTACGTTTAAAGTGGTAAAAACAAATTCTGTTTCAATTCTAAGTATGCAAAGATATTCACAATAGATGCCACTATGTGTTCAATATATTTGTACATTTTAAATAATTTATTTTCTTTAGTAAAATCCCATTTAAAACGGCGCGTCTTAAGACGTAATTTGTGTATGAGCGGCGCTCCGTTCACAGAAAATTATGCGTCTTAAGACGCTTTTGGCAGTTAAAGGGTTAATATTATGAACTAGATTTGCGTTGAGTTCCAGTCCCGTATTTTAACGTGATAAACTAGATTAACGTTGAGTCCCGGTCCCATGTTTTGAGAGCTAGTATTCACGTGCGAGCCTTGAGGTACTCCGCAAATAAAGTTGATCCAACTCAGAACAGCCGGATCGGAAGACAAATTACCGTGTAAAAACAAAGACCCATCAAGATAAATAACCATATGTTATACAACCATAAATTAACAAACCTCTCATTATGAGTGTTTTCTATCCCAATCCCGTGTTTTAACGTAATAAACTAGATTAAAGTAGAGTCCCGGTCCCGTGTTTTAACGTGACAAACTTGATTAACGTTGAGTCCCGGTCTCGATTTTCCACGTGATTGACACCTCTTCCAAAAAGAGCTGGCATCTAGCAAATATGCCTCTCGAATATGACAAACTTGTTGTTGAAAAACGATGTTACATCTATGATACACTTCTCAAATGTCACAAGACCCAGGCAAGTTCGGAACGCCATCTGTGTTTTATCCAAGAATTAAAAAAAAAACGCTCAATTTGAAAGATCCTTCACTTTTGAAAGATACTGTTAAAAACTTTAAGGCTTTGTACAACTGAGAAAAAACATCAGCAGATAAAGCCAAATGGCGTGGAACTGTTGCAAGTTATCAGGAATATAATGGAGAATGGAGATGTAGATAAATGATTGCACGTTCTGAAGCTTTATACAGCGCTACAAGGGTATGCCGATCACAAATCGGTTTATATAGTCACCTCCGATGGCACTAACGTCAGGTGTCCTGATCACTTACTTTGTATTGTGCCTTCTATTATTCTTGGCTATAGGGATTCATAGTTCCTTTTTAAGGACCGTCTCTTTTGAATTTTTATCCAGAAGAACTTTTCACGATTTGTCTTGCTTTGCGTCCTATAAAATTCCGAAGCAGTCCCATTCAAAAGAGTTAAGGCACTTACAACAGGCATAGCGGCTGGGAGACCCGTTCTTGCGTATGTTATTGAGAACAGTTCTTGCCGGCGCAGTCTAGCGCAATTGTTAGTAACGGCGTAATGACAAGTTGTTTGGGACGCAATGTTGTGTGGGACTTCTTCAGAAATACTAATCCTGAATTTCTCAAAGAATATAACCTGTCATAAGTTATTGCCTGATTTGCTCATCTGCAAATAGCAAATCATCAATTCCACTCCATCTTTAAGTTGCGCTTTCACTTCCAATTGTCTCGCTATTTCTAACAGATTTACAATCACTCGTTCACCTTAAGTCTCAAACTCTACATAATCATCCATGTTACAGGGAATCAATTGCTACCAAATACCTTCTAGCATCTACTCGTATATTGTTACCTCTACTTATGAATCACCAGTTTCCGTCGTGTCCTCTAAAACGATAAAACCTTATCTGAAGTATTGTCATTTAATTTTTCTAAACTGAGGTATAACTGTCCATGATAGTAACAACTTTTTTACAATAGCGTTTTAAAAGTTTCAATGCCAGTAACGAAACATATAGAAAGTAATGTACCCGCTTTATTCTAAGAACAATGGCTTGTAGCGAATGCCTTCGTTTTCTGCAATTTATCTTCTTAGTGTGATTGGGTATCTGAATATATGGCAAGGTGTCAATACTTGCAAGTATTGCACACAAGTAAGATGCTACATTATTTCAAGATACCTCATTTCTACATATTCACCTTGTAGCTGGTCACCTCTACTCGACGTCTATCCAGGAGTAATGAACTGCTTGATATAGTAAGGTAATGAGAAGTAAAATGCTTATTATCTTTAAGGAACCCCCTTCCTACATGTCCACCTTGCATCTGGTTACCTCTACTCGAGGTCTATCCAGGAGTAATGAACTGTTTGTTATAGTAAGGTAATGAGAAGTAAGATGTTTATTATCTTTAAGGAACCCCCTTCCTACATGTCCACCTTGCATCTGGTCACCTCTACTCGAGGTCTATCCAGGAGTAATGAACTGCTTGATATAGTAAGGTAATGAGAAGTAAGATGCTTATTATCTTTAAGAAACCCCCTTCCAACATGTCCACCTTGCATCTGGTCACCCACACTCGAGGTCTATCCAGGAGTAATGAACTGCTTGATATAGTACGGTAATAAGAAGTAAGATGCTTATTATCTTTAAGAAACCCCCTTCCAACATGTCCACCTTGCATCTGGTCACCCACACTCGAGGTCTATCCAGGAGTAATGAACTGCTTGATATAGTAAGGTAATGAGAAGTAAGATGATTATTATCTTTAAGGAACCCCCTTCCTACATGTCCACCTTGCATCTGGTCATCTCTACTCGAGGTATATCCAGGAGTAATGAACTGCTTGATATAGTAAGGTAATGAGAAGTAAGATGATTATTATCTTTAAGGAACCCCCTTCCTACATGTCCACCTTGGATCTGGTCACCTCTCCTCGAGGTATATCCAGGAGTAATGAACTGCTTGATATAGTAAGGTAATGAGACGTAAGATGCTTATTATCTTTAAGGAACCCCTTTCCTACATTTCCACATTGCATCTGGTCACCTCTACTCGAGGTCTATCCAGGAGTAATGAACTGCTTGATATAGTAAGGTAATGAGAAGTAAGATGCTTATTATCTTTAAGGAACCCCCTCCCTTCATGTTCAACTTGCATCTGGTCACCTCTACTCGAGGTCTATCCAGGAGTAATGAACTGTTTGATTTAGTAAGGTAATGAGATGTAAGATGCTTATTATCTTTAAGGAACCCCGTCCCTACATGTCCACCTTGATCTGGCCACCAGGAGGTTACAAGCTGTTCAAGAGGGTTAAATAATGTGATTTTATAATTCAAAAGATTTAGTTGGCGTTGTTTACATAATTTATTTATAAATGGTAATCACTCATATTAAAGGTTGTTGTAAGTGGTCTCAGCATCAATGGTATCCACGGTAACCATAACCGTACCCATGACCGCCGGGTTTGGCCACCTGCAACAAACAACAAATAAAATTATAAAACCCTTCAGGATATACAGTTTGACACCCTCAACTCTCATCCTTGCAGCAGGCAGCATCAAACTTCTGAAATAGTTAAATCTACTTAAACACAAGATATGACCATTAGAATATGGAGTTTCTTCAACATCAGAGATGAATGAGAGTATTTATAAAATAGTGCTCAGCACTTTAAGATACTTTAATTGTTTTTTACTTTGTTCATCACTGTTGCCTTAAAGTGTTCATAATCCTCTCGTGAAGTTCATGACTGAGCATCATGACTCTCATGATAGCCTCATACGACTCCTCTCCATCTATCCGTACAGTCCGCAGCTCGAAGAATAGTTGTTTAGGGTACCCCAGTTGCGTCTCTCACTTGGTCAGTCCAATACTCTGAGATTGTTTCTCTTGTGCGTCGTCCTTCCACTCTTTAAGTACTTATAAATCTTTTCAAACTGTCTTCTTGACCACGAGCAATGTGCCTAAAAAATTACGGTATGGGGGAGAGGAAAGGAAAAAAACAAGAATAAATATTTTTTTATAATTGGCTGGAGGTTTTTCAGTCGCTTTGTAAAGACAGAGTGAATCTAACATTAATTTGTAACTGATTCCAGAGTTTCACTGCATGGACAGTAAAGAATGACGTAAAAGAGGAGGAGCAGTGAACTGGAAAGGCCAATAAACAATCTCTGTTTGAGCGTAGCGCAAGGCCATTATCGGAAATACATTGAAAATATTTTTTGTCGGGATAAGAGGGGTGACGAGACAGTTCAAAATATTGTATTGTACAATAAAGATAGTATGTGAATTTGGCATCTATTTCTAACGTCCCACCAGTTCAGTGCCTTCTGGTATGAAGTGGTATGATCGTACTTTCTTAGGTTTCAAATAAATCTTAGAAAAACATTTTAAAGACCCTGTAATTTGTCTAGCTGTTTCTCTGTAACATCCTAGTAACAGACGTCTGTATAGTCCAGAATCGGAAAGAGCAGAGAGTTACAGAAGAAAAAGCAGAGAGTTACAGAGGCCAACAGAAAGCTGTTCGACAAAAAGTGGCGGTTCAGGACTACATATAATCAGGTGATCAAAAAGGCACTTCTTCGACTCTTAGCGAAGGATTAGACCAAATCGTGACATAAAAAAAGAGACTATTATCTACTACAGAAAAACAATTTGATTATTTATGATAAGGCGCGTCACCCTCCATCGCCAAAACTATAAGAGACATAAACCTAAATAGCTCCACAAGAATTCGCGTAGACGGAGAACTCTCTAATGACGTTCCAACACCAACCGGAGTAAGACAAGGATATAGTTTAAGCCCATTTCTATTTAACTTGGTTATGGATAAAATTATAGAAGAAGTTGCCGACCTTAACCTGGGATACAAGATGGGCGACAATATGCTTAACATCATATGCTATGCTGATATTGCCATCATCATAGCCGAATCAGAGGAAGACCTGCAACAAATGTTACTTCGATTCCACACTGCTTGCAAAAACTACAACATGTCTATCTCCATCAGCAAGACTAAATGCACGACTCTAACCAGAGAGCAAGTTGGATGCAGTGTGGCGATCAACGACACACTTATTGAACAAGTAACAAAATTTAAATATTTGGGTGCTAGCATAATTTGAAATAATGACCTCTATGGCAAAGTACTTGAACAATCACAAAAGGCCGCAGCTGTTTCCGGATGGTTAAAGAACACTATCTGGAAAAACAAGTATATGAACATCCAAAGCAAGGTGAGGATATATCATACAAGACTTGTGTCCGCACCATAATGACATACAGTATAGAGTCCAGAGCTGACACTGTCAGAACCAAAAATATCCTTCGGACCAGCGAAATGAAGGTACTCAGAATTATCGCTGGCAAAACCCTTCGTGATAGAGTACGAAACACAGAAATCTGAAGGATATGCGAAGTTGAAGATATTGTCAGATGGGGTCGACAGAGAAGAAGGTTCTGGAACGAACATGTATCCAGAATGGAGGAACCATGAGCCGTAAGAATTGCCAGGGACAGTAACCCTCAAGCGAGCAGACCTCCAGGACGACCTCCCAAAAGATAGAAAGACAGCTGGCAGTCAACGTCACAAGAGGGAAACAATGATGCAGGACCATAACAGGCAAACAGGCCTAAAAGAAGAAGATTATTTATGATATACTTACAGCAATCAAGGCAATCAAGAAGAAAAGGAAGATCTTGTTCATGTTGGATGTGTTGTCTTAGCGGTTGACTAATGGCTACTGCTTGGGAGGCTGCGCTTTTATACTCAATTCAACTGCATAGATCAAATATAAAAAAAAAACATCTAACATATGCTACAAGCATATTTAAATTCATACCGAGTGAAACCCACATGAACACGTGGGGAAGTGTGTTGTTATGCAGAGGAAGTTTTTACATTTTCTTGTTATATTGATAATCAACTAACTATGTGTGTCTAAGATTCATTTTCAACCTACGAAAGTACGACCATATATCTTCATACCAGAAGGCATTGAACTGGTTTAATGTTAGAAATAGACGCCAAATTTACATACTGTCTCTATTGTATAATATCCTTAACTGTCCCGCCGCACCCTCTTATCTCGCCGAAAATTTTCAGTGCCTTTCCAATCATGGATTAGCGCTACGCTCAAACAGAGATTGTTTATTGGCTTTTCCAGTTCACCGCTCCTCTTTCATTACATCGTCCTTTACTGTCCATGCAGTGAGACTCTGGAATCAGTTATAAACCAATATAAGACTCGCTCCGTCCTTGGCACGCTTTAAGAAGCGACTGAAAAAACTCTTAATTTCTAGTCAGTAAAATAATGTGTTTCATTCCTGATTTTTCTTTTCCTTTCCTTTTGATTGATGATATCTCACTTTATATGAAAAATAATTTTCGGGTGATTGTCCGTCTTTGTGGGGTTCGTGGGCATGTGCTAACGTATGTGTTTATGGATTTCGTGGGGATGGATAGCCATTTGAATGATTTATGCGACCATGTAACTTGCTTCATTTACTTTTGTCTGGTTGGTTGGAAGAGATTGCCGTCTAGCAATAAGCTTGCCAGATTGTATTACAATAAAAGTGTTAAATTAATAAATAAAACTAAAAGCCTCACAAGCGTTTATTTAAATTTAATGAAATATGATTTTGGTATTATGTAAGAAAAATAATAACGTGTCTTTAATATCGAGTAAAGGCGCAGCATCCAACAGATTATTAAGCAAAACATTGTCTTGTGCAGCAGATGAAAATTTAGCAAATATTTGTTTATATTATAACAATAATGTTGTTATTGAGACATTAATTCAAATGTACTTGTGGCATATGTTTTCGAAGAAATTAATCTGCAGCCAGTTTTATGTCACACATATTTCATATATTTGATCAATGCAGATGAATTAAGTATAAAAGCGCAGCATCCCAACCAGTAGCTATTAGTCAACTACTAAGACATCCAACATGAACAAGATCTTCCTTTTCTTCTTGATTGCTTTGATTGCTGTAAGTATATCATAAATTATAGAATTTTATATCAAAACAAACTCTCGAAGCTTATCGGCTTTATAAAAATGGCATTAAAAAAAATACCAGAATGAAAGTTTGAAGTTTATTCCAATAATATATATACTACCTTGATCAAAAAGTTTTAGGACTTTATTCATAAAATCGAAAATACAAGTTTATTCATCAAAATCGATATGGTCCCCTTCAAAGTACTCCCATCGACTGCAACGCCAGCGCTTGATCCAATCCTCGAAACACCGCTGGTACTCAATTTTCGGTATGTCCATCAGAGCCATCTTCGATTTTTTCATGACATCCTCTCGGGTGCTGTAACGCGTTCCGCGAAGCCGATTTTTAAGTCGGTTGAAAAGGAAAAAGTCGCAGGGTGCAAGATCAGATGAATTTAAAGACTGTTGGATAGTATTTGTGTTGTTTTTGGTCAAAAACTCATGGAAATCATGTCTTTCGTGATTTCATCGCGGTCTTTTTTTTACATGAAATTGAGGTCTTTCGGCACCAGTTTTGCAGCGACACGTCTGACGCCCAAATCACTAACCAAAATGTCTTGAGTGGATCCATAAGCGATGTTCAAGTCCTCTGCCAGCTCTCTAATGGTAAATTTGTGGTTTTCGGCCAACATTTATTTGATTTTATTGATGTTTTCATCGGTTTTCGACTGCCACTGCGTTCGTCATCCTCAACCGACTCACGACCACTTCTGAAGCGTTCGTCTCACCAAAAACCACTTCTCCAACATTTCCAAGGTCTGCGGACCGTTAAATCCGTTTTTCACACAAAATTTAATGCAAACTCGTTGATGCACAGTTGATGCCATTTTAAAACTTGAAAAAATCGAAAACACGCACACAGGTAGATGTACTCAGTACAGCGTAACTTTTACAAATGTCAAGCTATGACGCTGAAATTTTGAGGGAAGTGTCAATGTGGTAGCCTAACAAAAAAAAATCCAATCGGGTGACTGACAGCGCCACATGGTAGCCGGTCCTAAAACTTTTTGATCAAGGTAGTAACTTGACAATCAATTGCTGTGATAATGAGATTCGAGTATATTTAAAGACCTTTAGTGTGGGGTTTTGGGTTGCGTTTACTATGGTAATTTGAGATTCATAAGAACGAAAATTACTGCCTTCATAAAATACTTAAAATAGTTAACAATATTATTAAAAGTATTGTGATACTTTTAATGAAATACGATAAAAGTTTGGGTTATTTAAATTACTTTGGAATGATGTCATTAAAAGGGTATTAAATTTAGGTTTTCTTTAGTAGACAAAAGTATATCTTTAATATCACAATTTGGTTCAATCCATTGCTAAGAGTCGACACAATGCTTTTATGATATAATCATCAAGGCAACAACAGATCGCCACACATTTTATTTAGGACTTACTTCCTCTTTATTCATACATCTCGTTGTGCATTCTTTTCGTTACACAATCTTCTTTTACATAATTATTCTTAAAATATAACAAGATTCAAGTATTTCAGAAGACTTATGCTACCCGCTGCAAGGGTGATAGTTAAGGGTGTCTAACTGTATCTCCTGATGGGTGTTATTTAATGTGTTGTTTGTTACAGGTGGCCAAACCCGGCGGTCATGGGTACGGTTATGGTTACCGTGGATACCATTGATGCTGAGATCACTGACAACAACCTTTAATATGAGTGATTAACATTTATAAATAAATTATGTAAACAACGCCAACTAAATCTTTTGAATTCTTAAATCACATTATCTAACCTTCTTGAACAGCTTGTAACACCTGGTAAACACATCAAGGTGGACATGTAGGAATGGGGTTCCTTAAATATAATAATAAGCATCTTGCTTCTCATTACCTTACTATATCAAGCAGCTCATTACTCCTGGATAGACCTCGAGTAGAGGTGACCAGATGCAAGGTGGACATGTAGGAAGGGGGTTCCTTAAAGATAATAAGCATCTTACTTCTCATTACCTTACTATATCAAGCAGCTCATTACTCCTGGATAGACCTCGAGTAGAGGTGACCAGATGCAAGGTGGACATGTAGGAAGGGGGTTCCTTAAAGATAATAAGCATCTTACTTCTCATTACCTTACTATATCGAGCAGTTCATTACTCCCGGATAGACCTCGAGTAGAGGTGACCAGATGCAAGGTGGACATGTAGGAAGGGGGTTCCTTAAAGATAATAAGCATCTTACTTCTCATTACCTTACTATATCAAGCAGCTCATTACTCCTGGATAGACCTCGAGTAGAGGTGACCAGATGCAAGGTGGACATGTAGGAAGGGGGTTCCTTAAAGATAATAAGCATCTTACTTCTCATTACCTTACTATATCGAGCAGTTCATTACTCCCGGATAGACCTCGAGTAGAGGTGACCAGATGCAAGGTGGACATGTAGGAAGGGGGTTCCTTAAAGATAATAAGCATCTTACTTCTCATTACCTTACTATATCAAGCAGCTCATTACTCCTGGATAGACCTCGAGTAGAGGTGACCAGATGCAAGGTGGACATGTAGGAAGGGGGTTCCTTAAAGATAATAAGCATCTTACTTCTCATTACCTTACTATATCGAGCAGTTCATTACTCCCGGATAGACCTCGAGTAGAGGTGACCAGATGCAAGGTGGACATGTAGGAAGGGGGTTCCTTAAAGATAATAAGCATCTTACTTCTCATTACCTTACTATATCAAGCAGTTCATTACTCCTGGATAGACCTCGAGTAGAGGTGACCAGATGCAAGGTGGACATGTAGGAATGGGGTTCCTTAAATATAATAATAAGCATCTTGCTTCTCATTACCTTACTATATCAAGCAGTTCATTACTCCTGGATAGACCTCGAGTAGAGGTGACCAGATGCAAGGTGGACATGTAGGAAGGGGGTTCCTTAAAGATAATAAGCATCTTACTTCTCATTACCTTACTATATCGAGCAGTTCATTACTCCCGGATAGACCTCGAGTAGAGGTGACCAGATGCAAGGTGGACATGTAGGAAGGGGGTTCCTTAAAGATAATAAGTATCTGGACTCTCATTACCTTACTATATCAAACAGTTCATTACTCCTGGATAGACCTCGAGTAGAGGTGACCAGATGCAAGGTGGACATGTAGAAATGAGGTTCCTGTAAATAAAGATCTTACATCTCATTATCTTGTCATCTTAAACAGTTCAACGCTACAATATGTCAAATTGGACGTTTTATCAATTCAAAAGCAGCGATCAACAAAAGTTACGCGATCATAGGGGCATTTATGGGTATTTCATGCACACCCATATCAAATAGGACAGTTTTCTGTCCGTCTTAAATCCAAAAATGAATGAATAGCGATAAAAGTTCCTCTTTTTTAGACAGATACTGTCTTCTCGTCAAATTTATTTGATTTTTGGGTCATTTTGACTATATTTGTGCAGCATAGCGCATTTAACAGTATTCAAATGCTTTAATCGAACGCTAAAATGTGTCAACATGACGCATTTTTAGTTCAAAAGCGTAAACATAAAAGCGTAAAAATGAAACTTAAAGAACAATAAGGCCAGTTATGGGTACTTCGCGTGCAAACGTATCAAATTCGACCATTTTCTGTTCATTATGAATCAAAGAATGAATGAATATCGAAGAAATGCTTCTCCTGTCGGCAGACAATATCGTCTCGTGAAATTTGTCTGATTTTTGGGTTATAATGACAACGTTTGCGTAAAAATGCGCACAAATGTATCAACTTTGACCATTTTCACTCCATTGTGAATCAAAGAATGATAAAAAGCGAAAAAAATACCTCCATTTCGTTAGATTGAAACGAAAGGTGCATCCAAAGCGCATTTCGCGGTATTTAAATGCAAAAATGAGCCAAATTTGACGAATTCGTTGTTTAAAAATGACAATAAAACTTAAGCGATGCATCAATGTATTAAAAATGACTAGTTTTCGTCCATTATGAATGATAAAAAAGTGCATCTCTTGTTAGCTGAAAACACCATTTCGTCGAATTCGACCACTTTGTGGTTCGAGTGACATGACGGGCGCATCCGAAACGCATTTTATGGTATTTACATGCCAAATGCCCCAAATTTGATGAATTTTCAGTTCCAGAAGCACAATTCATGTAAACAATACGAAAGTTGTGCCAATTTGGGGTATTTTATGCATCAAATACATCAAATATGAGCAGTTTTCGTCCATTATGAAACAAAAAATAATTAAAAAGCGATAAAAGTGCCTTTCTTGTAAGCAGGCAATTGCCATTTCGTTAGATTGACTCGATTGCTGTATCCAAAGCTCATTTCGCGGTATTTGAATGCAAAAATGAGCCAAATTTGACGAATTCGTTGTTTAAAAATAACAATAAAACTTAAACGATGCGTCAATGTATTAAAAATGACTAGTTTTCGTCCATTATGAATGATAAAAAAGTGCAACTCTTGTTAGCTGAAAACACCATTTCGTCGAATTCGACCACTTTGTGGTTCGAGTGACATGACGGGCGCATCCGAAACGCATTTTATGGTATTTACATGCCAAATGCCCCAAATTTGATGAATTTTCAGTTCCAGAAGCACAATTCATGTAAACAATACGAAAGTTGTGCCAATTTGGGGTATTTTATGCATCAATACATCAAATATAGGTAGTTTTCGTCCATTATGAAACAAAAAATAATTAAAAAGCGATAAAAGTGCCTCTCTTGTAAGCAGGCAATTGCCATTTCGTTAGATTGAAACGAAAGGTGCATCCAAAGCGCATTTCGCGGTATTTAAATGCATAAATGAGCCAAATTTGACGAATTCCTTGTTTAAAAATAACAATAAAACTTAAACGATGCATCAATGTATTAAAAATGACTAGTTTTCGTCCATTATGAATGATAAAAAAGTGCATCTCTTGTTAGCTGAAAACACCATTTCGTCGAATTCGACCACTTTGTGGTTCGAGTGACATGACGGGCGCATCCGAAACGCATTTTATGGTATTTACATGCCAAATGCCCCAAATTTGATGAATTTTCAGTTCCAGAAGCACAATTCATGTAAACAATACGAAAGTTGTGCCAATTTGGGGTATTTTATGCATCAATACATCAAATATGAGCAGTTTTCGTCCATTATGAAACAAAAAATAATTAAAAAGCGATAAAAGTGCCTTTCTTGTAAGCAGGCAATTGCCATTTCGTTAGATTGACTCGATTGCTGTATCCAAAGCTCATTTCGCGGTATTTGAATGCAAAAATGAGCCAAATTTGACGTATTCGTTGTTTAAAAATAACAATAAAACTTAAACGATGCGTCAATGTATTAAAAATGACTAGTTTTCGTCCATTATGAATGATAAAAAAGTGCATCTCTTGTTAGCTGAAAACACCATTTCGTCGAATTCGACCACTTTGTGGTTCGAGTGACATGACGGGCGCATCCGAAACGCATTTTATGGTATTTACATGCCAAATGCCCCAAATTTGATGAATTTTCAGTTCCAGAAGCACAATTCATGTAAACAATACGAAAGTTGTGCCAATTTGGGGTGTTTTATGCATCAAATACATCAAATATGAGCAGTTTTCGTCCATTATGAAACAAAAAATAATTAAAAAGCGATAAAAGTGCCTTTCTTGTAAGCAGGCAATTGCCATTTCGTTAGATTGACTCGATTGCTGTATCCAAAGCTCATTTCGCGGTATTTGAATGCAAAAATGAGCCAAATTTGACGAATTCGTTGTTTAAAAATAACAATAAAACTTAAACGATGCGTCAATGTATTAAAAATGATTAGTTTTCGTCCATTATGAATGATAAAAAAGTGCATCTCTTGTTAGCTGAAAACACCATTTCGTCGAATTCGACCACTTTGTGGTTCGAGTGACATGACGGGCGCATCCGAAACGCATTTTATGGTATTTACATGCCAAATGCCCCAAATTTGATGAATTTTCAGTTCCAGAAGCACAATTCATGTAAACAATACGAAAGTTGTGCCAATTTGGGGTATTTTATGCATCAATACATCAAATATAGGCAGTTTTCGTCCATTATGAAACAAAAAATAATTAAAAAGCGATAAAAGTGCCTCTCTTGTAAGCAGGCAATTGCCATTTCATTAGATTGACTCGATTGCTGCATCCAAAGCTCATTTCGCGGTATTTGAATGCAAAAATGAGCCAAATTTGACGAATTCGTTGTTTAAAAATAACAATAAAACTTAAACGATGCGTCAATGTATTAAAAATGACTAGTTTTCGTCCATTATGAATGATAAAAAAGTGCATCTCTTGTTAGCTGAAAACACCATTTCGTCGAATTCGACCACTTTGTGGTTCGAGTGACATGACGGGCGCATCCGAAACGCATTTTATGGTATTTACATGCCAAATGCCCCAAATTTGATGAATTTTCAGTTCCAGAAGCACAATTCATGTAAACAATACGAAAGTTGTGCCAATTTGGGGTATTTTATGCATCAATACATCAAATATGAGCAGTTTTCGTCCATTATGAAACAAAAAATAATTAAAAAGCGATAAAAGTGCCTCACTTGTAAGCAGGCAATTGCCATTTCGTTAGATTGACTCGATTGCTGTATCCAAAGCTCATTTCGCGGTATTTGAATGCAAAAATGAGCCAAATTTGACGAATTCGTTGTTTAAAAATAACAATAAAACTTAAACGATGCATCAATGTATTAAAAATGACTAGTTTTCGTCCATTATGAATGATAAAAAAGTGCATCTCTTGTTAGCTGAAAACACCATTTCATCGAATTCGACCACTTTGTGGTTCGAGTGACATGACGGGCGCATCCGAAACGCATTTTATGGTATTTACATGCCAAATGCCCCAAATTTGATGAATTTTCAGTTCCAGAAGCACAATTCATGTAAACAATACGAAAGTTGTGCCAATTTGGGGTGTTTTATGCATCAAAACATTAAATATGAGCAGTTTTCGTCCATTATGAAACAAAAAATAATTAAAAAGCGATAAAAGTGCCTTTCTTGTAAGCAGGCAATTGCCATTTCGTTAGATTGACTCGATTGCTGTATCCAAAGCTCATTTCGCGGTATTTAAATGCAAAAATGAGCCAAATTTGACGAATTCGTTGTTTAAAAATAACAATTAAACTTAAGCGATTCGTCAATGTATTAAAAATGACTAGTTTTCGTCCATTATGAATGATAAAAAAAGTGCATCTCTTGTTAGCTGAAAACACCATTTCGTCGAATTCGACCACTTTGTGGTTCGAGTGACATGACGGGCGCATCCGAAACGCATTTTATGGTATTTACATGCCAAATGCCCCAAATTTGATGAATTTACAGTTCGAGAAGCACAATTCATGTAAACAATACGAAAGTTGTGCCAATTTGGGGTATTTTATGCATCAATACATCAAATATAAGCAGTTTTCGTCCATTATGAAATAAAAAATAATTAGAAAGCGATAAAAGTGCCTCTCTTGTAAGCAGGCAATTGCCATTTCGTTAGATTGACTCGATTGCTGTATCCAAAGCTCATTTCGCGGTATTTAAATGCAAAAATGAGCCAAATTTGACGAATTCGTTGTTTAAAAATAACAATAAAACTTAAGCGATGCATCAATGTATTAAAAATGACTAGTTTTCGTCCATTATGAATGATAAAAAAGTGCATCTCTTGTTAGCTGAAAACACCATTTCGTCGAATTCGATCACTTTGTGGTTCGAGTGACATGACGGGCGCATCCGAAACGCATTTTATGGTATTTACATGCCAAATGCCCCAAATTTGATGAATTTTCAGTTCCAGAAGCACAATTTATGTAAACAATACGAAAGTTGTGCCAATTTGGGGTATTTTATGCATCAATACATCAAATATAGGCAGTTTTCGTCCATTATGAAACAAAAAATAATTAAAAAGCGATAAAAGTGCCTCTCTTGTAAGCAGGCAATTGCCATTTCATTAGATTGAAACGAAAGGTGCATCCAAAGCGCATTTCGCGGTATTTAAATGCATAAATGAGCCAAATTTGACGAATTCGTTGTTTAAAAATAACAATAAAACTTAAACGATGCATCAATGTATTAAAAATGACTAGTTTTCGTCCATTATGAATGATAAAAAAGTGCATCTCTTGTTAGCTGAAAACACCATTTCGTCGAATTCGACCACTTTGTGGTTCGAGTGACATGACGGGCGCATCCGAAACGCATTTTATGGTATTTACATGCCAAATGCCCCAAATTTGATGAATTTTCAGTTCCAGAAGCACAATTCATGTAAACAATACGAAAGTTGTGCCAATTTGGGGTATTTTATGCATCAATACATCAAATATGAGCAGTTTTCGTCCATTATGAAACAAAAAATAATTAAAAAGCGATAAAAGTGCCTTTCTTGTAAGCAGGCAATTGCCATTTCGTTAGATTGACTCGATTGCTGTATCCAAAGCTCATTTCGCGGTATTTGAATGCAAAAATGAGCCAAATTTGACGAATTCGTTGTTTAAAAATAACAATAAAACTTAAACGATGCATCAATGTATTAAAAATGACTAGTTTTCGTCCATTATGAATGATAAAAAAGTGCATCTCTTGTTAGCTGAAAACACCATTTCATCGAATTCGACCACTTTGTGGTTCGAGTGACATGACGGGCGCATCCGAAACGCATTTTATGGTATTTACATGCCAAATGCCCCAAATTTGATGAATTTTCAGTTCCAGAAGCACAATTCATGTAAACAATACGAAAGTTGTGCCAATTTGGGGTATTTTATGCATCAAATACATCAAATATGAGCAGTTTTCGTCCATTATGAAACAAAAAATAATTAAAAAGCGATAAAAGTGCCTTTCTTGTAAGCAGGCAATTGCCATTTCGTTAGATTGACTCGATTGCTGTATCCAAAGCTCATTTCGCGGTATTTGAATGCAAAAATGAGCCAAATTTGACGAATTCGTTGTTTAAAAATAACAATAAAACTTAAACGACGCATCAATGTATTAAAAATGACTAGTTTTCGTCCATTATGAATGATAAAAAAGTGCATCTCTTGTTAGCTGAAAACACCATTTCGTCGAATTCGATCACTTTGTGGTTCGAGTGACATGACGGGCGCATCCGAAACGCATTTTATGGTATTTACATGCCAAATGCCCCAAATTTGATGAATTTTCAGTTCCAGAAGCACAATTCATGTAAACAATACGAAAGTTGTGCCAATTTGGGGTATTTTATGCATCAATACGTCAAATATGTGCAGTTTTCGTCCATTATGAAACAAAAAATAATTAAAAAGCGATAAAAGTGCCTTTCTTGTAAGCAGGCAATTGCCATTTCGTTAGATTGACTCGATTGCTGTATCCAAAGCTCATTTCGCGGTATTTGAATGCAAAAATGAGCCAAATTTGGCGAATTCGTTGTTTAAAAATAACAATAAAACTTAAACGATGCATCAATGTATTAAAAATGACTAGTTTTCGTCCATTATGAATGATAAAAAAGTGCATCTCTTGTTAGCTGAAAACACCATTTCATCGAATTCGACCACTTTGTGGTTCGAGTGACATGACGGGCGCATCCGAAACGCATTTTATGGTATTTACATGCCAAATGCCCCAAATTTGATGAATTTTCAGTTCCAGAAGCACAATTCATGTAAACAATACGAAAGTTGTGCCAATTTGGGGTGTTTTATGCATCAAAACATTAAATATGAGCAGTTTTCGTCCATTATGAAACAAAAAATAATTAAAAAGCGATAAAAGTGCCTTTCTTGTAAGCAGGCAATTGCCATTTCGTTAGATTGACTCGATTGCTGTATCCAAAGCTCATTTCGCGGTATTTGAATGCAAAAATGAGCCAAATTTGACGAATTCGTTGTTTAAAAATAACAATAAAACTTAAACGATGCATCAATGTATTAAAAATGACTAGTTTTCGTCCATTATGAATGATAAAAAAGTGCATCTCTTGTTAGCTGAAAACACCATTTCATCGAATTCGACCACTTTGTGGTTCGAGTGACATGACGGGCGCATCCGAAACGCATTTTATGGTATTTACATGCCAAATGCCCCAAATTTGATGAATTTTCAGTTCCAGAAGCACAATTCATGTAAACAATACGAAAGTGTGCCAATTTGGGGTATTTTATGCATCAAATACATCAAATATGAGCAGTTTTCGTCCATTATGAAACAAAAAATAATTAAAAAGCGATAAAAGTGCCTTTCTTGTAAGCAGGCAATTGCCATTTCGTTAGATTGACTCGATTGCTGTATCCAAAGCTCATTTCGCGGTATTTGAATGCAAAAATGAGCCAAATTTGACGAATTCGTTGTTTAAAAATAACAATAAAACTTAAACGATGCGTCAATGTATTAAAAATGACTAGTTTTCGTCCATTATGAATGATTAAAAAGTGCATCTCTTGTTAGCTGAAAACACCATTTCGTCGAATTCGATCACTTTGTGGTTCGAGTGACATGACGGGCGCATCCGAAACGCATTTTATGGTATTTACATGCCAAATGCCCCAAATTTGATGAATTTTCAGTTCCAGAAGCACAATTCATGTAAACAATACGAAAGTTGTGCCAATTTGGGGTATTTTATGCATCAATACATCAAATATGAGCAGTTTTCGTCCATTATGAAACAAAAAATAATTAAAAAGCGATAAAAGTGTTTTTCTTGTAAGCAGGCAATTGCCATTTCGTTAGATTGACTCGATTGCTGTATCCAAAGCTCATTTCGCGGTATTTGAATGCAAAAATGAGCCAAATTTGGCGAATTCGTTGTTTAAAAATAACAATAAAACTTAAACGATGCATCAATGTATTAAAAATGACTAGTTTTCGTCCATTATGAATGATAAAAAAGTGCATCTCTTGTTAGCTGAAAACACCATTTCATCGAATTCGACCACTTTGTGGTTCGAGTGACATGACGGGCGCATCCGAAACGCATTTTATGGTATTTACATGCCAAATGCCCCAAATTTGATGAATTTTCAGTTCCAGAAGCACAATTCATGTAAACAATACGAAAGTTGTGCCAATTTGGGGTGTTTTATGCATCAAAACATTAAATATGAGCAGTTTTCGTCCATTATGAAACAAAAAATAATTAAAAAGCGATAAAAGTGCCTTTCTTGTAAGCAGGCAATTGCCATTTCGTTAGATTGACTCGATTGCTGTATCCAAAGCTCATTTCGCGGTATTTAAATGCAAAAATGAGCCAAATTTGGCGAATTCGTTGTTTAAAAATAACAATAAAACTTAAACGATGCATCAATGTATTAAAAATGACTAGTTTTCGTCCATTATGAATGATAAAAAAGTGCATCTCTTGTTAGCTGAAAACACCATTTCATCGAATTCGACCACTTTGTGGTTCGAGTGACATGACGGGCGCATCCGAAACGCATTTTATGGTATTTACATGCCAAATGCCCCAAATTTGATGAATTTTCAGTTCCAGAAGCACAATTTATGTAAACAATACGAAAGTTGTGCCAATTTGGGTTATTTTATGCATCAATACATCAAATATAGGCAGTTTTCGTCCATTATGAAACAAAAAATAATTAAAAAGCGATAAAAGTGCCTCTCTTGTAAGCAGGCAATTGCCATTTCATTAGATTGAAACGAAAGGTGCATCCAAAGCGCATTTCGCGGTATTTAAATGCATAAATGAGCCAAATTTGACGAATTCGTTGTTTAAAAATAACAATAAAACTTAAACGATGCATCAATGTATTAAAAATGACTAGTTTTCGTCCATTATGAATGATAAAAAAGTGCATCTCTTGTTAGCTGAAAACACCATTTCGTCGAATTCGATCACTTTGTGGTTCGAGTGACATGACGGCGCATCCGAAACGCATTTTATGGTATTTACATGCCAAATGCCCCAAATTTGATGAATTTTCAGTTCCAGAAGCACAATTCATGTAAACAATACGAAAGTTGTGCCAATTTGGGGTATTTTATGCATCAATACGTCAAATATGAGCAGTTTTCGTCCATTATGAAACAAAAAATAATTAAAAAGCGATAAAAGTGCCTTTCTTGTAAGCAGGCAATTGCCATTTCGTTAGATTGACTCGATTGCTGTATCCAAAGCTCATTTCGCGGTATTTGAATGCAAAAATGAGCCAAATTTGACGAATTCGTTGTTTAAAAATAACAATAAAACTTAAACGATGCATCAATGTATTAAAAATAACTAGTTTTCGTCCATTATGAATGATAAAAAAGTGCATCTCTTGTTAGCTGAAAACACCATTTCATCGAATTCGACCACTTTGTGGTTCGAGTGACATGACGGGCGCATCCGAAACGCATTTTATGGTACTTATATGCCAAATGCCCCAAATTTGATGAATTTTCAGTTCCAGAAGCACAATTCATGTAAACAATACGAAAGTTGTGCCAATTTGGGGTATTTTATGCATCAAATACATCAAATATGAGCAGTTTTCGTCCATTATGAAACAAAAATAAATTAAAAAGCGATAAAAGTGCCTTTCTTGTAAGCAGGCAATTGCCATTTCGTTAGATTGACTCGATTGCTGTATCCAAAGCTCATTACGCGGTATTTAAATGCAAAAATGAGCCAAATTTGACGAATTCGTTGTTTTAAAAATAACAATAAAACTTAAGCGATGCATCAATGTATTAAAAATGACTAGTTTTCGTCCATTATGAATGATAAAAAAGTGCATCTCTTGTTAGCTGAAAACACCATTTCGTCGAATTCGATCACTTTGTGGTTCGAGTGACATGACGGGCGCATCCGAAACGCATTTTATGGTATTTACATGCCAAATGCCCCAAATTTGATGAATTTTCAGTTCCAGAAGCACAATTTATGTAAACAATACGAAAGTTGTGCCAATTTGGGGTATTTTATGCATCAATACATCAAATATAGGCAGTTTTCGTCCATTATGAAACAAAAAATAATTAAAAAGCGATAAAAGTGCCTCTCTTGTAAGCAGGCAATTGCCATTTCATTAGATTGAAACGAAAGGTGCATCCAAAGCGCATTTCGCGGTATTTAAATGCATAAATGAGCCAAATTTGACGAATTCGTTGTTTAAAAATAACAATAAAAACTTAAACGATGCATCAATGTATTAAAAATGACTAGTTTTCGTCCATTATGAATGATAAAAAAGTGCATCTCTTGTTAGCTGAAAACACCATTTCGTCGAATTCGACCACTTTGTGGTTCGAGTGACATGACGGGCGCATCCGAAACGCATTTTATGGTATTTACATGCCAAATGCCCCAAATTTGATGAATTTTCAGTTCCAGAAGCACAATTCATGTAAACAATACGAAAGTTGTGCCAATTTGGGGTATTTTATGCATCAATACATCAAATATGAGCAGTTTTCGTCCATTATGAAACAAAAAATAATTAAAAAGCGATAAAAGTGCCTTTCTTGTAAGCAGGCAATTGCCATTTCGTTAGATTGACTCGATTGCTGTATCCAAAGCTCATTTCGCGGTATTTGAATGCAAAAATGAGCCAAATTTGACGAATTCGTTGTTTAAAAATAACAATAAAACTTAAACGATGCATCAATGTATTAAAAATGACTAGTTTTCGTCCATTATGAATGATAAAAAAGTGCATCTCTTGTTAGCTGAAAACACCATTTCATCGAATTCGACCACTTTGTGGTTCGAGTGACATGACGGGCGCATCCGAAACGCATTTTATGGTATTTACATGCCAAATGCCCCAAATTTGATGAATTTTCAGTTCCAGAAGCACAATTCATGTAAACAATACGAAAGTTGTGCCAATTTGGGGTATTTTATGCATCAATACATCAAATATGAGCAGTTTTCGTCCATTATGAAACAAAAAATAATTTAAAAGCGATAAAAGTGCCTTTCTTGTAAGCAGGCAATTGCCATTTCGTTAGATTGACTCGATTGCTGTATCCAAAGCTCATTTCGCGGTATTTGAATGCAAAAATGAGCAAATTTGACGAATTCGTTGTTTAAAAAATAACAATAAAACTTAAACGACGCATCAATGTATTAAAAATGACTAGTTTTCGTCCATTATGAATGATAAAAAGTGCATCTCTTGTTAGCTGAAAACACCATTTCGTCGAATTCGATCACTTTGTGGTTCGAGTGACATGACGGGCGCATCCGAAACGCATTTTATGGTATTTACATGCCAAATGCCCCAAATTTGATGAATTTTCAGTTCCAGAAGCACAATTCATGTAAACAATACGAAAGTTGTGCCAATTTGGGGTATTTTATGCATCAATACATCAAATATGAGCAGTTTTCGTCCATTATGAAACAAAAAATAATTAAAAAGCGATAAAAGTGCCTTTCTTGTAAGCAGGCAATTGCCATTTCGTTAGATTGACTCGATTGCTGTATCCAAAGCTCATTTCGCGGTATTTAAATGCAAAAATGAGCCAAATTTGACGAATTCGTTGTTTAAAAAATAACAATTAAACTTAAGCGATGCATCAATGTATTAAAAATGACTAGTTTTCGTCCATTATGAATGTTAAAAAAGTGCATCTCTTGTTAGCTGAAAACACCATTTCGTCGAATTCGACCACTTTGTGGTTCGAGTGACATGACGGGCGCATCCGAAACGCATTTTATGGTATTTACATGCCAAATGCCCCAAATTTGATGAATTTACAGTTCGAGAAGCACAATTCATGTAAACAATACGAAAGTTGTGCCAATTTGGGGTATTTTATGCATCAATACATCAAATATAAGCAGTTTTCGTCCATTATGAAATAAAAAATAATTAGAAAGCGATAAAAGTGCCTCTCTTGTAAGCAGGCAATTGCCATTTCGTTAGATTGACTCGATTGCTGTATCCAAAGCTCATTTCGCGGTATTTAAATGCAAAAATGAGCCAAATTTGACGAATTCGTTGTTTAAAAATAACAATAAAACTTAGGCGATGCATCAATGTATTAAAAATGACTAGTTTTCGTCCATTATGAATGATAAAAAAGTGCATCTCTTGTTAGCTGAAAACACCATTTCGTCGAATTCGATCACTTTGTGGTTCGAGTGACATGACGGGCGCATCCGAAACGCATTTTATGGTATTTACATGCCAAATGCCCCAAATTTGATGAATTTTCAGTTCCAGAAGCACAATTTATGTAAACAATACGAAAGTTGTGCCAATTTGGGGTATTTTATGCATCAATACATCAAATATAGGCAGTTTTCGTCCATTATGAAACAAAAAATAATTAAAAAGCGATAAAAGTGCCTCTCTTGTAAGCAGGCAATTGCCATTTCATTAGATTGAAACGAAAGGTGCATCCAAAGCGCATTTCGCGGTATTTAAATGCATAAATGAGCCAAATTTGACGAATTCGTTGTTTAAAATAACAATAAAACTTAAACGATGCATCAATGTATTAAAAATGACTAGTTTTCGTCCATTATGAATGATAAAAAAGTGCATCTCTTGTTAGCTGAAAACACCATTTCGTCGAATTCGACCACTTTGTGGTTCGAGTGACATGACGGGCGCATCCGAAACGCATTTTATGGTATTTACATGCCAAATGCCCCAAATTTGATGAATTTTCAGTTCCAGAAGCACAATTCATGTAAACAATACGAAAGTTGTGCCAATTTGGGGTATTTTATGCATCAATACATCAAATATGAGCAGTTTTCGTCCATTATGAAACAAAAAATAATTAAAAAGCGATAAAAGTGCCTTTCTTGTAAGCAGGCAATTGCCATTTCGTTAGATTGACTCGATTGCTGTATCCAAAGCTCATTTCGCGGTATTTGAATGCAAAAATGAGCCAAATTTGACGAATTCGTTGTTTAGAAATAACAATAAAACTTAAACGATGCATCAATGTATTAAAAATGACTAGTTTTCGTCCATTATGAATGATAAAAAAGTGCATCTCTTGTTAGCTGAAAACACCATTTCATCGAATTCGACCACTTTGTGGTTCGAGTGACATGACGGGCGCATCCGAAACGCATTTTATGGTATTTACATGCCAAATGCCCCAAATTTGATGAATTTTCAGTTCCAGAAGCACAATTCATGTAAACAATACGAAAGTTGTGCCAATTTGGGGTATTTTATGCATCAAATACATCAAATATGAGCAGTTTTCGTCCATTATGAAACAAAAAATAATTAAAAAGCGATAAAAGTGCCTTTCTTGTAAGCAGGCAATTGCCATTTCGTTAGATTGACTCGATTGCTGTATCCAAAGCTCATTTCGCGGTATTTGAATGCAAAAATGAGCCAAATTTGACGAATTCGTTGTTTAAAAATAACAATAAAACTTAAACGACGCA